>JAXQQM020072979.1:0-600000 GCA_034641835.2 Pinus albicaulis | reverse complement strand
AACGTCGCAAGAAATGCTTCAATCAGAGTCCATAGGAAAAAGTTATGCCACTCAAAATTTGACCTTCCTACTTTCACACCTATAGTTTGGGAGGATGTCACGCCAGCCCCCATTATTCATGGAATAGGGGAAATTTAAAATACTCTATAAGAGTATATTTTAAAATTTTATGTAGTCAAAATTAACCACTAGTAGGCTATCGGGTTGCTATAACTGAGGCACTAAGACGAAGAGGCATTCCATTCTTTTGAGATAATTTTGTTCCATAGCTGAGAAAATATAGCCTAGAGAGATAGGAGGTAGAGCTCAGAGAGAATATTTGTGCATTGTAGCATCCCATGGGCCACATGCATTACTTCTTTGTACCTATAGCCATATTTCCAGAAAGAGAAAGAGAGAGAAGCGACCTCGCCTTCCAATTGGGTTTTCTTCGGACATGGTTTCCCAAAGAGCATATCTTGTGTCTTATGTGTGTGTGATATTATTTTTTAATTATCTAATTTTCTGCATAATTTATATTCGCAAGCATGCACTAATTATAGTTAAATCTATAAATCTACAATTTTAATAAAATTGTAATAGTGTAAAATTTCAATATTTTAATATATTATTATTAGATCTGTTGTGACAAACTATCCAGTGGAATAGACACGGTAGTTTACGGATCAGTGACTAAAGGCAAGGTATACTAAATTATTTTCCATGTACATGCTTACAATTATGGTTCCAATGTAAGAACGGCTAAGTCTGGGTGACATACCAAAGTCAAATTGTTATACCTCAAAGACTACATATAATTAAGACATTCATGCCATCCTCACCCAAGATATAATGGCTCTTGTACCAAGTATTAATGAAGACAAAAAGTTTAGATACATCCTATATATATATATATATATATATATATATATATATATATATAGAAAGAATGGCTAAGTCTGGGTGACATACCAAAGTCAATTTGTTATACCTCAAAGAATACAAATAATTAAGACATTCATGCCATCCTCACCCAAGATATAATGACTCTTGTACCAAGTATGAATGAAGATAGAAAGAAGATATACATCCTATATATATATATATATATATATATATATATATATATATATATATATATATATATATATATATATATATATATATATATATATATATATATATATATATATATTTGTGTGTGCGTGTGTGTGTATCAAAAGGAAAGGTAGGAGACTCAACTTGAAGGAATCAAGGAGACTTGAAGATTATGTATGTTATAAAAAGAGGCCAAGCCATACTTAAAGTTGAAGGATGACCATGATGAGGACATATTATCTCACATATTGCTAAATGGAATATTAACATGTGTATCTCGGGCTTGGAAGGCTGAATGCTCTAATTAGATCCAAATTTTTTGATATTGGAATATCGATGGTTTGTGAAACCCTAGAAAAAATGGTTTTGAAGTAAAAACCTAGGGATTGTTAACCCTAACAAGTATTGGATCAAGAAAGGCCTAAGGTTTATAGAAAAAACCATATTATTTCATGTTTTCACTAAATATAAAAACCCTAGAAGGTATAACACACTGATGAGAACGAGGATGATGAAGTTGCAATAAGAATGTAAGAGGTCTATGATAAAGAGGGAGTTGTCTCTCAAAAGATAAATATTCTACCTCTTTCCTCTATATTTTTATTATTGTCTTTACTATTTTTTAGTCTCTTTCCTATATATATATATCCTTTATTTCATTGTAATAATTCTCTATAATCTCCTAGTGAGGATTGTAGGTTAATTACAAGGATTTCCTAGGAAAGAAGTGGAAGAAAGAAGCAAAGAAAGAGAAATTTATAGAATTGTAATTATGTGGATAATACTATGCTAGAAAAAGACCCGAGTTTAGAGGGAGAACATAGTATTAAGTATGCCTTGATTATGCTGAAAATATAGCATGCATCAGATGACAACAAGAAAGAAGGATTTGAGAATGTTCTCCAATAAAGAGGGAGAGGACCATGTTAAGAAGTTTGCCTCAGCCGTAAAATTTGCCTCAGGTTTTTGAAGAAGAAGCATAATGATTGAAGAAGACTTTGGGCTTGTCTGAATGGATCAAGGATGTATCTATGATGAAACCCTAAGGATTCATGTGTCATATGACGAAACTATTTCCTCCAGAGGGAGTAGCTAGAAGTCCCCATTATGACCTCATACTTCATGATAATGGACTATCGGTGTGAGAGGGAGCATCCAGTTAGGGTGACCTAAAAGAATATGTTATTTTGGATCATGTGAAGCTACAAAGAGTTCATCAATATATTTTTTCTATTTGGGAATCTGTTATAATTTCCTGAATGAGCATGAAGCATTATGGAAAAGGCCAAGTATATTTCAGCTGGATTCATAAGTTGAGAAACAATATGAATTCTAAGGCTACTTGCTGGATTATTTTTATCAGGTTCTAGTGGTGATCATGGGGATAGGTCGAATTAAGTATCACTTCTGGTACAATATTGGGCTTGTGGAGATTTCCTCTCTCATTAAGAGGGGAATCTGATGATACTTCATTATGAATGGAAATTCTCCCTATGCCTTCATGACCTTGGTTGGAGAGTGGTTCAATATTCTCCATGTGTTATTGTGACCCTGGATGGAGAAGTTCTCCCTGTTTCATTGTGACCTTGGTTAGATAATGGTTTTAAAATTAAGATAGCGTCATGGACTGAAATTATTCTCGTGTCATGTACTTTGACCTGATTAGGGAGCTTATTCCTTTGTCAAGTACATAGACCTTGGTTGAAGAATGGTATGGTGGACTAAAATTATTCCCATGCCATTATATAGTGACCCGATTAGGGATGTATTCCATGTGTCACTTTGACTTGAATTAGGAATAATGGTCTTGTGGATAGAAATTTTCCTATTTCATTGTATAGCAACATTATTAAGGCTATATTCGTTGTGTCACTTTGACATGTATAGGAAAATGGTCGGGCATAGGACAATAATTCTCTCTATGTCATTGTAGAGTGACCAGATTAGGGATTTTATCCCTGTGCCACTTTGACCTGGATTAGAGAGAATGGTCCTAGAGGTTGTAGAATCCCAACATCCTACTATGATATCTTTCTAGAGTGATCTTATTTTGGCATTGTGCTCTCTGTTGACTTTAGAGGTCCTGACCTAGGTTGAGAGTTTGTTGTGCAACCAACAAAACCCTCCAACTTTTGGCCCTTTTGGCAGTGATCTACTTGCGTAGACCAAAGTCTCACCCAAAGCAGTATGGGGCGGGGTCCTAGAACCAGGTTTCCACACCCTGAGGGAGGAATATGATGTGGATCTAATCCTTTATGATCTGATCTAATCAATACTATGCTGCACTATTTCCTTTTTAACCCGATTTAGATCTTAATGACCCAAAACCCTTAACTTCAATGTAGTTCTTCCAAAAACACATACATCTACTATTATTCCAATTTACTTAACATAAACCTTTGATACAGATATACTTTTCATGCAAACACAAAGATCTATCATTATATAAATAACCCAAATAATGTGTATCAAATAATACAAACTGAAATATATCTATAAGAAAATCAACGCATTAACATATAAGATAGAGATCATGCAAATAACCAGTAATTCCACCAAAAATTCTCTTTATTAACCATATTTTCAATGAATATAATTCTTTCTCTTGCGCACACAACCACAAATTCCTCACACACAGCCCAGGACTTAGGTCTCTACGCACATTGTTCGTGTCCCAAAATGTCCTATTTTTCACCCTTTTCCCATCATAAAACCCCAACCTTCTACCTATGTTTCACCTCCTTAAACCACTTCTATTTTGCACTAGTCCAAGGAAAGATACCTATTTCCACAAATACTTAATTATTCATGTTTAGAATGTATTAGGCATTTAATTAATTATTTTTAATAGATTTAATGCCTTTAGTAACGTCTTGTAACTTATGTTTACTTCCTACAAGTATTTGATAAGGTTAAGGTATTAATCGTAATGTAGCTTGATCTAGTGTAGGAACCTTCTTGCACTTCTATCGGCAAACACCTATCCCAAGATCTCTATAGCCATTCGTTCATGCCATGAGGGAATTTTGCCACGTCACTCAGATTAGTTACAGATATCCAGAGCTCATATTAAAGCAAAGGATTTTCAAATATTATGTTGAAGATACGGTCCATTGCCAGCATTTTGTTCGCATCTTGATATAGCTGAAAGACTTAATTTTGTAAATTCGTTTGGTAGGCAGTTCATACGAGAGGCCTGATTTGGAAAAAAGATGTGTAGATTTGTTATGGCCATGAGTCGAGGACTGTATATAATGTAATCCGTAGGTAGGAATAGGTTAGCAATAGTAGGTTATAGAAATTTTAGTGATAAAGCTTGTAATTTTGTTGTCGCCCAAGTTCTGGGTTGGACTCGGATCTATTATGTTATTTGCTAAATTGAATTAATAGAAGGAAGTTGCACCATGTTTCATTCATCTTGCATTTAAATTTATATTTGATGCATTTATTTAGTTGTTTAAGAGTCTCATTTCTTAACAGGGAAATGAGATGGTTGGCTAGGGCCCAGCCAACCCAGCTCGTTTACCCCTTTCGTTTTCGTTGCTTGAAAGGTGTGTTAAATTATTTAATTACATAATTATGGCTTGAGTTAAGTTCTTTTTCTTGGACATGAATTTCATATTTTGTTAAGGTGTGAATGCATCTGTTTGTGTGAAATTTAATTTTAGTTCATTTACTTTTGCAATTTCCTTTTCAAGATTGCTTTCGCCTGGATCGAGCAGGAAGTCTGACCCTGCACCAGTGCATGTTGGTTTTTGTACTGCATTTTTACGTAGTTCATTTTATAGCAAGCATTTCATTCGTTTCCTTTACGCAATTTAATTTATTCCTACAAATAGTGTTGACATTGAAAGCAAGTGTCTCCGATATTGACAGTTAAATTCCTAAAACTGTTAAAGATGACTTCATCAAATGCAGAAAAACTTTGTTGCATAGTCTTGATTTATTTATGCACTTTACATTTTTTAGGAAAATGATTGAAAGTGATTTAAGTTATCATAGTGAACTTTATTTTCTAAAGTAGGATCTGATTTCATGCAAAGTACCTGTTATCACAAAATCAGACCTGATAGGCTTCCAATCAAATCAATCTCATGTAACTGTTTGAAACCAATATTTTTATTGAGGCTTAGCCTCCTCAAACTGAGAGGGCTCTCTCAAGGATTAATGATTTTTGGTAGAAATATATATGGCTAACTCTATGTGGGGTAATAAGCAGATAAATGATAGATATTGGTTGTAAATCACATTAGCAAGTGCACATTGGGCTTATGGAGTCAAAATAGCTTCATTAAAACCAAACAATCTACTTAGCATGGAAGTCAAGGCATATCAGAGTTCTAGTCAAGAGATATACATGTGAAACTGTAAAACACACAGTCAGTTTGTCTATGAAGGAAGTTAGAGCATCAATGATGAATTCTGATTAACATAAGCAAACACCACTATAATAGGGTATTAAAAATATGCAATTAGAACAAGAACAAACTAGAACTCTTTATGAATCTCAAGTTGGCTAAGTATAAAACTCTGTATTAAGCTGAAAACCAGTCACTTACAATAAACACAGTCTTTTGCTAAAAATGTCCAACCCATGCATATTCGACTTCTTCATATTTTATATATCATTTACAACATAGGATAACCTTACCCTGAGCTAGATACATCGAATTCCTAGTTTTTGACACCTTGCTAACCATATGACATGGTATTGTAGGTTTTAACCCTGAACAGAAATTAGATACACACGAATCTTATAGTAGAAAATAAACAATAGCGAGAGCATAAAACATAAAATACATAAACACAAAGATTTTCCCCTGGATCCCAAATCGAGACGACCAGCTTGATTTTTCATTATATTCCTTTTAGTGTTACAACACACATATATACATGCTGAAGCATACATAAACCCTAATTCATTAACCATGGATTAGAACATAACCGTAGTTCCCTTGACCGGATCTACAAAATTACCAGGGGCCGAAAACCATTGTACCCCAAAACCATGTGCAAAACCATGCACAAAACCATGGGCGCGGACCACCCACCGGAAATTACGGGCCAAAAAAATTTCACCGGGGCGCTGCCCCGGACCTCGACAGGGGGGGCTACCACGCCCCCCCCCCGTGACTGCTGCCTAACGCAAGCAAGGGGGCTATCGCCCCCCCCTCTTACCCCCCCACGCGTGATTAGTCATGGAAAGAATATAACACATACCCAACATTCTCCCACTTTTTGTTTTCTTTCCGCAGGGGGCCATAGGAGAGCTTAGTCATTGGCCCAATTCTTCAACACCCATTGTTTCTCTACACCAAGAGAACTTCTGAGTGCTCACAGACTTCGTCAATGCATCAACAACATTCTTCAAAGTGTCCACCTTTACCATCAACATTGTTTTAGCCTCAACCATATCTCTAACAAAGTGATACTGAACATCAATGTGCTTTGTCTTGGAATGATAAGCAGGGTTCTTAGCCAAGAAAATTGCACTTTGGCTATCACAGTCTATCCTTATAGCTTGTTGTACCAACCCCATACTTGAACACAATCTCTGCAACCAAACTGCTTCCTTGCTTGCATAAGTGGCTGCCATGTATTCTGCCTCTATAGTTGAAAGAGCCACTACAAATTGTCTTTTACTCATCCAACTGACTACGCCTCCAAATATTCTAAACACATACCCACTTGTAGATCTTCTTTGGTCCATATCTCCAGCCCAGTCTGCATCAACAAAACCATGAATGTCCAACATTCTTTCCAATCCTAGTCTTCCCTGGTAACACAAGCCATAATCACTAGTGCCACTTAAATATCTAAAAACCCGCTTCACTGCTATCCAATGCTCCTTTCCTGGGTTTGACATAAACCTGCTCAATACTCCCACTGCATGTGCAATGTATGGTCTATTATAGACCATTCCATCCATCAGGCTACCCACTGCACTTGCATATGGAACACGGGACATATCCTCCTCTTCTTCTTGTGTCTTGGGACACTGTTTAGCAGACAAATTTACACCTACAGGAATAGGAACATTCACCGGTTTACTATCCTGCATATTGAACCTCTGCAATATAGTCTCAACATACTTTCTCTGGTTTAACCAGAGCTTCCTCTTTGCCCGATCTCTCTTAATTTCCATGCCCAAAATATAGTTTTCAACACCAAGATCCTTCATGTCGAATTTGGAGAATAGTTGGGTTTTCAAATCATGGATAAGTTATTTGTCATTTCCAATAAACAACATATCATCCACATACAAGACCAAATAAATAACACAGTCACCTATTAATTTAAAATAAACACAGTGATCCTCCTTGCTTCTGGTGAAGCCAAGTCCCTGTATATAGATATTTGTTGTGTAACCAGCTCCAAAAAGAGAAGAAAAGATATATCAACGCCTTAGAAATGAGCCACTTCGAGGGGGCAACCTCCAATACATTACATAGATGAACAATTCTTGGATGATAAAATTTACAAAACCTCCTTTCTATATATAGGAGTCCATGGGGCCATAATGTAATCCTAGTGGGCCACAATGTAATCCTAGCCGACCTAAAAATAATAATTTAAGGGCACAATAATAACAAAATGGGGGTTACAAGGGTACAACAATAAAAATAAGGGGTTTACACTAACAATAATAAGGGGCTATACTAGTGATATAGGGACCTAACATGCCCCTCTCCTTCAAAAAAAGTGTTGTCCTCAACACTTGAGTAGCTCCGGGTGCTTCTGTATAAAATTCTCATCCTCCCATGTAGAATCTTCAGTGGGTAAGTTCTTCCACTCGATGAGATACTCTGAAATTGATCGATTCCGTAGTTGTCGAGTTCTTGTTTCCATGACCGCTTCTGGTTCCAATATGATTTTTCCTTCCTCATCAAGTTCTTGCAATATTGTTTGAACTGGAAGATTTTCTCCTATAACCTTCTTTAAGCATGAAACATGGAAAACTGGATGTACTCGCGAAGAAGCAGGAAGCTCCAATTTGTATGCCATAGTGCCAATCTTTTGCAACACCTTGTAAGGACCATAGTACTTTGGCGATAATTTATTATCCTTCTTAGCTTGCTTGAGGGACATTTGTTTATATGGTTGTAGCCGTAAAATACCCAATCTCCTACATCAAAACTTCTCTCGCTGCGATGTTGATCTGCCTGTTGTTTCATTCGATTTTGTGCCAAATTCAGGTTATCCTTTAAGAGTTGGAGAACTTCGTGCTGATGCTCGATGTGATCTTCCACTGCTTGAACCTTCGAATTTTCCCTTAAAGATGATGTGATGGATGGTGGATGATATCCATAAAGTGCCATAAATGGGGTCATTTTTGCTGCAGCATGGAAGGAAGTGTTATACCACCATTCAGCAAGAGGTGACCACTTGACCCATTGTGTTTGTTTATCAGATACAAAACAACGAAGATATCCTTCCAAACATTTATTTACTATCTCAGTTTGACCATCAGATTGAGGATGATAAGATGAGCTATAAGCTAATTGAGTACCCAAACAAGAAAATAACTCAGTCCAAAAATTTCCAGTAAAAATGGGATCTCTGTCGCTCACAATAACCCTTGGGTTTCCATGTAGCTTTTGAATTGTGTCCATAAATGTAGTAGCAACCGTACTTGCTTTAAATGGATGAGATAATGCACAAAAGTGTGCATACTTGGTAAGTCTATCAACTACCACCATGATGACACTCTTTCCTTCGGACTTAGGTAAACCCGTGATAAAATCCATTGAAATCTCCTCCCAACGTTGACTTGGAATGGATAAAGGTTGTAGAAGTCCTGGGGTCTTGATTGTTTCCACTTTATTCTGCTGGCAAACCAAACATTCTGCCACAAACTTTCGAATATCAGATTTAAGGCCATCCCAAAAAAATTCTTTCTTCACCCTGTGGTAAGTTTTTAAAAATCCTGAGTGTCCTCCTAAAGGAGAAGTGTGCAATTCCAGAAGAATATTTTGTTTTAGCTGGGAATTCTTACAAAGATATAAGCGATCTTTGTACCATAAGGAATCATTTTTCCAACTAAATGTATCAGATGTACTAGGATCTTGCTGCAACTTTGAATGAGTATCCATACATCTTTGTCCTTCTTCCATTCATCTCTTGCTTCAGTTATCCAATCTGGTTGGATAATAGAAATGGCACAAAGCAATGCTTCCACCTCTTCATTATTTCTTGAGAGTGCATCCGCAACAACATTAAGCTTTCCTTTTTTGTAGATTATTTCAAAGTCATAACCCAACATCTTTGTGACCCATTTTTGCTGCTCTTCTGAAGATAGTCTTTGTTCCAAAAAGTGTTTAAGACTATCATGATCAGTTTTTACCTTGAAGTGTCTTCCCATTAGGTAAGTTCGCCATTTCTTTAGTCCATGCAGTATTGCTAACATTTCCTTCTCATAAATAGGTTTCTGTAAATACTTTCCTTTGATTGGACGACTTTCAAAAGCAATGGGTCTTCCTTCCTCCATTAAAACCGCACCAATTCCATTTCCTGAGGCATCACATTCCACAATAAAGGTTTTTGTGAAGTCTGGCGTAGCTAAGACCGGTGCTAGGCACATTGCCTCTTTAAGATGTTCAAAGGCCTTAGTTGCTTCCGGAGTCCATGAAAATGCATCTTTCTTCAATAATGTTGTTAGAGGTGCTGCTATTCTCCCATAATTCTTAACAAACTTGCGATAATACCCCGTTAACCCGAGAAATCCTCGCAACTTCTTTATGGTTGTGGGGACTTTCCATTCCTTAATGGCTTTAATTTTGTTAGGGTCTACTTTAACACCCTCGTGAGATACAATATGACCCAGATATTCCACCTCTTGTACTCCAAAGAAACATTGGGATGTTTTTGCATATAATTGTTTCTCCTGCAATAGTTTGAGCACCCTGTCAACATGTTCAACATGATCCTTCCAAGACCTGTTGTAGATTAGTATATCAAAAAATACTAGCACAAATTTTCTAAGGAAGGGTTTGAAAATGGAATTCATCAACCCTTGAAATGTAGAAGGTGCATTGGTAAGGCCAAAAGGCATGACCAAAAATTCATAATGACCCTCATGAGTTCGAAATGTCGTTTTTGGAATATCTTCAGTCTTCATTCTAATTTGATGATATCCTGAACGAAGATCCAACTTGGTAAAATAAATTGCTCCATGTAATTCATCCAATAATTCATCAATCACAGGAATGGGAAATTTATCTTTAATGGTGAGCTTATCGAGCTCCCTATAATCCGGACACATTCGCCATGATCCATCCTTCTTGTGTACCAATACTACAGGAGCAGAGAAAGAACTTTGACTAGGTTGAATTATACCCGCCTCTAACATTTCTGCAATCATACGTTCAATTTCGCTCTTTTGGGAGTAAGGATATCTATAAGGCCTGATGTTTGGAGGAACACTTCCTGGAATCAAATGAATAGCATGATCACGATCACGAATAGGTGGGAGTCCTTTGGGAGTTTCAACACCTTGGAGTGATTGTCCAAGACTTGTTGGAGATCTGCAGAAATAGATGATTTTGATGTTGGAACTTCTACTGAGCATAATTGTGCAATCACGCCTCGCTGTTCTTTCTTTAGAAGATTTGTCATGACATTAGAGCTTATTATCCTTCCTGGCTTCCCCGCAATACCCCGTAATTCGACTTCCTTTCCTTCTGAAAAAAATTTCAAGAAAAGTTCTTGAAAATTAAAAGCTACCGTCCCCAAAGATTGTAACCATTGTACTCCTAGTACAACATCAGCACCTCCCATAGGAATGGAAAGCATTGGATTAGTCAATACATATTCCCCCATGGTTAGCTTGATATTATGGCATTTTTCAGAGCAATTTATAGTTCCTCCATTTGCAACCATCACTTGACATTCTGGTGCTGGGTATAGGAAACAATTTAATTCCTTGGCTACCTTACAATGAATAAAATTATGGGTGCTACCCGAATCAATCAACACTATTACCTTTTTCTTCTTGATTTGTCCTTTTATCTTGAGAGTTTGAGGAGTGGTAATTCCTGCCAGTGCATTACACGATATGGTCGCATTCATTTCTTCCTCTTCTAGGGCTGGTTCCTGGTGTATATCCTCTTCTTGTTCATTTTCTTCTTCCTCTTCACAATCTATGTAAAATAATTTCTTCTCAGCACACTTATGACCTTTAGTGTATTTGCTATCACAACCGTAGCAAAGCCCTTTTGCTCTTTTTTCTTCCAATTGTTGTGGTGTCAACCTTGTAGGTTGTGGAAATCTAGGCGTAGCAACACTTCCTTCTTTATAGAATTGAGTGGTAGGCTTCCTTGTCGCCATAATTTTACATTCAACTTTTCTTGCCAACCCGAATGCCTTCTCCAATGAATCAGGTTCCAAAACGCGAACTTCATGTTGGATGTTATCCTTTAAAGTGCCTATGAAGAGATCAATCCTGTGTTCCTCTGGAATATCAGTTACCCTTATATTCAATTTTTGGAAGTCCTCAATGTGCTGCCCCACCAAACCCTTTTGTTTGAGATTTATCAATTGGCTAAAGAAGGTGTTGCTCTTTGTATCCTCATAATGTGCTATCATTTCTTCCGTAAAAATTGACCAAGTGACAATTTTTTTACGGGAGCAAAGCCATCGATACCATAAAAATTTATTTTGCTCTAAATGTAAAGTTGCAATGCATACTTTTTTGTGTTTTGCACGTTATGGAGATCAAAATATTGCTCCATCTGTAGTATCCATGTTACAGGATCCTTTCCATCAAACTTCCTCATATCCATTTTTGGAATATGGTGGTTCTTCCCGCCAACATTAGAGTTTATCAAATCACGATTAACATTGATTTTGTTCTCATCATGAGGTTCTTCTACTATCTTTTCACCATTAGGAAACATTTCTCGTATCAACTTTGCCAAACCTTCGATGTCTGTTTTTAGATAATTCTTCATGTTTTCCATCTTAGCTTCCATGCCATCCATCTTAGCTTGCACACCATCCATCTTAGCTTCCATGCCTTTCTTCAAAACTTCCATTTCATTTTTTTTTGCTCTTTGCGAGAGTGAAATTTGTTGCACTTGCTCTTGTAATTTTGATAGATCATGTTGCAATTCTTCATCTTCATGAGTCATAGTAGAACCTTCTGAAGGCTTAATGGGTGTTGAATTATTTTTATGGGGCATATTTTAGAACCCAATACTGATATCTATTCTACAATATGCCCTTGGAATCAATTCAAATTGATTCTTCTAACAAGACTTATGCAATTCGGAAAAAACATACACACCTTTTTCTTGGTTTTGAGGAGCTCGATGTCGAAATTGGATTATATTTGTGATTGCAGCACTTCAATATTTTATTTTCAGTACCAACGTAGCCCTCTGAATTATCTTTTGAATGCCACAGGTCTGACCTGATTTGGATTCTCCAAGACAAAGTTGTGTCCAATCTCCCACAATGACCTAATTATGGACTGGTTCAGTAGAGCGAACTTGTATGACTTGCCACGTGTCACTGTTTCCTCCTTTGTCTCTGAAATTGATAGCCAAGAAACTAAAGTCCGTGTAATTGTGACCACTTTTATGGCACTCCAATCTGATGCCCAGAGAGATATTTATTGAAATTTTCCCACAATCACCACTTTGAGATGAAATTCAGGAGCTTGAAAAAGCACTACCTTCCACAGATCATATCTCCAAAAATATTGCGAACCAAGCTCTAAAATTTTTTGAAAAATTTCTTCAGGATTTAAAATTCGCACCATAAGAATTTCAGATTCTAAACCTTCGTAGAAATTTTTTTTATAGTGCAAATGCCACGATGACCTGTTTAGGAGCCTGAAAAAATACCTAACTTCCACAGATCATATCTCCAAAAATATTGCGAACCAAGCTCTGAAATTTTTAGACAATCTTCCTCAGGATTTCAGCTTCGCACCCTAAAAATTTCAGCTTCTGAAACTTTGTAGAAAAAAAGTTATAGCAAAAATTCCACAATGACCTGTTTGGAGTAGCGAAACCCTAGAATCCAAACCTCTGATACCAATGTTGTGTAACCAGCTCCAAAAAGAGAAGAAAAGATATATAAACGCCTTAAAAATGAGCCATTTCAAGGGGGAAACCTCCAATACATTACATAAATGAAAAATTCTTGGATGATACAATTTACAAAACCTCCTTTCTATATATAGGAGTCCATGGGGCCATAATGTAATCCTAGTGGGCCACAATGTAATCATAGCCGACCTAACAATAATAATTTAAGGGCACAATAATAACAAAATGGGGGTTACAAGGGTACAATAATAACAATAAGGGGGTTACACTAACAACAATAAGGGACTATACTAGTAATATAGGGACCTAACAGGATCAAATTTCTAATACCACATCCTTGGTGACTGTTTTAACCCATACAGAGAATTCTTCAACCTGCATACCAGTTCTTTCTTACCCTTCACCATAAAGCCTTCAGGTTGCTTCATGTAGATCTCCTCTTCTATATCCCCATGAAGAAATTTTGTCTTCACATCCATCTATTCTATCTCAAAATCAAATGCAACAGCAACAGATGAAAGTAATCTAATAGAAGTAACTTTGGCGATAGGAGAAAAAATATCACCAAAATCAATTCCCGACACCTGGGAATAAACTTTTGCTACCAACCGAGCTTTATATTTCTCCACCTTGCCTTCTACATTCATCTTCTTCTTAAACACCCACTTGCTCCCGATGGGCTTACTTCCAGTCAGAAACTCCACCAGATCCCATGCCTCATTTTTGTGCAAGGATGCCATTTCATCAACCATGGCCTCTTTCTAGAGTTTTCCATCCTCTGAATCTACTGCCTCCCTGATAGTTCTGGGATCTTCATCAGTTATAGTTAAGGCAAAAATTGAATAGAAAGCAGATGGACTATACCTTTATGGTTGCCTTATTTCTCGAACTGATCTTCTAATAGCTGGAGTTTGTGGCTCTTCATCTTCTGAGTCTTCTTCTGTTGTAGAGTATGATTCATCCTTCTTTAGCTCAAAATTTATCTTATCAGGTTCCTTTGGTATGAATTCATGTTTAATAACATATTTCACCTCTCTAAACACCACATCTCAGCTATACACAACCTTCCTTGTTTCTGGGTTCCAAAGCTTGTAACCCTTTAAACCATCCTTATACCCAATAAAGATGCACCTTTCAGATTTATTATCCAACTTGGTCCTTTTCTCCTTTGGAACATGTACATATGCATCACATACAAATACCCTTAGATGTGAAAGAGAGGTTTTCTTACCAGTCCATACCTCATGTGGAGTCTTATCCTCCAACATTGATGAAGGTGATCTGTTAACCAGATAGCATGCAGTCTCCACTGCCTCTGCCCAGAATTCTTGTCCTAATCCAGTACCACTGAGCATGCTTCTTGCCTTTTCCATCAGTGTTTTATTCATTCTTTCTGAAACTCCGTTTTGTTGAGGTGTGTATGGAGTAGTATTATGCCATGCTATACAAAAATTCTTACAGAACTCTTCAAATTCCTTCTTGAAGAAATCCCCACCATTATCTGTCCTCAGTGTCTTTATCTTCTTCTCTATATGGTTTTCCACTAGAGCCTTAAATTCTTTAAATCTGTCAAAGACTTCAGATTTATTTCTCAAGAAATATATCCATGTATTCCTTAAGAAGTCATCTATGAATGAAACACAGTACACAGACTTTGCCAGTGATGGAACAAACACAGGTCCAAACACATCACTGTGCACAAGTTCTAATATCTTGTTCGCCCTCTTAGCACCAAAAGGAAAAATCACTCGATTCTGCTTCCCATATACACAATGTTCATAGAAATCGAAATACAGAGAGCAATTAGACATACCTTCTACCATACCATTTCTATGCAGTATTCGAAGGCCCTTCTCTCCAATATGTCCAAGCCTTTGATGCCATAGCATGGTCTTTTCTCCAGAGACAGCTAGGCTTTCTGCTCCACTTTCAGGAACCACAGAACTGTTACACCCATCAATAATAGTGCTACCTTGTAGCTTGTACAGAGTTCCAGTCTGAACTCCCCACATTAATACCAGTGCTCCCCGAACCATCTTGCAGACATCTTTCTTGAACACTATTTTTACACCTGCATCATCCATCTTGCTTACATAAATCAGATTTCTGGCCAATGGAGGAATATGCAAAACATCAGGAAGTTTTCTAATCCTTCGACCTTGCAGCTTTAGCTTGACCTTTCCATGTCCGACGATTCTGGCCTTCCTATCATCCCCTAGGAAAATATCACCACCATCATATTTCTCATACTCGCAGAACCACTCCCTATGGGGAGTGAAGTGAAAGGATGCACCTAAGTCAATCAGCCATGACTCGTGATCTACATGTGTATTTGAAGAAGAAGCCAAATACACATCCCCACCTTCATCCGAGGTAGTTTTTTCCTCTGCAGAAGGAGCATCCTCAGATCCCTTTCATTTTTTAGGAGCTTTAGATCTGCACTCCCTTTTGTAGTGCCCTTCCTTTCCACATTTCCAACATACCTTTACAAACTTTCCAGGAGATTTATATGTCCCTCTATATTTGGATCTCCCACTGGAAACCTTATTCTTGTTTATGTTTTGGGACCTTCCTCATATAGATAAGGCATCTCCATTCTGGCCCTCCATATTTCTCCGTCTCATTTCCTCCGACAACAAGGCTGACACTATGTCATCAAAATTCAAGGTAGTTGTATTGCTACCTATTGCAATAACCAGACTGTCCCATGAGTCTAGTAGAGAACACAAAAAACTGATGCACTTATCTTCATCTGAGATTTTAATATCAACAGATGACAGATGAATTACCACAGTATTGAAGGCATTCAGATGCTCTGTCATCGAGTCTTTATCCTTCATCCTCAGGTTATATAGCCTTTTCCGCAGGAACAACTTATTCACCAGAGACTTGGATTGGTACAAAGTCCCAAGTTTTTCCCACAAATTCTTCGTCGTTTATTCCCCAGATACATTCAACAATACTGAGTTTGAGACACAAAACCATATTTTGCTCTTAGCCTTCCGATCCAGTTTCTTCTAGTCTTCATCTGACATTGCCGTTGGTTTAGTACCTGGATCTACCGCGATCCACTGATCTTTATCCACCAGCAGATCCTCCATCTTGAGCCTCCACAACTCAAAACTCCGACCATTAAATTTATAGATCTCTATCTTTCCGCCGCTCGCCATCTTCTTTCACCTCAATAATAGATCCCGCAGATCTCCCACTGAACAGGGTCTACCTCAGGCCCAAGCAAAAAACCCTCAGTAGCAAAGGCGTCCACTTGAAGCCGAAACAACTCTGATACCAAATTTAGATTTTAACCTTGAACATAAATTAGATACACATGAATCTTATAACAGGAAATAAAAAATAGCGAGAGCATAAAGCATAAAACAGATAAACATAGATATTTTCACCTGGATCCCAAATCGGGACGACCAGCTTGATTTTTCATTATATTCCTTTTAGTGTTACAACACATATATATTCATGCTGAAGCATACATAAACCCTAATCCATTAACCCTGGATTACAACATAACCATAGTTCCCTTGAATGGATCTACAAAAATACCAGGGGCCGAAAACCATCGTACCCCAAAACCATTTGCAAAACCATGCAAAAAATCATGGGCGCAGACCGCCCACCAAAAATTAAGGACCAAAAAATTTTCATCGCGGCGCTCCCCCGGACCCTCATAGGGGGGGCTACCTCCCCCCCCTGTGACCCCCCCATTGCGCCCAGTGAAAAGGGGGGACTATCACCCCCCTCTTACCCCCCCGCGCATGATTAGTTGTGGAAAGAATATAACACAAACCCAACAGGTATTTATTACAAAATGACAACTGCAAATATAATAAATAGTCCTACTAAAAATAGGATTCAAACTCCTTAAATTTACTCATAAAAACCTTATCTAAACTAGACTACACCATTTTCCAAGTGTATTGACATAAGGTCGAATCCAGATGATAAGCTCCAACTCTTTATGACCTTAATACTAATCTCCATTAAACTAGGAAACTGTCCCCTGTTTATAGGCATAAGATTTTTTGCATTCCTGAGACACTCTGACCATCATGAAGCAATCACTTTGAGGTTATTTACTATTATAAAATGAATTAATACCTACCCAAAATCATTCTTAAGTCCCATTTGTCTGAAACCACCATCAAACTATTCAAAATAGCTTAAATAAACCTGTTCTACAAAAACAACAAAGTTTCGTAGCGCTTTTCGTAGCGCAGCCTTTTTACCCTTTTACCTTCAAGATTTTGGTTTCTTTCCTCTAGGATTATCTTCATTATCATTTATCACAACTCCTCTAGCAATTTCAAGTCATAATCCATATATTTTCCCTTAAAAAAATTATGAGAAAGAGTGAAAAAAGTTGTTACAACAGTTTCGTAGCACTTTTCACTCTTTTTGCACTATTTGCACTACGAAACTGATGAGTGAGCAGTTTTGCCCAGATTTTTTCAAAATGAAAACAAAAAATGTGCCAAAACGTAGAATACCACTAGTTTCATCAAAACAAAAAGTCATATGAACTGAAAAACACATTTTTATGAGGTTCCTTTTTAATTTGTTCACTTGATTTAGCATTTGACGTTTTTAATGATTGTAATTCTGCACCTTTGTTTTTTAGTTCATTCTGAGTTAGTTGAGCTGCTGCGCCAAATCCTCCACTTGATCTCTAAGTCTTCTATTATTGGCTCTCAAGTGATTATTGATTACTCTGACAAATTTAGCTTCCTTGATTGCTGGAACTGTCCATGTGAAACAATTTTCTGCACTACTTGGAATTTCAGACCTAGAACCAGTCTGACCTTCCCATATTGCTTTCATTCTTTTGAACTTTGTTCTCTCAATACTATGCTTTTTGGCCCTCTTTCTCATCATAGCAATCTCTTGATTTGATAACCTCAATTTGTCCTCAAGATTTTGACACTGTCATTTCTTCTTTTTCCTTCATTGTTCTGTTGGCTGCATGTTCTATTGTTGGTGATGAGAGATCAACCACTTCTTCAGGGACTTTAAATATTTCAATAGTTTATTGGACCTCCTTGCTTCCTTCCTTGAGCTTCTTAGCATGTCTAGTTAAAGGTTTCCTTGCTTGAAAGATAAAGGCTGCATTTTCACCCTCAAATTCAAGTTTCTTTGCTGACTTAACCTTTTTCTGTTTGTGTTCATCTACTTCAATGAAATCAGCTTGCACAATGGGTGAATCCTCTATATCAATTGCATGAAGGATGTCATCTAAATTTCCCTTTATCATTGGGCTGTCCTCTATAGCTGTAGCAATTGTTTTTCCCTTAAATGCCACTGCTTGGTTGGCTTCTTGTCACTCTCTTGATTTCCTGCTTGCTGGCAACTTGTTTTTTTTTTTACCTCATTGACACTTTTGAACCTCTGTTTTGCAAGTGATGGAGTTGGTGCAACAAGCACTTGTGTCTTCTCTGTCCTTTTCTCAACTTGTTTCCTTGGTTTCAACTTTACAAACCTATTTAATTTTACAACCACACGTTGACTAGACTCTGCTACTGGTGGTGAAGGAGTTCCTTTAGTTTTAGGGTTTCTAGCTGGGGTTAGGGTTTCTAGTTCAAAACCATTCATAAAAAAAAGGAAGACCAATCCCTTCTTATTTTCTGAAGCTCATTCAAAACCAATAAATTTATCAAACCATGGTGAAACAAAGATGTTTCACAACCATTAGATTTGGCTTGTACTTTACTAGCCATTTTGGCAAGGCTCCTATGCAAATAAAAGGGAAAATCTAGTGATATCATACCTGTGAAATGCAGAAGTAGCTTGAAATGATAAGTATAAACTTTACGGTATCTGCCTTCACATGTAAAGTATCTTTGAATGTTTAACATGAGCTTTACATAGGTTGCAGAAATTATCTAACATATGAATTTATATATCCAGGTTCTCTTGATCTAACAATATTTATCTTCTTGCTAAATATAGAATCCTTCCACTGTTAATATTTTGCGGAAATTTAAAACTCAATTGCAAACACATGAAGCAATAAAAACAATCGCACATAACACAGTTGTTAAACGAGAAATCCTAAAGCTAAAAACCCAAAATATCGTATATTATGTATCATGGAGATCATATAACAATATTATACAAAGCTTAGTACATCAAGCTCTCAGTACAATCAATCGTCACACACTAATCAGAAGAAATCTGCAAATCCATGCACTGATTTCTGGCCACCTAATAGGCTGCCTCCACTATGAAATCCCTGCTGAAGAAGACCCCTGAATGAATCCGAATCTACCTTTCTTAAACTGCGCAATCCTCATTGGCAACTCCAATGTGTGTGTGGTGCAATGAATGCATCACTATAGTCACAATGGATAGTCCATCTTGCCCTTTCACCTATCTCTCCACCGAGTCTCCACTGGAACTGAAATGCACTGTAGTTAGCTACTGTATTTGTTCAGTTTATTAATGAGTTATTATTTGTGAATTAATTAACTAATTAATTCACTCCACTCTCACTAGTGTATCATTCAGTTAGACTAGATACAACTAGCTCAATTGAGTTTAACTCCATTAACTGAGTTAAACTAAATAACAACTCCATGAACTACTCTTCCAACTCTGTCATAAATTTTCCACTTCAGTTCTAACTGATTCCTCCATGCATGAACCACCAGTAAACCCTAGGAATTGTGTAATTCCTTCAATCCACTGATTTTCCATATCTGTAACTGAAATTAAGTGCTCCAAGAGAATAAGTTGATGTTTATTGTCTGATTATTATTAAGAGCTAATAATAATCGACACTTCTATTTTTAGATTGACGATCTATAAATAGACTTCGCCCAATATTCTAAAAATAAAATTTCATCTATTTTTCCAACTTGACCAACCATCCACAAATAGCATCCTGCAACTTCTGAAATATGATCACCATGTCTAAAAATAGACATAGTCTAAAAATAGACTTACAGCTAAAAATAGCTTGTGGGCCCACTTAGTGAAGGTGACTGATTTAAACTAAGCTCATCATCTTGTTGAATCTCAAAACTCCCTCTCAACGAGATAGGGATTATCCTTCACCCCGATCCTACCTCTATGGTATTCGAATTTGCTCCTGGTGAGCACCTTCGTCAAAATATCTACATCCTGATCTTCTGTAGGAATGTACTGAATCAACATGATCTTCTACTGCACACAATCTCTGATATGATGATACCATATATCAATATGTTTAGATCTATCATGAAACACAGGATTAATTTAGAGTTTAATGCAATTCTGATTATCACAATGTATCACTATAGGATCTAAATTTGAACCAAACAAACCAACCAGGATCTTCCTCATCCAGATAGCCTCACATGCAGCTTGAATTGTTGCCATGTATTATGCTTCCGCTGAACTGAGTGCCATGGATATTTGTTTCCTGCTGTACTGAGAAACTGTTGTAGATCCAATACTAAAAAACCCTCCTGATGTGCTATTTCTCTCTGTTGGGCTTCCTACCCAATCTGCATCCGTGAAGCCATGCAACTTCACCTCATCCATTTGTCTGTACCATAATTCATACTCAGATGTGCCCCTGAGATACCTCAGGACATGCTTGCCTACCTTCCAAAAGAGCTTGGTAGGCTTAACCATCGCTTATGAAAGTTGGTTCATCACATAGCATATGTCCAGTCTTGTATTAACTAAATACATGAGCGAACCCACCGAATGTTGATAAACAATGGCATCCACTACCTCTGCCGATGTAGCATCTTATTTCCTCCAATTTCCTAAAAGAGGAGTGTCAATAGGCTTGCAGCCTTGCATGTGAAACTTCTCAAGGATTTCCCCAGCTTGCCTTGAGACACAAACAGTTCACCTTCCCGCTGCCATATTTCCAATCCAAGGAAATAATGAAGGAAGCCCAAATCCTTCATCTCAAACTCCTTTGCAAGATCTGCCTTGAATGAGTGTATCAACTGCTCAACACCCGTTAGTATTAAATCATCAACATAAAGAGCAATGATTAAAAGCTTACCCTCCAACACAATTTGGTACAGGTTTGCATCTACCTCACTCTTGGTGAAGCCAAGTCCAGTGAAATAGTTGTCGACCCGTGTGTACCAAGCACGTGGTGCTTGCTTCAGCCCATACAATGCTCTTTTGAGCCTACACACATATGACTCATTGTTGAAGATCTCGAATCCTTCAGGATGCTCAATGTACACCTCTTCATCAATGATCCCATTAAGGAATGTAGTCTTCACATCCATTTGATGAATGTGCCAACCCATCTGCACTGAGAGAGCCAGGATGGTCCTTATGGAAGAATACCATGCTACAGGTGCAAATGTTTCCTCATAATCAATCCCCTCGATATGTGAGAAGCCTCGGGCAACAAATATTGCATTATACTTCTCAACGCTCCCATCAGTAGCTTGCTTTACCTTATAGATCCATCTTGATCCTACAACTGATTTACCCACCGGCCTTGGAACAATCTCCCAAGAACTGTTTCTAACAATGGAGTCATACTCCTCCACCTTGGCATCTACCCATGTAAGCTCCTTCACTGCTTCTTCAAAATAATATGGCTCTATCATGATACACTTGCTCATAAGAACCATGTATCTAGTAAATCGGTCAGGTGACTGTCTCTGTCTGCACTGTGATGTAGGGACTCCTACATTCTGTGCCGCATCAAGCTTCAGTCTCTTAACTTCTATGGTATTATTTCTGCCTTGTCTAATGTTTGGTTCTGCATGAGTGGACTCCTCCACTCCATGAATCTCCTCCTGTGGCTGATCCACTTCTAGAGGCTCATCTTTGGGAACAAGAAGTTCCTCCTCTGCATGCAAGTGTAGCTCCCTCTTAAGTGAAAACTCCATGGCTTTCACCTCATTGAATTTTATATCCCGTTGCACCACGGTAATTCGACTGTTTGGAAAATACACATGATAAATATGGGGTGTTTCTGTGTACCCCACAAATATCCCAACTTCTGCAGTCGGCTCCAACTTCTTCCTGGCGTCCTTTGTCACATGAATGTAAACAGATGAGCCAAAAATCTTCAAATGAGAAATATCGGGCTTCTTATCAGTAAAATATTATTTGGGTGTACTCATTCCAAGGACTCTATGAGGACAACGATTATGCACATAAACCGCAGTGTTTCATGCTTCTGCCCACAAGTGCATCGGTAGGCCCTAGTCATGCAACATTGCTCGTGCAACACCCATGATCATTTTATTCTTCCTCTCCAAGACCCCATTCTGCTGTGGGTTATGAGGCACTATGAGTTCTCTTCGAATTCCTTCTTTGCTACAGAATTATTTGAATTATCCTGAGATATATTCATCACCATTATTGCTCCGTAGAGCCTTCACTTGCTTCCACGACTCCTTCTCCACCAATGCTTTAAACTCACAGAACTTTGAGAATGTTTCGATCTTCTTTTGCATGAAGAAAATCTAGCATCTATGAGAATAGCCATCAACAAATATAACATAATGCCTGTGTTTTTCTGTTGAAGCAACCGAGAAAGGTCCACACACGTTTGTGTGAATTTTTTCTAGGATCACCGAAGCACGGTTCTCCTTCTCATAAAAGGTGGTCTTCACAAACTTACCCATAGTACATCCATTGCACTGATCTGACTACGCAAGAGTACCCTTGGGAAGTCTAGTAGAAATCTACTGCAAAATATTCAAATAACCATGGTGAAGATGGCCCAATCTTCTGTGCCATAATTTTCCCTCATCTCAGGTCTGTTAGCTCCCTGTAATTTGGCAGATTGGTGAGACCAAAAATGCGGAGAGGACACTTGAACCACTTGGGATTCTAGGATCTAGCCCTCCTGAATCCAGAGAGGGATCTCTCCAATAAAGTGCAAAGATTGATTTATCTTTAAATGTTTTATGGGTATGATATTAGGCTAGTTATTAAGACCGAGGGTTTTTTGTTTGTTTTGGATGGTTGAGCATGATTATTAGTTGAGTGGAAAGTCCTAAATGGGAATAGTTTCAAAGGTGTGAAGTTGCAAGCAATCAAAACAAGCTTTGGCTAAAAAGATAGATATAACGCTGGTTTTTAGTCCATTGGGCTATGGAGTCATAAAAGGGCTTTAATTATGCAACAATTCAAGAGTGATCCAAGGGGAAAGTCATCTATATCACAAGATCATTGAGATTAAATGATGGAATGGAAAAAATAAAGTGTTGGAAACAATAAAGTGTTGGAGGGGTGGAAACAAATAATAATTTCAACTAGGATTTATAGTATGTCCAAACAAGAAAATCCTTTTAAGCAACTGTTTAAAACCAACCATAGGGCAGGGCTCACCATAAACCTCTTTGGTCAAGCTCGTATTAAAGATAACTCAAGAGACAAACAATCCAGTAATCCACATAATTACCTTCATAAAGGATGAAAACAATGGAGATAAACAAAGTGCAACCTAAGATCAGTTAAGATACTTTTAAATCTAGACTGCTTTTATCACACACTTAAAAAAAATTTTAGAATTACCTTTGGAGAAAGAAGATAGAAAATAGGGCTCACCATCACTTTTCTAGTCTAACTTTAATAAGCAAATAATGAAAATAACATTTAAGAACAATGTTTAAAGAAAATAGTAGGATGAGGGAACGCCAGCATTCCTAACTGCTTAAACTGTATTGAATCGTTCTTAAATAAACAAATTAGAGGAAAACATTGAGATAAAACTTATCAGTCAGAGAAGGGTACTGTAAACAGTAAATCCTAACTCTATGCTTGCTATTATTTATCAGAGAATAATGGAAAAAACGACATACATGAAAGGAAAACAAAAACAAAGAAAGAAGCACTTCACCAGTGATATAGACCAGGATCCCAAGAAACAACTTGTATATTGAAGTCAAACCAGTTACATCTTCAAGTCCAATGTTTCAGTTCAGAAATCATCTTCACTTCTCAGCCTAACTTATTAGATCACAAACAGAGCTTCAAGAGCCTTTGAACACTATTTACAAGTAGAAGTTTCAAGCACATGTATATTTCAAGTTCTGCAACCAACATTGTTTCATCTTCTACAAAAGTATTCATAGAAGAAATGAGGAGGTGGGATGGGATAGAAGATCTACAAGGTTCAATTAATACATATTAATGCTTCTTGGCCTTTGAGGGGCTCAATGGAGAAGTTTACAGATATTTCCTCTGTATTAAATGTTTTACATTAAGAATTAAGCTCGGTGAGATGATTTTGTTGACTTTAAGGCTCCGTGTCATCTTGTAATAACTCTGCTGATATTTTTGCAATAAGTTCTTTGGCTGAATTACTTGTTCGGTTGTGTTTGAGAAAAATATCCTCTGTTCTGGTCATTACTCAGCCCTCTGTTGAATGCTTTGAGGCTACAGGTGGCATTAGGTAGCTGAGAGGAATCAATTACCCTCTCATGTGGCAGTGGAGGCATCCTCTGTCTGATAAATATTTTTGATTTTTATTTAACTGCATTTAATTTAGTGGATTAGGCTTTTGATTTTCGATCTTAGCCGTAATCCACCAAATCTATGATTCAACCTTCAATTCTTCATCTCTGGTTTGATTCGTTCTTCAATATTGATACTCTTAGTTTAAATTATGCATTGATGTGTCTTGTTGATGTGCAGGTGTTGTAGGGGCTTTATGGCATCAATGATCATAATGCACTGATGAAACATGGCGTTGAACCCTTCGTATTAATCCTTGATGATAAATGAAAGCTTGGAGGATCGTCATCCTCGGCTTTTATTCTCTTTTAAAATTATTTTTAAAAAACTTTAATACCTACACAAACAAAGAAACATTAAGAAAATCTTGCGTATTTTTGGGTTGGACTACTTCAGAGGTTGCGTATTAGGTCGCAGCCATTGGATGAAAGCATCCAACATTGGAGATTTGCTTGCTGGGCTCAGATAGAAGGTGGTTGGAGAAATGGTGCATAGGATTAAGTCTAGGCCATAGATCTATTTTGATCGACGGTCAAGATCAATCAGAGCAATACAATGGAGAGGGGCCACTTTTTGTGAAAATAGAAGAAATACAAAGGAAATGAGGGAAATTTCCTTTTGGCGGAGGAAGTCTATGTTAAAAGGAAATTGGGGTTTTTGAACGATCATAGACCGTTGGATCATATTGGACCTTGAGATTGATGGTTGTGGTTGGTCTAAGAAGTCCTTTGGTAAAGGCAGAGGGCGATAGTTCGAACACGATATTGAATCTGAGTCGTTGATCTGCAGAGATCAACAGGGGGGAGCGAATGTGAGGAAATGTTGTTAAAAAGGGGAAAAGTGGTTTTAGAGGAGAAAACCACAGGTTTCACGCAGCGAAAGGGTGGAGAGCTGGTTTTAACTTTTCAAACGCGATATGTGTTCCTGCCTGGCACATGGCATTTGAATACCGCCCATATCGCGTAGCTTAAGGGAAATTAACCTTTGCGCTTGAAATTATGTGAAAACGCGCGTCAACCGTTAGATCTTGGGTCTCAGATCGGATGGTAGGGAGTGAGCAAGATATCAACAAGATGCACAGGCGGAAGCAGGTTGGGTGGTTTTAATCTGATCCATTGGATCAAGGAATGAATGGCTCAGATATAATATTTGGGGCTAATAAAAAAATTTACAAAGCGGAGAAAGGAATTAATATGGGTCTTTGATCTGCAGAGATCAATGGCTAAGATTTGGCTAAAAGAACATTATACAGGGATTTTCACGTTTTTAACCAAGGTCGGGAGGTGCAATCTAGGCCGTCGAATCTTGACACATGGATGGCCCAGATGTAATCGGAGCTTTCGTAATCGATAGGGGTAAATATAGATGAGTGCCAATGTGATTGACTATGAACCGTCGATTTGCACATCAGATTGACGGTGGAGGATGAATCGGAGGAGTTCTTAAGGGGGGAAGGGGCTTTGAGCGGAAGCAATGACAACCGTCGGATCTGGGAAGGCGAGGAGGAGATCAATGACTAATAATTGATCAAGAGATCACCAATCGGGGGTCACGAATAAAATAATAAACTGTGCCAATGGAAATCTCCGATGCGATATAGCACTGGCCATTGATTGGTTCAGGATCAACGGTGGAGAAGAGCTCCAACCAATGAACGACGGTCTTAGACAAAAACTTAGGGAAAATGGGTTTTTATGTTTTTACAAAGGAAAAATCAAATCGGGGATGGTTTTATTCACAAATTTTAGCGCTCAATTTTGGGCTCTGAGGTTATATCAAGCTACAATGGGGTCGGGGGTTTATATAAAAAAGGGCCAATCGCATCGGAGGACTTAACATAATAAATAGACTTGTGTGCTTCGATTATTTTCGATGTGATAAGCGCCTGATGGGTCTAGCACCCGGCTCTAGGGCGTGGGTATATGTGGGGAAGTGGTTTAGGGCTTAGCCTAAAGGGGCTTAAGCCTATAGTCAAAAAAGCTTATTTTTTATGAAATTTTCAAGGTTTTTTGATGGATTTGGGGCTTTTGGTAAGGTTCAAAAGTGAGTTTTAAACCTTATAAAGGGGTCTTTATGAAGGAGGAGGGAAAACATGAAAAATGAAGTAATTTCATGGGGAATAAAGGGGTAAAAATGGAGGTTAATTGAAGTGAGAATATGGTTAAAATGAGGGGAAAATGGGGACTTTTGCAGCAGTCTTTTCATCATGAAAACAACAGATTTTCATAATTAAGAAGGAAACAGTAGTGAATATTTAAACAAAGGGCATGATGTTTTCATGATTTTTCAAGAGATAACATTTTTTTGCAATAAAACTTGTTTCTTGAAGGCTCAAAAAATGATTTAGCCACCTTTTGATATAACAAATTTTATAGGTGGCTAACAGTGGCTCCACTTGGGGATGGTGCCTTCTTGAAGGCATCAAGAACTTCAAACTTGCATTCTCTGGGGGCTGATCAGTGCCTCATCCATTGGGCTGAAACTTTCTCTCCTTGGATGATCTTCTTTTGCTCTGAAAATGTTTAGCAGCCATGAAAAACAATGGATCTTCATCAACACAAGCTTTCTACCTACCCAATCCTACTGATCTAACATTTTTTCTTCTTTAAAGTGCACTTGGATTGGAAAAATATCTTACAACATTTTATTCTTTTGAAAGAAAGAAACTAATCTAATTCTACTTCTTATGTCTCCATGAACTCAGATTAAACAGTCGAGTCTATAAGTTTCTCTACCTGATCTACTATCTGTTAGGATTAAACAGTCTAATAGATTTTTATTCACTAATTTCTAAGACAGAAATTTAAAAGCATACAAGTCAGGATTGAAAAGTCCAACTTGTTGCTGATCTATGGCATAAAAGACAAGCTGCACATAGATATTATTTTACGGAAAATTAAATGAAAATGAAAGGCTTAAGATCTGAAAGTTCTAAGCATGGCCTTCTCTTTTCTTAAGCTCCATTTTTGAGTTTATTCAAGTTGTTTTTCCTTGTTATCTGGTTCAGATTTTGCACTGATTAGAACCAATTTACCTCTGTTTTTTACTCAAAATTAAAAAATATAGGATTCATTCTTCATTTGGAAACTTAGGTTCAGATTTTGAGCTTATTTGAACCTTTATTTTCTAGCCTAATATTCCTAACTGATAAGCCAAGATTAAGCTGTTTGGCAATTCGAATTCACTAACCTATCAATAGTTAATTTAAAAATTAATTAGTCATGATTAGGATGTATGACTAACTAGAAGTGTGTTTTTCAGGAGTTGCATTTGAGCTTGCACACTTTCAGACTTTTTTTTTTTCTTTTTGCTATGGGGCTGTACCTTTATTGTTTTTACAATCTACCCTCTTTTCTTTCTTTCACTTTTTTTGTATTTTTTATTTTTCTAACTTTGAATGCAATGATGGGTGAAATATTTATAATGGGGAAAAATATGAAAACGCTTCCAAACATAATAGGATCAAGAGAAGTAATATTTGAGCATCCTGCCATTGACAGGACCCCCAAACAGTTCAACTCCATTCAACTTCTGCAAGAAAAAGGAATTGTTACCAACAACAGAATGAATGAGATAAGGGCCAAGCCATAAGTTGTCAAATTTCCCATGCTTTCCCTTGTCTTCTCTCCTTGAATCCCACTTTAAAACTTTTCCCCAACATTGAAATTGCTGGCCTTTTTTCTTCTGTCAAAAAGCTTTTTGATGCTATCTTGCTTTTGCAATGCTTTGTTATAAACCTCCTCTCTGGTTTGATGATGTTGAATAGTCTGATTTATCCTTCTGATCATGTCATTGTCTTCAGACTGAACCTCTTGAATCAAATTCATAACTAGTACACCAAGGCTGGTAGGAAAAATTGCATCTGTATCATACACAAGCTGGTAGGGTGACATGCCAATAGGTTTCTTCAATGTCAATCTATCAGCCCATATTTCATGCACAAGCTTTGTGTGCCAAGACTTCTTGTTGTCCTCCAGCAACTTCTTGATTATATTCACCAAACTCTTGTTTGAGGATTCTGCTAGCCCATTACCTTGAGGGTAATAAGCAGTAGAATCACCCAAATTAATTTGATATTTGTGACAGAATTCAACCATCTTCTTGGATCCAAATGTTGTTGCATTATCAGTGATGATCTTCCTAGGACAACCAAATCTAGAGAGGATATTATTCTCCATGAATTTTATGATGACTGAGTCATTGGCTTGCCTAGAAGGGATGGCTTCTATCCATTTGGTGAATTAGTCTGTGGCAGTGAGAATCCATCTATGTTGTGATGCAGTAGTAGCATTACTGGCATCATACAATGGTATTTTGGACTGATAGTCTTGTGGAAGATTGACTAAGGGCAGAGGAAGGACCAACGGGGCATACCATGCTACCATGGTAGGAGGTGGAGTTGGATTTACAAGAGGTGGATTAACAAGAGGGAAAGTGGGCTGGAATGAAGTGGTTTGAATAGTGGATGTAGGAAGAACAGATGTGTATGAACTAGGAATAGATTGCTGAGCTGATCTTGGATGAGAAACACCTAAATTGTAAAGGAAATGTAAATCAGGTGGTGTTGTTTCTCTACTACCAGGATGTTCACTTGTTTCCGGGGATGAAAGTGAAGAATCAGAATCTAGCTTATCTAAATAATCAAGAGACCTAGTTCTAAATGGATTTCTTAAGTCTACTTGTGATTTTCGTAGAGCTGCAAGATTTTCAGGAACTGAATTAGCTCTCAAGGGTGATCTGAAAACAGTTGAAAATTTTATCTTAGGAGACTTCCTAAGAATAATTTCCAGGTTATCAACTATCTCAGGTGGGTTGGGGTCAAGGTAGGCTCTAGTATGAATCTTTCTAGGAGCCACTATGTTTTGTTTTTCAGACCCTACTAAACAAGAACAATTTAACTAGATATGACAATATTTAAGGGGTAGACTGATCTTAAAATAAGAAAAATTTAATCCTAAAAATCCTCTTATTGATTTTAAATGATATTATGATGGTAATGGTTTCTCCCATTGGAGTATTAAGGTCTGTTTAGGATTTTGGAGTCACCAAGTGGAAGTTTTTAGCTCTTTTTGAGGTAAAAGGTTTTATGGTCCACCACCATGTTTATTGAATACCAATCTAAACTATTTTTGGGTTTTCTGAGTTATTTTTAAGTCCTTATGGGTTCTAAGAGTGTTCTAAATCTATTTCAAAACATAGCTACGGTTATGAGAAAAATACAGTCTACTCTTATGGCTAAGCTAGCTGATCCTTCCAGGTTAGAAAAGCTCTTATGATAATCCTAGGGTTTGCCTAGTTTGTCACTGATTCAAACAAGTTTCATCATGATTACTGTTTGCTTGGTAGTGCTTGAAGTGGGCTACTTGTACTCAAGGGGTTTGTATGAAGTCTTACGGGAACCTATGATGAAATTAGACTCAAAAGTCCCCAGCGGAGTCATCATAAATGTTAGCTCCCCGTAATTTGGCAGATTGGTGAGACAAAAAATGTGGAGAAGACACTTGAACCACTTTGGGATTCTAGGATCTAGCCCTCTTGAATTCGGAGAGGGATCTCTCCAATAAAGTGCAAAGATTGATTTATCTTTAAAGGTTTTATGGGTATGATATTAGGCTAGTTATTAAGACCGAGGGTTTTTTGTTTGTTTTGGACGGTTGAGCATGATTATTAGTTGAGTGGAAAGTCCTAAATGGGAAGAGTTTCAAAGGTGTGAAGTTGCAAGCAATCAGAGCAGGCTTTGGCTAAAAATATAGATATAACGTTGGTTTTTAGTCCATTGGGCTATGGAGTCATAAAAGGGCTTTAATTGTGCAACAATTCAAGAGTGATCCAAGGGGAAAGTCATCTATATCACAAGATCATTGAGATTAAATGATGGAATGGAAAAAATAAAGTGTTGGAGGGGTGGAAACAGATAATAATTTCAACTAGGATTTATAGTCTGTCCAAACAAGAAAAGCCTTTTAAGCAACTGTTTAAAACCAACCAAAGGGGAGGGCTCACCATAAACCTCTTTGGACAAGATTGTATTAAAGATAACTCAAGAGACAAAAAATCCAGTAATCCGCATAATTACCTTCAGAAAGGATGAAAACAATGAAGATAAACAAAGTGCAACCTAAGATCAGTTAAGATACTTTTAAATCTAGACTGCTTTCAACACACACTTAGGGAAACTTTCAGAATTACCTTTGGAGAAAGAATCTAGAAAATAGGGCTCACCATCACTTTTCTAGTCTAAATTTAATAAGAAAATAATGAAAATAACATTTAAGAACAATGTTTAAAGAAAACAGTAGGACGAGGTAACGCCAGCATTCCTAACTGCTTAAACTGTATTGAATCGTTCTTAAATAAACAAATTGGAGGAAAACATTGAGATAAAGCTTATCAGTCAAAGAAGGGTGCTGTAAATAGAAAATCATAACTCTATGCTTGCTGTTATTTATCAGAGAATAATGGAAAAAATGGCATACATGAAAGGAAAAAAAAACAAAGAAAGAAGCACTTCACCAGTGATATAGACCTGGATCCCAAGAAACAACTTTTATATTGAAGTCAAACTAGTTACATCTTCAAGTCCAATGTTTCAGTTTAGAAATAATATTCACTTCACAGCCTAACTTATTAGATCACAAACAGAGCTTCAAGAGCCTTTGAACACTATTTACAAGTAGAAGTTTCAAGCACAAGTATATTTCAAAGTTCTGCAACCAACATTGTTTCATGTTCTACAAAAGTATCTATAGAAGAAATGAGGAGGTGGGATGGGATAAGAGATCTTCAAGGTTCAATTGATACAGATTAATGCTTCTCAGCCTTTGAGGGGCTCAATGGAGAATTTTATAGATATTTCCTCTGTATTAAATGTTTTACATTAAGAATTAAGCTCGGTGGGATGATTCTGTTGACTTTAAGGCTCTGTGACATCTTGTAATAACTCTGCTGATATTTTTGCAATAAGTTCTTTGGCTGAATTACTTGTTCGGCTGTATTTGAGGAAAATATCCTCTATTCCGGTCATTACTCGGCCCTATGTTGAATGATTTGAGGTTACAGGTGGCATTAGGTAGCTGAGAGGAATCAATTAGCCTCTGATGTGGTAGTGGAGGCATCCTCTGTCTGATAAATATTTTTGATTTGTCTTTAACTACGTTTAATTTAGTGGATTATGCTTTTGATTGTCGATCTTAGCCGTAATCCACCAAATCTGTGATTCAACCTTTAATTCTTCATCTCTGGTTTGATTCGTTCTTCAATACTGATACTCTTAGTTTCAATTATGCATTGTTGTGTCTTGTTGATGTGCAGGTGTTGTAGGGGCTTTATGGCATCAGTGCTCATGATTCACTGATGAAACGTGGCGTTGAACCCTTCGTAGTAATCCTCTCTGATAAATGAAAGCTTGGAGGATCGTCATCCTCGGCTTTTATTCTCTTTTAAAATTATTTTTAAAAAACTTTAATACCTGCACAAACAAAGAAACATTAAGAAAATCTTGCGTATTTTTGGGTTGGACTGCATTAGAGGTTGCGTATTAGGTCGTAGCCGTTGGATGAAAGCATCCAATGGTGGAGATTTTCTTGCGGGGGTCAGATAGAAGGTGGTTAGAGAAATGGTGCATAGGATTAAGTCTGGACCGAAGATCTATTTTGATTGATGGCCAAGATCAATCAGAGCAGTACAACGGAGAATGGCCACTTTTCGTGAAAATAGAAGAAATACAAAGGAAATGAGGGAAATTTTCTTTTGGCGGAGGAAGTCTATGTTAAAAGGAAATTGGGGTTTATGAACGATCGTAGACCGTTAGATCATATTGGACCTTGAGATCGAAGGTTGTGGTTGGTCTAAGAAGTCATTTGGTGAAGGCAGAGGGCGATAATTCGAACGCGATATTGAATCTGAGCCATTGATCTGCAGAGATCAATGACGGGGAGCAAACATGAAGAAATGCTGTGGAAAAGGGGGAAAAGTGGTTTCAGAGGAGAAAACCACGGGTTTCACGCAGTGAAAGGGTGGAGAGGTGGTTTTAAATTTTCGAAAGTGATATGTGTTCCTGCCCGACACATGGCATTTGAATACCGCCCATATCGCATAGCTCATGGGAAATTAACCTTCGTGCTTGAAATTACACGAAAACACGCGTCAACTGTTAGATCTTGTGTCCTAGATCGGACGGTAGGGAGTGAGCGCGATATCAACAAGATGCACGGGCGGAAGCAAGTTTAGTGGTTTTAATCTGAGCCATTGGATCAAGGAATGAACAACTCATATCTAATATTTGGGGCTAATGAAAAAATTTACAAAGCGGAGAAAGGAATTAATATGGGCCATTGATCTGCAGAGATCAACGATTGAGATTTGGCTAAAAGAACATTATACAGGGGTTTTCATGTTTTTAACCAAGGTCGGGAGGTGAAGATCGTCGGATGTTGACACATGGATGGCCCAAATGTAATCAGAGCTTTCGTAATCGGTGGGGGTAAATACAGATGAGTGCCAATGCGATTGACTTTGTGGACCGTTGATCTGCAGATCAGATCAACGGTGGAGGATGAATCAGAGGAGTTCTCAGCGGGGGAAGGGGCTTTGAGCGGGAGCAAAGACAACCGTCGGATCTGGGAAGGTGGGGAGGAGATCAACGGCTAATAATTGATCAGGAGATTACTAATCGGGGGTCACGAATAAAATAATAAAATTTTCCAATGGAAATCTCTGATGCGATATAGCGCTGGCCATTGATTGGTCCAATATCAACGGTGGAGAAGAGCTCCGACCAATGAACGGCGGGCTTAGAAAAACACTTAGGGAAAATGGGTTTTTATGTTTTTACAAAGGAAAAATCAAATCGGGGATGGTTTTATTCACAAATTTTAGCACTCGATTGCGGGCTCTGAGGTTATATAAAGCGACAATGGGGTCAGGGGTTTATATAAAAAAGGGCCAATCACATCGGAGGCTTTAACATAATAAATAGACTTGCGCGCTCCGATTATTTCTGATGCGATAAGCACCTGATGGGTCTAGCACCTGGTTCTAGGGTGTGGGCATATGTGGGGAAGTGGTTTAGGGCTTAGCCCAAAGGGGCTTAAGCCTATAGTCAAAAAAGCTTATTTTTTATGAAATTTTCAAGGTTTTTTGATGGATTTGGGGGTTTTGGTAAGGTTCAAAAGTGAGTTTTAAACCTTATAAAGGGGTCTTTATGAAGGAGAAGGAGGGAAAACATGAAAAATGAAGGAATTTCATGGGGAATAAAGGGGTAAAAATGGATTTTAATTGAAGTGAGAAGAGGGTTAAAATGAGGGAAAAATGGGGACTTTTGCAGCAGTCTTTTCATCATGAAAACAACAGATTTTCATAATTAAGAAGGAAACAGCGGTGAATATTTAAACAAAGGGCATGATGTTTTCATGAGTTTTCAAGAGATAACATTTTTTTGCAATAAAACTTGTTCCTTGAAGGCTCAAAAAATGATTTAGCCACCTTTTGATATAACAAATTTTATAGGTGGTTAACAGGCTCACCACTTCTTCTGCTTTTCCCATCATTGCTGCGCAACCATCTACCTCCAGCTTGTAGATATTCTTAACTCAAATCCCTATCCTCTTGGTTTGACCTGTTGTTTTATGTCGTAGAAAAGCTTTTCCATCGCTAAAAACAACGTCATAACCTTTGTCTTCCAACATTGTAACTGAGACCAAGTTCTTCTTCAGACCTGGAACATGCATAACATCTTTCAACAAAAATGGATTAATTGACTCCCTCTCAAAGGTAATGGTCCCAATGCTGGTCGCTCATCTCTATATGCATTTGAAGGTCCTTCTCCTCCAAGTCACTAAACAACTCCATGTCTCCCGTCATATGGAAAGACACACCACTATCAAGATACCACACCGATCCCATTGGGCTTGAAACCAAGCATGCGATCAAAGAGAAATCAAGTTCAAATTGCGAGGCTAAGGCATCTCCAGCTGCAGCTCCAGCAGCCTTCTTGTTCTTCTTCGTCTGTAGCCAGTTAGTGGCGAAACGCCCATGTTCGTGACAGTGAAAACACTTCACCTTGGACAAATCCTGCTTCTTGCCTTTAGCTTTGGATTTTAAAGGAAATTTATTCCCCTTCCCTTTCATTTCTTTGGCAGCCAAAGCGAAATTATCTTCATATTCATTCTTCGATGAAGAGCCATCCCTGTTACTTCGCCTTATCTCCTCCTACACAAGATTCAACCAAATTCACTCCCATCTCGATAGTTTCTCCCATCCATTGACATAGTCTTTGAAGCTATGCCAAATCTTTGGAAGCCCAAGGAGAGCCAACCTCACCAAATCATCATCATCAAAATTAATCCCCACCCTTCCCAATTCATACCTACAGTGGAAAAACTTCGTGAGATATTTTGGAATACTATCGCCCTTCTCCATTTTTATTTTTCTGAGCTTATCTTTCAGTGCCAACTTCCTCTAGTTGCTGCTACTTTGGAACAAATATGTCAAAGCCTTCCATAGTGAAAATGGAGTGGCTTTCCCATGAAGGCTGGACACAATATGGTCCTTCACACCTTCCAACATAATTCTTCTTGTCTCTGCTATCTTCTTTTACCATGTGTTAAGTAATGCAGCATTTCTAGAACCAGGCTTAGGAACATCACTATCGATGAACTCCTTCAGTCCATTATCTTCCAGCACCACCTCCGTCCTATCCTTCCAGGATATGTAATTCGAGCTGCCCTCAAGGGCATACTCCAATCGAAACGCATTGAAATACATTTCAATGTATACTCAATTGTCGCACCAAGAATTTTATGAAGCAAATTCGAATTGTCCACCAACACAAACTCAACAATTCTTCACAATTTCAATCTTCAAGAATTAACACTGCTCTGATACCATGTAGAAATTATATAACATATGCATGTATATATCTAGATTCTCCTAATCTAACAATATTTATCTTCTTTCTAGATACTTAATCCTTCCACTGTTAATCTTTTGTAGAAATTTAAAACTCAATTGCAAACACATGAAGCAATAAAAACAATCGCACATAACACAGTTGTTTAACGAGAAAGCCTAAAGCTAAAAACCCCAACTATCATATATTATTTATCATGGAGATCATGTAACAATCTCATACAAATATTAGTACATCAATCTCTTAGTACAATCAATCGTCACACACTAATAAGAAGAAATCTGCAAATCTATGCACTAATTTCTTGCCACCTGATAGCCTACCTCCACTGTGAAATCCCTGCTGAAGAAGACCCCTATATGAATTCAAATCTACATTTCTTGCACTGTGCAATCCTCATTGGCAACTCCAATGTGTGTGTGGTGCAATCAATGCATCACTATAGTCATAATGGATATTCCATCTTGCCCTTTCACCTATCTCTCCACTGGGTCTCCACTGGAACTGGCATGCACTGTATTTAACTGCTGTATTTTTTCAGTTGATTAATAAGTTATTATTTGTGAATTAATTAACTAATTAATTCACTCCACTCTCACTAGTGTATCATTCAGTTAGACTATATACAACTAGCTCAACTGAGTTTAACTCCATTAATTGAGTTAAACTGAATAACAACTCCATGAACTACTCCTTTAACTCTTTGTCCTTAACTTTTTCCACCCCTTTTTCATGTGATTCCTCCATGTGAACCACCGATAAACCTAGGAATTACGTAATTCCTTGACCCAGGTACAAAATCTATAGTGAAATTAAATTATCGAGAGAATGCAGTTCTATTTATTATCTGATTATTATTAAGAGCTAATAATAATCGACACTTATATTTTTAGATCGACGATCTATAAATAGACTTCGCCCAATATTCTAAAAATAGAATTTCATCTATTTTTCCAACTTGACCAACCATCCACAAATAGCATCCTGCAACTTCTGAAATACGATCACCATGTCTAAAAATAGACTTACACCTAAAAATAGCCTGTGGGCCCACTTAGTGAAGGTGACTGATTTTCACTAACCTCATCATCTTGTTGAATCTCAGCATAGGTGTCTTTAATACAACTTCTAGGTATTGCATTATTTAGGTCCATATCTACATACTCAGGTTTCATGAATTCCTTGCATGGTTCCATGTCAAATTTAAAACCTTTAAACAAAGTTTCCTGCCCCCTTGGTATTTCTATCACAGAAGCAATAATCTTAGGTGTAACTGGCACATTTAACATCCCAAATTTGGTAGTTGTTCCATTTAAGTGCAAGGAAAATTCTTTAAACACTTGTGTATGGCAACCTTGTAGATTTTCAAAAAAATGGAGACAACCTGCTTTGCTAAAAGCCTCCATCACTGTTTGATCTTCAATTATAGCCTTCATATTTTCAGGCTCATACCTTAAGCAATGTCCACCTCTGTGGACTTTCCTTTCCTCTGCCATGCTTCTTAGAAAAACATGTCATCTTCTTTTGAATCTATAAAATAGCCTCGCATGATGAGGATATGAATAGCCTCGCTTGAGTATATGGAACAACCTCGCTTGATTAGGATGAAGATAGCCTTTGTATAGAACAACCACAGGCTTAGCTTGACTGCTTCAAAGCTCAGACACTCATATGGATACAAATGAAAACGAGAATGACCAAATTAGGCAAGATTTTGAATTTGAAATGTCATCTCATAATTGAATGATGCCTCATTCATGCCCTATCATGACAATGATGACTGTGAGACATGTAATTACATTGAATATGATGACTAACTAACTCACCATACCACTATCCTATCATTTCCTAACTGATTCTGACAAATTTCAGCTCAATTGACGATACGGTTAAGAAACCGCGCTTTCGTAGCGCCCACGGTGTATTTTTCCCAGTTTGCACTATGAAGGTATTAGCGCTTTCGTAGTGCAATTCCACTTTTTTGAGCTAGCGACGCTACAAAATGGAGGATTCTTGGCTAATTGTAGAAATTTAACCCGAAACCTTATGGAATGACTCCTAAATGGAAAATGTGAGTATTTGATCATGGAATGGACCTTTAAAAAACTTTATTTGAATTCAATGATGACCTTAAAACTTATAAAAACTCTAACCTACCCTTAACCAAATCCTAAAATAACTTTCAAACCCATTTTGAGACCATGATGAAAAATAGAGTTGATACAATGATGTTTTGAAAATGTTTGGGTGATAACAGTGACTCCACTTGGGATAGTGTGCCCCTGTGGTACACTAAGAACAAGTAGTTCCAGTGCTGTTACCATTTTCTTGACCAAAAGAGAAAAACTTTGAAATTTCCAAGCTTCCTCATCAAGCTCTAATGGCCTTCACCCTGGGCTCAAGCTTGCTCATTTAGCTTGTCATTATTAGTAGAAAAAACTCATAAAATGGAATATGTACAATGACAGGAATAATCAAACAGATTTTAGGAAGAATAATGCTTCAAAAACTTGTCATTGACAACTCCTCCAGCATATGATTTTCATCCATCTCCTATAATATGTAAGTATTGTTTCCATGAAAAGTAGCTATCTTGAAAGGACCTTTCCATAAGTTCTCAAACTTACCATATTTTCCTTTCCCTTCAATTCTGGCCTCCCATTTTAGCACTTCATATTGAATTTGAAAACTTTCTTCCTTGATATTCTTATCAAATTTCCTCTTGATTCTGTTTTGAGATTGTTGATTGTTTTTATAAACATCATTCCTCTTCTCTTACAGAGCTATCAGCTGATTAATTCTCCTCTGGACTACATTTTTTTCCTCTTCTAGCCCTTGAATTAGCTTCATGACAGGTACCCCTAGTGATGTAGGAAAAATAGCCTCAGCGCCATTTACCAATTCATATGGTGAAGTTCCAGTTGACCTCTTTGTGCATATCCTATCAACCCATAAGGCATACTTTAGCTTCAAATGCCAAGCCTTATTTTTTTCCCGCAACACCATTTTAACGATCCTTACAATGCTTTTGTTAGAGATTCAACAAGACCATTTCCTTGCGGATAGTATGCAATAGAATTCCCAAGAGTAATATGATATTGATAACAGAAATTGATCAGCTTCTTAGACTTAAATTCATGTTCATTATCAGCTATAATCTTCATGGGGCAACCAAACCTAGACAAGATATTATTTCCTAAGAAAGAAATAATCACAGAATCGTTTGCTTGCCTAGTTGGGATTGCTTCAATCCATTTGGTGAAGTAATCAGTCACTATAAGAATCCAACGATGCTGACCTGATTATGATGGATGAATCTCCCCAATAAAATCCTGCCCCCACTGCTAGAATGGCGCTTCTACATAGAAAGGCATCAAGTAAAGGTATAAGCTTCTTCTTACCCTCTAAAATCTGGCATTCATGGCAGGCAGCAACCCTCTTAGTAGACATCCTTAAACATTGTAGGCCAATAATACCCTACTCTTAGAATCTTGTTCACTATCGCCTTCAAATAATGGTGACCTCCACAATCTCCTTTGTGGAACTCCTCAATTACTTTATCAACCTCCTCTTCCAGCAAACAATTCAGTAAAATTCTGCCTGTATCCTTCCAAAACAGATTTCTGTCAAAAATAAAATATCTCAAGGATTTCAGCATAATAAACCTTGCTTTAGAATTTGTTAGATCAGCAAGTGCTTTATGGTGTTGTAGGACAAAAACAACCTCCTTGTACTAATCTGAAATAATGTATTTTTCTTCAATAGGAACTAGTTCTTCTTCATCATCTGAAATTTCTGATATTTTTGCAATCAAGTTTATGTCAAGACAGTCAAAGTTTGATTGTGCCATCAGCTTTGCTAAGCCTTTCCCTTTGAACAATTTCTTTGGCTTAATCTCTGTATCATACTCTAGAAATTTGACAATTCATTTCCCCCTCTTACCATGAGGGTCGGCTTGAGTGAGGATGTCTTTCACAATAGTATTAGGAACAAACGCCACAGTATGAGAATGCATAATATAAATTCTGAAATATTTTATAGCTTTCACCAAGGCATAGGCCTACTTCTCTAAGATATTATACTTCAGCTTAGAGTTGGCTAATGTCCTAATAAAGAAAGAAATCAGCTACTCAATACCTTGTTGTCCCTTTTGTCGCAGAACTCTAGCGATAGTATTCTTTGATGCAAAAATAAAAACCAGAAATTCCTTTGAGAAATATGGATTGATCAATACCGGTGCTTGTGTGAGTGCCCTTTTGATTTCATCAAATGAGTGTCTTTATTCTTCTGTCCACTTAAACTCCCTTCTTCAGCATCCTTTTTATGTCCTTCACAATCTCAGCAAAATTAGGAATAAATCGCCTTACAAAATTTACCTTTCCAAGGAAAAATTGAATATCCTTCCTAATTCTTGGAAAATCCACCTTCTGAATTGAATTGAACCTATTTGGATCAATCTTAATCCCATATTTAGAAATTATATGTCCAAGTAATTTACCTGAAGTTTGTAGTGTTCCTTTTTCAGGATTTCTCATAAATCATGCATCAAAAATGCATTTTCCAACAAAAAATGTAATAAAAAAATGAAATGGAATCTTGTATCACATATATTAGTCAATATACATTCTAAATCCAAGAATAGAGCTGAAAAAAATCAAACTAGGTGGGTTAAACAAACCTCCCACACTAGTGTAGCTAAAAATGGTGAAAAACCCCAAGACTGCAAAATGCCGGAGTAGCTGCTCAAGGGACTACATAGTCTAAGAGAGGGTTTACACATAAAATCATAGGAGAATAATATATCCACTCATTTATTGATAAATAATTCTGAAGTACAAAGATCTAATCTCCTATACAAAATACAAAAGAAACCGGCAAGGGTTTCTTGTCAAATACTCTGCATACAAATGTGATCTTCAGAAAATAACTAAATAATCACTACAACACTGAAGCATAAGAGTATAAAAGGCTGAAATATGTCATATATGATGTATATCCATCAAGGGCTTCCTCCCATGAAAGGTTTAACCTCTCAATCACAAGGAAACTCAACAATGGGGCCACCAAACCATGCAATGAACACTGCCTCCAAAATAACGCACTCCCGAGAAAAAACAGCGCTGGGAGGGTATGAGAAATGTGTGGTATGATACCACAGATCTTAAATAAGTCCTATATCTCTCCAAACAGATCTCTCAAGTGAAGGAAAGTTTCCTCCAATGAGAAACTAGCTCAGAAGCCTAGATTCCAATCCCTTCCACTGCTGCACCCAACAATCACTACACAATCTCCAGAAAAGTTGTGAGGATGAATATGGCTAAAGTTTTGCCTGAAAACCTGATGTGGAATGATGAATAAAAACTCTCCCAGTGCTCTCCTAAAATGAAATAGGTGGGATTCCCGCCTGGGAACACCCAGTGGTAAACAACACTGCAACTTTGCTAAGCAGCAAAGCAACAACAATTCTTGGCAGCCAAGAATAATAATCTACAACATGATGAATAATTTTTCCATCCTATTCCTTTTATAAGATGTGATTTTTCTTTCCCTTGGCCCCACTCACTTAGGTTACTTCTAACCCAAGTTATATTTCCCTCAAAAATTGCATTATCCATCCTAGGATTCCTCCTCCACTAAAACTGCGTTGTTGACTTGGTCAAAGTAGCTTCATTTTATCTTTGTTCACACATGGAGGTGTTTTACTAAGCTATAAAGAGTGTATCCTTTCACACTTGGAGTTTTTTTATCCTCCTTAGGAGACTTATGGGCTTTTCTACCCATTTATTCACTGGCTAAAGCTGCTGCAAACTCTAATGTTCCATTTAGCTTAGAGTTAAAATTTTGGGAACATTACAGTCCTCCCCTCCAAAATATTTACCTGGAAACATGTTAGCTGTCGCATGGCCTCCATAAAGTAAGAGTGATGATCAACATGGTGAATGAGTGCCTCCCTCACCCATGCAATCATCATCCAAATGAAGTGAGTCGCCCTCCAACATGGTAACTCATGAAAAGTCTCTTCCACCTTATGCTCCTGAAATGTAGGTGGGCTGAATAAGTGAACATGATAAGCAATAGGGCCTATCCCACGCTGGCCTCCTCTCCACTTTTGATAAGTGTAGAATGCATGCTGATCTTGGGCTGAAACATGATGGCCCTCCAATGGCCAGAAGAAGATTGAGCCTCCAAGGAGTCCTCCAAGTACTCTTCCTCCAAAATCATGAGTCATGCCAACCCAAACCATTCCATTCAAGATGAATGGCACATCATCACCACATGGCATCAAAATGAGAAAATGGATGAAGGTTATGTGCAAGTTTGGATGATACATATGGTCTCTCTGGTGGATACAGCGTAGTTCTCCCAACTCCTGCTTAAGAATGTCATATGGCAAGTGGTCCTGCAACAAGTTACAAGCTGTATATATTTGTTCTCCCAACATGGGGAAGTAAGCATAAATGTATATCAGCTGTACATATATAAAATAAAAATACACTTGCCCAAAGTCATGTATATATGGGCTACTATCATCATAAACATTGGCCCTAAAGTGACCATGAAACCCAAAATTACTCTTGCTCTTTTGAGGAGCAATGCAGTGTGCAAACATGGTGAGAAAGTACAACTACTCAATAGAGTAATAAAAAAGTACAAAAATTCATTCTCTACCATACATATTGATTTGGATGAAATTGAGATCCTCCAATAAGTCCTCCCATGAGAATCTACTCATAGAAATCTATAAGAAGAAGGGATACCTCCTCCCTTTCGAATATCTCATCCATAAGATCATGCTCCTATGTGACAGTGCTGTAGGCCTCTGTAATAAGGCTCCATGACACCTCTCTTTGACATTCCATATGCCAAAGTCATCCACCATCATGCTGCTAAGTGAGAAGATCTTCTCCCTATAGGGAAGCCTCTCATGATCCTCCAAAACTAAAGGGTAGCCTCCTTACACCATGAATGTGCCTTTCTTCTCTTCAAAAACATCATGAAAAGTATGGGAAGAATATTTCCCATACTCTCCCAAGTGCAACCATAGCAAAAAAAAAATTTGCTGCTACCTCATCTCTCCCTCATACAAGCTTCCTTTGAACAAAAACACATAAGAAATACATGGAAGCAAGATACAATAAAAACAAGTTGCCAATTGACAACTGGAGAATGCATCATGGTCCCTTTCATGGAACCAGTGCAGTGCATCTTGTGCCTGCATCAAAAGAAGAAATAACAAGTGCTTTTACAGCCACTTGTTTGCTTCCATAGTCATCTCATAAGATGAAAACATGAAGTTACAATATGGTGTCATTGATGCACACAAAGAGACATATGGCTTCCCCCACAGCTCATCAAAAAGATAGCCAAGATCAATGCTACAAGTAGCTACAAGTACATCATCATACAATATGCAAGAAGAGATGATTATTATTGTTACATCATGCTTCTCAAATAATGAAAAAAAGGACAAAACAAAATATGAAATGATACCTCCTCCATCATGTACTTGAGGCCTTGAGTTGAAATGGCTCAACTAGAAATTATCCCTTACTCCCAATGAGTAGGAAGGTAGCTATGACATCCTCACCATCCGGGCTATGAATCTCTACATATGCTGATATAGTTCATGCTGGATGCCCTCCCAAGTGAACTCCCCCATCAACTGGAAATATGCATCAAAGTGCATAGAAGAGAAGTCCTCATGTGTTGCATGTAGCAGCTTCTCCTTGAGACTAGAAGATCTAGTCAAGAAGATCCTACCACAGGAATAGATGACCACATCATCCTCCATGTATCTATCATCTCCATCTGGGTCATCAAGAATCATGCATGCACCAAGATCCTTGGAGTACTCTACCAAGAGCTGAGATCTCCAATAAGGATCAATCCTCCTCAGTGACAACACTGGTGATCTGGCATGTGAATCTCTCCTCATGCTGCTGCCTGCTACTTTGACATCCCCCATGCCAAAGTCTTCCTTCAAACTATTCACCTCTCCAAAATCTAAGAGTGGTGAATCCAAAGACAAGATGTCCTATATCAACTCTAGATCAGGTGGCCTCCCAGGTGGAATGCCTCCATGGAGTGAGACATCAATGTCAAGAGTAGACTGTATAGATGATTAGGGAACCTTGCCCTTGCCCTCACTGTGCAAATCAGTCTGCCTCTTCCTTGCATTAGCTTTCCGAAATAGAGAAGGGTGTGTGCTTGTCATCAAATTATGCTGCTCTTCCTCCCTTCCTCCTTCCAACTACAATGCTGCACAATCATGTTGCTCACTGATTGTGCTTGGACCTCTATGTATGAGATCCTGGGGAACTTCTTGCAAAAACACAAGAGTCCCTCTTGTGGGAGCATGTGCTTCTCCCGCCTCTGCATGAGGCACTGGATGTGCTCTAGATGTGATAGCGTTTTTGACTTCTTCTTCATCAATGTGTGTAGGCAACATCTCAACAATTGGATCCCTCTATGAAAAGGTGATCCCCATGCCCTCTTGTTCAAGAATATGAACTGGAGGTTTTGCTTCCGGAAATGGGTAATACAAGACATCAGCTCTTCTCATGGGTTTCTAAAATGGAGTTTCCTCCATCACATTCAAGGGGTTTGTATTCTCAAGTTTTCCTCGCTCGTGTGTCTTAGGAAGTTTTTCACCAAACCTTTCCATCAATGTTTTTACGAATCTTGCAAAAGAGAAAGTATTGGCATTATTTAAGGAATAAGATTAAAAAATCCACCATGCATGAGCCTTACCTCTAAAATGCAGTGTTGCAACTCTGATGGCTTCTCCTTCGAAAATATGGTGTAGCTGCAAATAGGAGTCTAGCTCCATCGCCCAAGCTGCAACTGAACATGTAGGTGATCTGGAAAAAGTAGATAGAAGAAATCTATCTACATCCTGCTACTGGCTCTCCTCCATCTGGATCTTGCAAAAATCTTGGAAATCAGTATGATCTCTAAACCTCTCATTTTAAGATTCATACTCCCACAACAAATCACTAAGAGTCATTCTCTTAGGCATTCTTCCTCCTCCCATCCATTTCAGGATAGCTCTAGCCATTTGATTGTGCTGTGCATCATGGAATGCAGCTGCATGCTCACACTCACCATGTGAAAATCTAGATTCAGCTCTAGAATCAACCTCCTTTGGAGATTTCATCTCCAATCTTATTTTCTTCAGCTCTCGTTGAAAGCTCTTCATCGATTTCGAAAGAAGATTTGCAAGCTTCTCCTCCTTTCTTCTGTCACATACTGAATCTTTTTGGATTTTTTCCATCTCTCCTTATTTTGATAGTTGGATCTCACAATCTGGGCTAGAGATCATGCTTTGATACCATTGTAGTGTTCCTTTTTTAGGATTTCTCATAAATCATGCATCAAAAATGCATTTTCCAACAAAAAATGTAATAAAATAGTGAAATGGACTCTTGGATCCCATATATTAGTCAATATAAATTCTAAATACAATAATAGAGCTGAAACAAATCAAACTAGGTGAGCTAAACAAATCTCCCACACTAGTGTAGCTAAAAATGGTGAAAAACCCCAAGACTGCAAAATGCCGGAGCAGCTGCTCAAGGGAATGCGCAGTCTAAGAGAGGGTTTACACATAAAATAATAGAAAAAAAATATATCCACTCATGTATTGATAAATAATCCTGAAGTACAAATATCTAATCTCCTATACAAAATACAAAAGAAATCGGCAAGGGTTTCTTGTCAAATACTCTGCATACAAATGTGATCTTCAGAAAATAACTGAATAATCACTGCAAAACTAAAGAATAAGAGTATAAAATGCTGAAATATGTCTGATATGATTTATATCCCTCAAGGGCTTCCTCCCATGAAAGGTTGAACCTCTCAATCACAAGGAAACTCTGCAATGGGGCCACCAAACCATGCAATGGACACTGCCTAAAAAATAACGCACTCCCTAGCAGAAAAAATGTTGGGAGGGTATGAGAAATGTGTGGTTTGATACCATAGATATGAAATAAGGCCTGTAGCTCTCCAAATAGATCTCTCAAGTGAAGGAAATTTTCCTCCAATGAGAAACTAGCTCAGAAGCCAGGATTCAAATCCCTTCCACTGCTGCACCCAGCAATCACTACACAATCTCCAAAAAAGTTGTGCTGATGAATATGGCTGAAGCTTGGCCTGAAAAATTGATGTGGAATGATGAATAAAAACTCTCCCAATGATCTCCTCAAATGAAATAGGTGGGATTCCCGCCCGGGAACACCCAGTGCTAAACAACACTGCAACTTTGCTAAGTAGAAAAGCAGCAACAATTCTTGGAAGCCAAGAATAATAATCTACAACATGATGAATAATGCTGCCATCTTCTTCCTTATATAAGATGTGAGTTTGCTTGCCCTTGGCCCTACTCACTTAGGTTACTTCTAACCCAAGTTACATTTCCCTCCAAAATTGCGTTATCCATCCTAGGATTCCTCCACTAAAATTGCACTGCTGACTTGGTGAAAGCAGCTTCATTTTATCTTTGTTCACACATGGAGGTGTTTTATTAAGCTAGAAAGAGTGTCTCCTTTCACGCTTGGAGTTTTTTTATCGTTCTTAGGATATTTATGGGCTTTTATACCCATTTATTCACCGGCTAAAGCTGCTGCTAACTCTAATGTTCCATTTAGCTTGGAGTTAAAATTTTGGGAACATTGCAAAGTTAAAGAAAAAATAATTTTGGTGTGGTTTAGAGAGATGCCAAACCTTCTACACTTCAGCAGAATTTGTTCTATGTGTTTCAAGTGATCTTCTTCCCTCCTTTAGAAGACTTTTATGTCATCAAGATAAACAACCACTATCTTGTCCTTTTCTTCAGAAAAAGCAATGTCCATTGCCCTCTGAAAGGTAGCTCATGCATTCATGAGACCAAATGGCATCTTGGCGTACATGAAAGTGCCCCATGGTGTAGTAAAGGCTATTTTTCCCTGATCATTAGGATGTACAAAGATTTGATTATAACCTGAAAAACCATCAAACATAGACATTCTCTAAGAACCAACAATAGTTTGCAAAATTTGATCCATCTTTGGGAGGGGATCATTTTCCTTCAGGGAAGCTTTATTCAAATTTATGAAGTCAATGCATATTCTGATTTCTCCACTCTTTTTCCTAACTCAAACCAAGTTCACAAGCCAATCTGAAAATCTGATTGGGACAATGATTTTAGCATCAAACAGTTCTTTTGACCTCCTTCTCAATCAATGGCATGAGAAGTAGATTGATCCTCCTCAACATTTTCTTGAAAGGCTTTTCATTTTCTTTTATGGGAATAGTATGATGAATAATGGTGGGATAATATTCTTTCAAATCAACATAGTTCGAAGAAAAGACATCTATGAATATCTTCATCATTTCAACATACTTAAACTTCATATCAACTGAAATAAACTTTGAAAGTTTAATAATTTTGGGCATAGCTATTGTACCAAGGTTACAGCTCTCAACTTCTTCATCATCAGCTTATATCTTAGGGGATTTGAAAACATCATTCTGATCAAAAAGTTTTTCTAGAGGTATGAGTCCCTTTGGTATGGAATTTTTCTTTAATTGCAAAACTTTAGAATTCCCTTTAGATTCAGCCAGCATGTTTTGTTGATCTACTTGTATATTTTCAAACACTTCTTTCAGCTCAATAAAGTTCTTCACTAGTTGATTATCCTCAAAAACTTGCCAATGAGTAATATTATTAGGGATAGCTAGTCTATGGAGAATCTCAACCTCATATTTTTCTGTGGAATGCATAGGAATAATGAAAAGACTTGCAGAGACATCAAGAGAATCAACAATGGAGTTTTGTTCTCTAGTTTTGACCATGAATGAATAGGCTTGAAAGTTTTCTAACATGTCCAAAACCAAATTCCTATATTCTCTCATCCTTGTATATTTTGTTTTATAAACACCTTCAACCTGTTTAATGACTAATTCTGAGTCTCCAAAAACATAAATGTTTTGAGCATCCATTCTTTTCAAAAATTCTAGACCTAAAATCAAGGATCCATACTCAACCATGTTGTTCGTGCAATCAAAGTTCAGTTTATAGGAAAATAACTTACTCTCATCACTTGGTTTTTAATTCAAATCTCTACTCCTGCTCCTTCTCTGCCCGCTGATCCATAAAAATGCAATGACCACCAACCTTCCACCTCCTTATCACTGACCTGCTGATCTTCTGTTTGCTGATATTTAGACTGCTTAATTTCAGAACTCTGATTTTTTACTTTCCTTTCCTCTTCTGCTTCATTAGCCAACTCATTGAAAAGAATAATAGAACCAAGTTCAGTATCAAGAGCATAAATTGGAAAATTTTGGGGTTGGTATTTACTACTCACCATGTAGGCCATTCTTGTTTCTCGATATAATATTATTTGCTCACCAAGAAAAGGAATGGTAGCATAATTAAGGTCCATCTTCATTGTACCTTTAATTTTTTTTGCCCATTACCTTGACAACATCATACCAAACTTTGGTGGAATGTCTTCTATTACGATGTCCATGACTGCAGTCTTAGCGGGAACTTGTGTTAGACCAACAACAACATCCTTTATTAAATCAATGCATTGAACTCTTTTGAAATTGAAAGAAAACAGGTCTTTATATGGCCTAGTTATTTCTAATCCCATTCTTTCCATGGCTACTATTGATTATATCATTATACCCTTAATGTCTAAAGAAATATGATAAAAAGGCAGTTTACTCGACAATAGTAAATTCGGATGATGTTTCAAAGGGTGTGAAGAGGAAATAAAAAATAAATGAGCCATATATAAAAAGGGGCAAGCACGCTTTGTAATAAGGTAGGAGTATGACAAAAGCCTTAATCTAAATAACGAAGGTTTAAAAAAAAAGTGCGAAGGAAATGGATATAAGGCAAGGCCTACTTGTACTCGACACACGCATAGACAAAGGATTGCAAGCACAATTCCGGGGGGGGTCACTGATGATAGGGTTAAGGCGGAGGGTTTTCCCCCCAGAATCCTGATGACATGTCAAGGAGCATGACATGAGGCCTATGGAGAAAAGGTCATGGGCTTGAAAGCTGTATGAAGATCGCCTTTCGTCCTTGAAGGGCCGGATCCCAAGGTACAACTGTTACCACAATCCAATGGTAAGGTAAGTCCTAAGACAGCCGGTACCAAGACCAGTACCGGCATTTAACCCAACACGCGGTATTCACCTAACAAGAGTCTAACACCTAATCCCTTTATGTTGTGTGTCTCACAGTCAGCGTCCTTATGACATCAGCCCTATTCGTTTTACCCCACCATCTTTTCCCAAGCTACCTCGGGCCTGTATAACTGTGTTCCATGAGTTACTGTGGTAAAATACTCTTGGTTTACGATTACTGTATAAGCAAAAGCGAGCACCCAGTACCAGGTATGCCCAGTCATTGTCAGTACCCCTGCGTCGCTTTCCCGAGCATTTTTCCTACTTCGTAGGTATTCCATCCCTTTCATTCCATCTCGTTTCCTTTTGTTTTGTTTTAAATTTGTATGATGGTCATGGGTAAAGTCACAGCCAAGAAATCAGAGCCCGAAACTCCCCAAGCTCGTGAGTCCAAGGCTATCCCTGGACCTGAACCTTTGACAGATTTACAAACCGACATCTATGATCTGCAATACCTGTTTCTCATTAGAAGCGTCAAACCTGAGCTATTCAGGAAACATGTGGGAAATAAAGATAGGTTTCGAGTCATTTTGTCTGGTTTGTATCATCAAATTACTCCCTCGGTATACCCAGTGGTCGAATTCATCTGTTGGCTCCGGGATGCTTACGATGAACGTCAGGGCATGTTCCTCTCATCTTAGGGGAACAAAATATTCACTATATCCCCCGAAATCATCAGAAAAGCCCTTTGTTTTCCTACCAGTTTGAACTATGCCAGTTTTAATGAAATAACACTATCTCATCAGTTTTCGAAACTGCCATTGAGACAACAGAGAGATTTTATCACTGCCATTACCGACTCCCATTTCACAACTCTCCCCACCGTAGATTCAGTGCCCCTGACCTTATTCAAGGAAGACCTCCAGCCTATCCTTGCTATTATTGCGGGTCTCCTAGGTGTGGAAGGCTTTGGGTGAGCCTCAAAAGAATGTATAACCTTTCTGTGGTTAATGTCTCAACCCGGTGTCGTTTTAGATATCCCTAGTTTTCTGGCCTCCATCATCCAAACTCAATTCCAGGAGCTCTCAGACATGGGTTGTTTTCATTTCTGTTCTATGGTTTCTTATCTTTTTCTTTTCCAACACACTGATAAATTTGAGGGTTTGGGTTTATATAAGGTCTAAATAATAAACTCTCAGCCAAGACCATTTTTTGATCGGAGTCCCGCCACTCATCAGCTGGAAAATGGGGTCGGCTACTCAAGTTTCCTAAATGATTTCATGCCCATAGCTTACATTATCATTCATGATTCCCCTCCACCTAGGATTTTCACTGAACTGAGGAAATGGTTGCAGTACAGTGACGCTGAAAGCACTAGAGTCTGGTACCTTTTTTATAACTACACTAAAATCAGGGTTTACGGGGCCAAAGTTTCTCCTACCAACTGTCGGTTTTTCCTACCTAGAGGATTTATGCCTTAGAATACCTCCAGCAAGCCCTCAAGGCTGACCAACTTTACTTCCTCCCTACAAAAAAGGGGTTTATTCTCATGCTCCCCACAACCATTGGCCCTTTCGTTGTTAATTCAAGACACGTCCTTCCCTTGGTGGAAAAGTTGCTTCAAGGCATGGATTTGAGGCAAGGGAAAGCTTGGCCCTATGATCTGAAAGGAATCATATCTAACAGAAGGAAGAAGATTAAGTCAACCCCTTACAACCATGAAACAAGGCCCTTCATCGAATGGCGAGCTAATCTTGAAACCTGGCCTTTGCTTTCGCAGATGGAGACTGATTCATATGTGATGGGGGAAAAGGAAGATACTGCTTCAACCAGAGAAGTAGATAAGAAACAGGTGGAGGAGGTTGGTGCATCGGGAGAAGGGTCTCCCTCTTTCAAAAGATAGAGAACCAGGACCAGCGGAGCAAAAGGCATGGGAGACGAACAACTGCTTCAAAATGAATCACTTTACGGGCAATCAGACAGGAGAAAAGCAAGTATGATGGTGTTATGGGATAGAACGGCCTCTTTGGACTTCTCAAAAGTCTCACAAGCCATCTCAGCCAACATCTCTCGAGGAGAAAGTGAGGGCAGGATAAGGAACAAAGCAATCAGAGACAAACACTGGTCCGAGCTAGAAGGATATGTCGACAAATACCATACCAAGTTTTCATCTGCAATAGACTTGGATAAAGAGAAACTAGTAATGGCTATGACTAAAGATGTCTTGAACCCAGAAGCTGGTACCACCAGCTACAGAGCCTTGGAGATAACAATAGATATGTCGCAGGTTCCGCCAATTGACAAATGCAATTTGTTTCAGTGTTTTGGAGACATGCTAAAATATGAGGTAATACGGCTCTCCCTTACTCTGAGAAAACTGCAAATTAAGCATAATCAAGGACTGGAAAATTTCAGAAGGGAGAAGATCAACTCCCGTGCACTCACAAATGACCTACACAGTCTCCAGGAAGTGATAAAAGGGAAAGAAAAAGGCAAAGTAGACCCCCATAATCATCTTATCATTGAGCTGAAAAGTAGGTCGCTGCCCTTAAACACAAAGTAAACATACCTGGCTCTCATCATGTACAAACTGCTGAGTTAGTCCAGACAGAGAAATATAAGGCAAGCCTGTCCGATTCTCTTGCGAAGGAAAGGGAGGAGAAAACTAAGATTTCAGAGGAGATGGCTACTCTATAGGGAAGGATGAATGAATTGTAGATAAGCTGGGATACGCATGTGTGCGCTCCACCAGCTCCAGAAGGGACTAGCTCGCTCTCTGATCAATTGATTACTGCACTGGCCACACTTGAAGCAGTAGAAAAATAGGTCTCGACGGCATGCCAAAGAATCAGTGAGATCGAAGCTCTCCTCACATAGAATTCCAAAAATATTGTCACTATGCAGAAAGAGATAGAGGAGGGGAAACAGGAAAAGGCACGACAATAGAAAACCATCTGCGAGCTCACTAGCTGAATGAAGGGAAATATCACTCTCCTAGACGCTAGGCATTTGATCTAGGTAGAAATTATCACAGAGGTGAAGAAGCGTTGGGCATTATTGAACATCGTTGAGGAAATGAGGGCAGCTGTGCGCCATTTCAGAAGAATGTTTTATGAAGTAAGTACCGACGCCTCCAACAAGGTTCAAAGTGCAAAGAGATACATTTCCTTCTTAAAAGAGTTAAGCCCAGAGGATGTGGTCAAGCGGGGTATCAAGAGCAGGTTCAAGGAAGCTGTGGAGTGTCAGAAGGTGATAGATAAAGAGGCCTCACATAGTATGGCTTTGAAGGTCTTGGAAAAGGTGGCAACTATTTTGGAACGGTTCGAGGCAGACTGGGTGGAGATAACACTTGTAGGACTCCCATCATGCTGGGAGCCCTCTAGCGCAGTCCTACAGCTGTTACCAGTGTACGAGTGCCGACTAAAGGAAGTAATGAACCAGACCAATATACCTTTTGAAAGATCTACTCGACTCAAACCTGAAACCACAATTTCAGTCCTTGGTAAAGAGTTTTCACTCCTGCATCAGGTGAAATATAAAATTCCTACTGATGCAAACTATGATGAACTTACTGAGGCTTAAATCAAGGCAAAAGGTTTCACCGCGATGCCTGAACTTTAGTTGACACCTGGCAAAGGTGTACCAGTTATGTTAGTCTGTTAGCCAGCTTTTCTGCAACTGTCGCACCGCCAACTTCAGCCACAGCTTCAACTCCTTCCCGCCAGTGAAAATGTTAACTCATGATTTAGATCGAGTGGCCTTTAGTTTTTATTTTTACTTTTACTTTCAAGTTCCGAGTGAGATTCATGTTTCACTCTTGCAATTTACTTTCTGTTAGAATAGTTGTGATATTTTTTAGAAATGGCCATGAGCCCAAACTGTAAATGATGGGTAATGTTTTATGCTCATCATGAATTTTGATTTTTTGATTAAGACTTGTAATTGCTCACTAGCATGCGGAAAAGATATTTTCCCAAAATATCTTTTCACACATGTGCATTGAAAACTCTATAAAAGTAGTTAACAGGGACTGAATTTTCAAAAGAACTGACTAAGAAAGAAATCTGTATGTATTTTTGTTTCCATTTTGATATTAATGTTGAAGATCCCATTGGGATTCAGTGATAAGGAGTTTTTTTATATTGGGGATTCTGATCTGAGTGTTTCACAGTTTGTAGCTCTCCTTTGTGTTTTATCACCCATTTCCATATTTCTTATATCTGTGTTCTGGAATGCGAGTGCTCATATGTTTAGATGTGGTTATATCATTATTAACACTCATGTTTACTCATATTTAGTGCTTTAAATATGGCTTAGGCAAGATATTTTGTTTCATCTTCTACTCTCACCAATATTCTTCTGATATTAGTAGCAATGGAGTTTTATCTTTAAAACTGTTCTCATGTATGGATTCTTATCAGCGGATAGGCCCAGTATATGTGAAAATTTTTTTTTGGATTAATTTTTTGTTACAGTTGGTATCCATTACATGATCTTATCATCCATCACCCTCCTTTTATTACCTTCTGTGGATCATTTTAGGATTCAACCTCCTTTTTAACATGTTGTCTTAAAATTGTCTGATACGTTCATATATCAAAGTTTACACTCTGCTACTACAGTATTACTTCTGTCATGTTTAAGTTTTGTGAGTCTTGGTTCCACCTTTACTAAACATTTCCACTTAGGATATGATAGCATGAGAGCCTCTTTTATTTTCAATCTGTATAAGTTGAACTTTACGCTCCTTGCTGGTTAAGATGACCTAGGCACTGGTCTTTGTACAACTCAAGGTTGTCTCTAGGAGCGACAACATATTTCTGGCACCGTTGCCGGGGATACGAATTTTGAGAAAAGATAAATCCCTGCGCCTCGACAAACCTTCTATTCACTCTTTAGAACAGGTGAGCAAGAAGAGTTGAGAGTTGTAGATTCCTCACCTTGGCGACTCCACTGTCATTTATAAGATAAATCTGTTTGTAGTCTTGGCTTCCCGGAAGCCACATCTAAGGTCAGATACTTCCCAGTTGAGAACACCTTCAGTGTCTAACCGAGAAAAAATATTACATAATAGAGGTTGGATAGAAAGACAGTCAGCCTACACTGATATCCCTATATTTTCTTTGGAAGATTCTCCATCCTCCTCCTCCCAAATAGCCCAAGAACAAGGTCTTGACTCCACTGTGAGAAACCTTGATTAATCTTCAGATAACCCTTCCCTGGGAAAAATTCAAGTTAAAGATGAAGATGAATCCGTAGATACCACCAGCTTCTTTCTTCATCCCACTCTTGAAGTTGAATAAGTCAAAGAAGTCAAAGAAGTGTCTGTTGTTCACAGTCCAACATTCCCATCAGCACCTCAAGCCTCTGTTCAGTACATACCAATTATCATACACACTTCGCCTCCACCACCTCCTCTTACTCATCAGATTCTCCCACCACCTCCACCCCCGATGGTTGTTATGGGCTTCTTGTTAAACAAATATGGCCCCCTAGCATTACCTCAGGTCTTAAATGACATGCCTCAAGACTATTTGAAAATTTTTCCTCGTTTCAACGGGGAGAATGATATTGAAGCTCAGGAACATCTTGAAGTTTTATGTGCCTTTGCAAAAAAAATTAATTTTGAACACTTGGATGTAGTGTTGAGACTTTTTTTCCAATCCCTATATGGAGAAGCCAAAAATGGTTCAAAACATTGGGAGACCACTCCATTACTACTTGGGAGGAGATGGAAAACTCCTTTCTCAGAAAATGGGGGGGAAATAAAGACCATGGCTACTGCCTCACAGAGTTTAATGCACTCAGGAAAAGACATAATGAGGGAGTACCAGAGTTCATTAAAAGGTTCAACAAATTATACTCAAGCCTTCTAGCTGAAATGAAACCCCACCAGCCTGCTGCTAAAGTAGTGTTTGTAGCAACTTTTGATTCAGAATTTGGGTTCTCTCTAAGAGAAAGGAAGTCTTCCACCCTAGATGATGCACAGACCAATGCATTGGAAGTAGAGGCTAACTTTTCCTCTATAAGAAAATCGAAGGGGAGGTAAGATCATGATGCAAGAAGAAGAGGAAAAGAAGAGGTATCCACCTCTGGCCAAGACAAAGAGGCAGCTAAAAATAAAATTGAAGAGATGAATAAAATGATTAAAAATCTTTCAATTAAGCTGGTGAAGCTTGAACTTGAAGCCAAAAATTCATCCTCCAATACATTCCAGAATGCTCCAAACAAGGGTTACAATCCGCAATATATAAATCCACCCCTGCAAATACTGCAAAGAGAGCGAAAGGAGTAGCAAGACCAGGTGCCACACCCACTATACCTGGAAGGTCAAATGGATGGTCCTACCGAAGACATTCCAAATGAACAAGATGACCCATATCTTGCTTATTCGAATAGTGATGAAGTCAAGTGTCCTTTACAAGAAGGTGATGGAATGGGGATTTCATTGCAAGAAGAAGAAGAAAAGGCTAGAGTCACTGAAGATCCAGAGATCGACAACTACTGCAAGCAGTTTGTTGACTTCATGCAAGCGTAGTTCCAAAGAAAATATGATCTCAGGTCCCCTAGGAAAAGGACCTATACACAAGATCAGGAGGAAGAGGTGCCTCCAAAAGAAGCAGCTGTGCAAAAGGAGACGATGATACAGAAGGCCGCAGATAGAGGTAAGAAGCCTCTAAACGAGCCTTTACATTCTAATGACCAAATTCCTTCTTCTTCAAAGTTAGCCACAAATACACATCCCAAGCCTGTAGGAAAGAAGTGAAACATGTAGTCGAAAATAAAGAGTCAAAATAAAATATAACAGAAAAGTCCTCTTTTTCCTTTAACCTACAAAAAGAGCTTGAGAAAGTCAAAATCTCAGTCCCCCTGACTCAACTATTGAAGCAGCTAGCCTATCAGTCTCAGGTCTCCTCTTTTATGCTTCCCCTAGAAATATCCCCCATCCCAGACAGTTTGAATCTCCAGGAAGAAAGGCCCATGGTCGTGTTTGGTCCACATGTCAAAGAAATAGATGCCTCGGCCCCTCCTTTCTATGTGTCATTAGTAATCCATGATTTGCTACTGTATAATTGTATGTTGGATTCGGGAGCATCCCACAATCTCTTGCCCCTATCAGTAATGGAGCAGTTAGGATTTCAAATCACTCATCCTTACAAAGATCTTTATTATTTTGATTCCAAAAGGGTCAAGTGTCTTGGGATGATCAAGGACTTGGTAGTCAATTTAGCCCAAATCCTAGCCAAGAGTGTGGTGATGGATATAGTGGTGGCTGATATCCCAACTCGTTTTGGGATGCTGTTGTCAAGGTCTTGGGGAACAAAAATTGGAGGGTCAATAAAACTGGATCTGACTTATGCTACTATCCCAGTATTTGGAAGGCAAGAAAGGAGGCTGTATCGGGAAACGAGATTCGTAAAGATGGTTACTAACGCTGATAACTCTGTTAATTCACGAGTATATAGTAAAGAAGGGGAGTTCTCATGTCTAATGTTGGAGGAATGCCAAGACTATGCACAAGAACCATCATTCTGTCAGATTAAGACTGAACAATATTCAGAAAATCAAGAAGCCGAAGTTTGGACACTACATTTTGATGGAGCCAATTCTAGAGAAGGGAATGGAGCTGGGGTGCTACTGATTTCTCCTACAGGCCAATGGGTTCCATTATCTTTTAAATTAGAGTATGAAGCTATGAAAAATGTAGCTTAATATGAAGCACTACTCTTGGGGTTGCAAATAGCCAGAAGCATGAACATTCAGAGCCTAAAAGTTGTGGGATATTCAGAACTAGTGGTGAGGCAAGTGAAAAATCAGTGCCAAGCTAAACACCTACGACTGAGGGCCTATAGGAACAAGGTATGGGACCTGGTCGAAAACTTTTTCTTGGCATTTAACATTCATTTTATGCCTAGAGAACATAAAATAATGACATATTCTCTTGTTGTGGCTGCCAGTACCTTTCGGCCACCTCAAAATCCTCTCTTAAGATACGAAATTGAAGTTCGTTATCGACCTTCAATTCCCAACAATCTCAAACAATGGCAAGTGTTTGAGGATGAAGATCAAGTAAGGATATTGATGGAAACTATTGGAGAATTCTCCTATATGGAGATAGATTCTTGTGAAGAAGAAACTGAAGACCTTTCCCAAAACAAATGGGAGGAAAAGGTGGTTGGTCATAAAGTGTTGCAACTAAAGGGAAATGTTATACCTAGAGGTCTGGTACCCCTAGAAAGGCTGTTCAACAATAATGACATCCCGTTACAGCCAAGTAAAATGACAGAATAAAATCAGGTCTATGACTTGAACCTCGGCACCGAAGCTGATCCAAAAATTGTGAAGCTGTCCAAGAAAGTTCAGGAAGAATATAAAGAGCACTACCAGAAACTATTCCAGACATATAAAGATGTTTTTGTGTGGTCTTATCAAGAACTGAAGACTTTCGATATCAGCATCATGCAACATAAGATTCCTCTAAAAGGATATGCGAAGCCGCATAAACAGAAGCTCAGATAGATTAACCCTCTGCTACTTCCTTCCATGGAGAAGGAGATCAAGAAGTTATTAAAGGCCAAGATCATCGTGCCATTGAGATACTCTGAGTGGGTGGCCAATTTGGTCCCAGTCCGGAAAAAGAATGGAGAGATAAGGTTATGTGTCGATTTCCGGAATTTAAACCGAGCATCCTTAAAGGATAATTACCCATTACCCAAGATGGATCATATTTTGCAGTAGGTAGTAGGAGCTTCACGGATGTCCATGATGGATGATTTTTCTGGATACAATCAGGTGGTTGTACTTCCAGAGGATCAAAATAAAACTGCCTTCACCACACCCTGGGGTACATTTATGTATGCACGGATGCCTTTCGGACTGATCAATGCAGGGGCCACTTTCCAAAGGGCCATGGATATTGCCTTTGTTCAGTAGCAGGATAATTTTGTAGTGGTATACCTTGATGATATCAATGTGTTCTCGAAGGATGACACAGAGCATATCGAACATTTGTGTAGGACCTTTGAGAAGTGTCGAAGGTATGGTCTCTCTCTAAACCCTCAGAAATCAATGTTTGCATTAGAAGAGGGTAAACTGTTGGGACACATTTTGATAAAGGATGGGGTGAAAATTGACCCTAAAATGGTAGAGGTTATAAACGGGATATCTTTCCCAAGAAATAAAAAAGAGGTTAAGTGTTCCTCAGGCATATCAATTTCCTGAGAAGGTTCATTCCAAATTACTTAGAACTAGTTTGGCATATAAATGATATGCTTAAAAAGAATAATGAAGTAAAGTGGTCTCCTGAGTCACGAGAGGCCTTTAACAGGATTAAAAATTCTTTTGCAGAAGCTCCAGTATTGGCTGGACCAGATTATGCTACGCCTTTCATGATTTTTTCATTCGCATCGCCTCACACTATTGTAGGAGTGTTATTACAAAAGAATGAAGAAGGGTACGAGCAACCTATTTCTTTATTATGCTAGGTGCTCCGTGATGCTGAATTGAAATACAAAATCCTAGAGAAGCAAGCTTATGCCTTGGTTAAGTCCCTCAAGGTGTTTCAGATGTATGTTCTGTAGTCCTCCATTACTGCATTTGTGCCCACTGCAGTCGTAAAGGATATCCTGATCCAAGGAGATAGTGAGGGGAAAAGGGGCAACTGGATTTCAAAGATACAAGAGTATGAGCTTTGGAGAGGTAAATCCCCTCTTCGGACAGAGGCGATCCCTACTAGCCCAGATCGGGTCTAGAAAAAATCGTATCACACTAAGGCGCAAGTTCCTAATTTAAATAGACCAAATTGCGAAGAAGGCCTACCTTAAGTCCAACGTTTTTGTTCGTAGAGAAGATAGCGCTCCCATTTCCTTGCTCCGGCAGATCAAAATTCTCCCGCTTGTCGCGATCAAACACCTGCACATACAAGAAACACGACAAACACACAAACGTAAAACCCAATATATGCAATTATGTATCAGTCAGAGAAGACACAACTCATGATCATAATGAACAATACGAGTGGAACCATAACCAAAGTCACTTATCATTAATCAAAACAAAGGAAAATACAACCTGGCTTTGACGCTGGATCTTCCTTCGGTGGGTCGACAGCGGAATACATCTCGGTAAAGCTCGTCGGGCATGGGACAAGCCTCTCTCTTAGGTTGTCTTGACAATAATCTCCTTGCTACTGATTTGGCTCTATGAGGACTATCAAGGCTCTTGCAACATTCTTTAGGCTATGAAGGCTCTTGGAGACTCAACCATTCAGCCTGTTCATCAATGGAAGATGGCTATATTTATAGAGGAGAGGAGGAGGTTAGGATCCCTACAATAGTGGAAGGGAGGCCTTATCCCTTGGGAGGTTCCCCATAAGGTGGAAAAAAGAGGCCAAAGGAGGAAGGCCATGGTTATTCAGTCGAAACCACTCCTCATGACTCATCCACGAAGTTGTTTTAATCGAAACTTCGCCTCTTTTTTTAAAAAAATTTACATAAGCAGATTGGCGCGGTTGCTTAACTGGGACAAATCGCCAACTGGCACAGGCTCAGTGTTAATTTTCCTCATTGGTGCGAGGACATAACGGGCTACCAGCGCCAAGGAAAAAATAGGTGTTTTTAGGGGTCTGCTCAGGAAATGATCAACAGAAGGAATTTTTTCCTCATGGCAAGGGATGCAATGATGGTATTTGCAAGGCATGACACTAATTATTGGTCACAGAAATGACCCTCCAATCGGTGAGATGGGGATTTTAGGGATGGTGACAAATTACTATGTAACAGATGCCCCCTAAAGCATGAGGCCCGAGAGAGAGAGAAAGGGGTGAAATGCTTTACGAGAACGTGTCCAACTGAAAACACTGCCATCGAAAAAAATGCGTAGACAAGTACAATTGATATCTCAAATACATGATATATGTGGTATGGGTGCAGCCATCCATAATAGAGTATACAATAATCAAGATCCAAGGCATGGACGCAGCCATCCAGAAAGGATCGATAAATAGACTCAGGTATGGTCGCGGCCATCCAATCAGTGAGTCATGTAACTAATCATAATAATTCACAAAATCGCAGCCTAGATTATAACAGACAAAATCCAGGGTCTTGCACTCCATCTCAACTCGAACAGAGTACAAGTTCAAGCATGTGAATAGGTGAGCTGAAGTCGAACATGCAAGAACATCGTCTGATTACCATCCAATGATGAAAGCTGTTAACAGACGCGAGAGGTACCACCAATAGTGACAATGGTCCTCAAGGTACCACAGGTATAATCTATGGCATGTGAATCAGTGAGCTGGCATCGAACACCCATAGAATCACTCGATCGGAGGCCAATGATGAAAACCTCACGTCGAATGCGAAGAACCTACCATTGAGGCATGTAGGCTCCAAGGTACCAGATGGGAGTCTCTAGATCAACTTCCCAAATAATGAGCTGAAGTCAATAGGAAGTGACCTTGATCGAAGGTGGGCCATAGTGTTTCCCACATCATCGACATGAGACAGAGGAACATAATTTATTTGTGAAGCAGGATCAGATGAGAATCAGAGGAAGGTTGAAACTTGCAGAGGTCAACTTCTCTTGAACATATCGGCATCACGACAGTGGATTTGGCAGAATTTGACATCAAAATATCAAAGGTCATGATGATGAAGCAAAGAGCAGATGAGAGGTCAAAAGGGATCACCCAAACCCATGGAGGCAAGTGGAAAATGAGATGAGATGTCCCCAACCCAACATGAATGCAGACAAGTGCCATGTTCAAGAGCGACATACTGCCAACACGACGATGTTACCGGTTCCATTTTCCCCCCACCATTTCTGGCGAGTACCTCTTTATTTTTACACAAGCTTGAAGAGGATACCATATGCTTGTCATATAAGTCCATCCTTCGGACGAATCCATCCTAGTACATTTAACGAGCCCTAGGAAGGAGGAACTCGAATAACGTCATTGTGACTGAATCCAATGTCATCAGGATTTAACGAGTCTAACAAAGGAAGAACTTGGCCTCTTTTCATGTTTAGAGAGTTTGAAAAGACAGCGGAAAATTAAACTCCAACGGTCCCTTTTCATAAATAGTTCCTCAGATCTGAAAAGGTAGAAAACTATGTCTAAGAAAACCTCCTAGTTGCGATAGGCTAGGGTATTCCTTTTTCGTAAATAATCTATCCCAGCCCGAAAAAGGGGTAAACGTATATTGGGTAGATTTCATTTCGTAGCCAATTTAACGAGATCAAAACGACTCGACAATATTTTCATGTTTAGAGAGTCAGAAAAGAGCTGAAAGTTGACTCCTCCTGGAGGAACGAGTGGAATAAAGGGTAGCAACTGGTTCCGATAATGGTGGAACTGCTTAGAACAAATAAAGGTTAAGAGGCTGGCTAACAAGACCACTCATTGTAGCGGTTCCTCACGAACGGATAAAACAACCAAGTGAAGGCATATGATCGGCCAAGCAGATAGTGACGATGGAGTGAGAAAACCAAGGCTCATCTGGAAAAAACGGGTTGATAAAATGGCAATCACAAGAGGTAAAATGGGAAGGTTTCATTTTTACACAAGCTTGAAATCAGGAAACTCTGCTTGAAGTTGGTTTCACTTTTACACAAGCTTGAAACAAAGATAAACTATGCTTGAAACCGGTTTCATTTTTACACAAGCTTGCAATGGAAATAAACTATGCTTGAAAAAGTAAGCATGCCCCCAGCATGGTGACTCAATTCGAGGTACATGCCCCCCAAGCTTCAATCCATATGAAAGGCAGATGGAGTGAAGGTTCAAATTACGAGATCAAGAGAAAGACTCGACTGGGACTTTACAAGATCTAAACAAAGACTCGAATTGAACGGGAACGTGTTTCATTGTTTTAATGAGGTTGACACATTAAAAGAACTATCCTCAGAAGAGCTTGTTTAATTTTTTAAGGGGCTTGACACAAGAAAACGAACTATGCTTCGACAACCAGACCCGATTTCATTTTTTAAGGAGCTTGACACAAGAAAAGAACCATGCTCCGAGTGACCCCATCATAATGAATAGGAAGTCATTGCTTCCAAGATTTCCACTCTCGATGGAAGGAAAACATCCTGGAAGTCAGGACCCAATGCCCCCAGCACTTGATGCACAACAGCAATATCACTGAGTACAGGCACGGGGTAGGTAGCCACATAGTTGACCTGCGGTGGGGCAGATACAATGGGAAGATAAAAACCAATAAAGGATGATGATGGGCCAGCCGCCACATCAGGACCAAAGAACAAAAGTTGATCAATGGTCACGATCCGTCCTTCATGTGGAAAACAGACCACATGAAAAAGGGAGGAGACAAGCACTCCCATGGCATAGGTGTAATCGCGCCCCAAGAGAAAATTGAAATCCAAAGGGCCTGGAACAACCATCACATCCATATGGATGGTTTTACCTCCCAAAGTAACAGGTAACCTTGGAAGGATCCCCAATGGTTGACTAGTTCTTCTGTTAAATGTCAATAGATTCTACGTAACAGGTGCAAGCGGTGATGAACCAAAAGCTTGCCAAGTAGTTGAGGATAGAACACTAACATACACACCTTCGCCTATAATGGTGCTGGGTACGACTAGACCAAAGGCCTGTACTATTATCTCGAAAGGCACATAAAACGAGAGGCAGTATCCTACAAATCGACTCCAATCAAAGGAAGCGACCAAACTACTCAGAGGGGCTACCATCGAACCGAGATGGTCTTACCCTGGTGTTATGGAAGAAGAAGGAGCATCCTCGATGACCTCCATCTTGAAGGTGGGAAGGGTATCCTCCGGGACCTCCATCACGAGAGGTGGAGGAGCAACTTCTTGAGGTATAGGGATAGGAGAATCTTTCTCCAAGTCCGAGGAATCTGAAGAAACAAGAAGAACCTGAGGGGTGTGAGATCCACTCTCAACGGAAAAGACCTGGTGCACCGCAGATGGGGCCAGTTCAACTGATCCCATGACCAATGGTTGTTTGGGATTGGATTCCAGAATTTGAATTTCCGAGGGACCAGGATCGACCAAGGATGACTCTTGACCAATCATAGGATCAGTTGGTGGAGGACTCGAAGAAAGTTGTTTGTAACCAGCCAGAAGGCATGGTGTAGAGATAGTTGAGTTGTCCAAAACTCTTTTGGCTTCATCCATATACGGACAAAGGTGAATGGCATGGTTCCCTTCACACAACTTACAGGGATTGGTAATCTTACCTTGCTTCTTAGGAGCCTTACCACCACTAGTTGAAAATGTGCCCCCAACTTGACTCCCAGAAGCCAAAGGCAATAGTGGGCGACTGTTGGACCATACTTCGAGCACCTTGGGAATGCCAGGGCAATCTCGAAGAAGATGGTTTCCCTAGCATAACATGCAAGGGAACTTGACTTTCTGTGGAGGGCTGGGAGGTTCATCAAGAGGAGATGTTATAGAAGCAGTAGCGGAAACCTTAGCCTCTCTCTTATCAGACTTCTTCTTCTTTGTCTTCTTCTTCTCCTTCTTAGCCCCCTGGTTACTCGAATCCAAACTTTCACCAGGCAAAGTAGCAGAGGAGGATGCAGAAATAGGCGAATAAGGGAAGAGGTCCACCTTGGAATCAACATGATGTTGTTCAGGTGGAGGAACTGATTGAACAGTAGCCGAGACATTCGGGACCAGAGAGCTTGAAAACAACCAAACAGGAAACCCAACAGTTAACCCAAGAAGGGACAACGTTGCCATATAAGGAGCACCAACATTCCCAAAAGGAGGAAAAGGACCAGGATTCCCTTCGGAGGGGATTCCTTGGATGGTGAACTCCGGAAAAGTGGCCATCAGAAACGACTTAAAATAGCACCCTAAGGAAACTAACTTTAACCAGGGATATTTCGTGGGCAGTTAATTTTTAAAACATTGAAACAAAACTCCATTGTTTCATATTTTATGAGTTGTGAAACAAGCAAAAGATGACTCTATCACTTTCAATTTGGAAACAAGCGTGAAAGGACAAGCGCTTGATGATCTTTTCAAATTTAAAGAGTCAGTAAAGATCGAAAATGACTACTCTGGTAATCTAGGCAAAGGGTGTACCAGATATCCGTGAACTGCAATATACACCTTGGTTTCAAAATGAAAGAGAAATCAACCAAGGACTTGACGTACATGCAGGCAATTTCCCCGAATGCTGTGTCCAGTGTACCACGGGTATAAGGCAGTAGACTCGGCTTCCTACAGATAAAGGATAGCAACCTAGTGGGGTCTCCCTTTATATACACGATGGTACGGGGAGCACAAGTCCATACTAGTGTTGTCTAAAGCCAAGAGGCGAACGATAGCTACTAGGTTTAACGACGCCAGAACATGTCACTAGCCTAGACCTCTAAATATTTCGTTAATGTTTCAATGTTGCCTTAGTGTAAATTGAGTAAATTTTATGGTTGATCTTCAATTATGTTTCAATTTCAAGGCCCTACCGCATGTCATCTGACAATCTCCTATATGCAGCTATATGAGAAAAGAAAACTTTTCAATTCGATGAATGCTATCTAGTTAAGGGAAGAACTTCAAACAATGATGCAACAAACAACAATACTGAAAACGAAATTTTTCCAAACTAGATGGCTTCCACTATCGAAAATTAATTTCAAACATCCAATGATGTGGATAATGCAATGTAATCTATGCAAAAACCTCTTTTGAAAACTATGCAATTGTAATCTATGCACAATTTCCTTTTCCTTTTCAAATGATAAGAATGCACTCAATGCATTTTTCGATGAAATGAGAATCTACTTAATGAATGCTTTTAATGAAAGAGAATGCACTCAAAGCGACTTTTAGTTTTCAATCATTAAATAATGTAATCTAAGTTCAATGATAAATCTCAAAAAACACAGTTCAATGCAATGTGATCTAATGCATGAAAAGAAAACTTTGAAACGAAAACTAAAAGAATGCAAAATTCCTTAATGAAGGACGAATGCAAAAGAGATGTAAACAAACACTAAGAATGCAATCGTTGTTTCAAACACTTTGTAACAAAATTCCTCAAAAGGCTACAAAACATAAAGAGGACTTCCAAAGCATGAGATCAAAACAAGGCATTCATTCCCTTTTACATCAAGAAATCATAGCAAGAAGACATTCCAAACAACGAGTAATGTAATCTATGCTCATACAGAGGAAAGGCCGGAAGGGAAAGACAAATTGGTGAAGGATTTAGGGAAAAAATCTCAATTTTCACACACCCTGAAATTGGCATGACTTTGTCACTGACAACTAGCGCAAAATAGCGCGACTTGCTCACTAACAACAAGCGCCAATGGCCAATTGGCGCGGTTTTCTAACTGAAAACAAGTGCCAATGCTTGAAAATGAAAAAACAAATAATTTATCCCAACCAAGACCAGACTCACCACTTCAAGAAAAAATCTAAAACAAACCCAGAAGCAAAGTACTGACCAAAAGAAACTTCCAAACAAGGGAAAAACCTAGCACCTACAAGAGATGGAGCAACTATCTGGATGTAATCCGCTCCAGACAGGGGATGGCGCGAGAGATGAACTGGCAACCTGCGCCAATTGGTGCGACTGTCAGGGCGGAAATCGCACCAATCAAGCCAACCATGAAAAGATGAAAATTCAGAAAAAAAGAGGTCAAATATGATCCTCTGGGGGCTGAACAGAAGTTTTACACTAGAAAAAAGCAAACCAAAAGAGTTGATCAAGTAGACAAAGAACAAAATCAACTAAAAAGACAATACAAACTCCCATCAACGTCTCCCCAGTGGAGTCACCAATTTGTTGGAGAGGTAAATCCCCTCTGTGGACAGAGGCGATCCCTACTAGCCCAGATCGGGTCTAGCAACAATCGTATCATGCTAAGGCGCAAGTTCCTAATTGTAATAGACCAAATTGCGAAGAAGGCCTACCTTAAGTCCAACGTTGTTGTTCATAGAGAAGATAGCGCTCCCGTTTCCTTGCTCCGGTAGATCACAATTCTCCCGCTTGTCATGATCAAACACCTGCACATACAAGAAACACGACGAACACACAAGCGTAAAACCCAATATATGCAATTATGTATCAGTCATAGAAGACACAACTCATGATCATAATGAATAATACGAGTGGAACCATAACCAAAATCACTTATCATTAATCAAAACAAAGGAAAATACAACCTGGCTCTGATGTTGGATCTTCCTTCGGCGGGTCGACAGTGGAATAAGTCTCAGTAAAGCTCGTCGGGTGTGGGACAAGCCTCTCTCTTTGGTTGTCTTGACAATAATCTCCTTGCTACTGATTTGGCTCTATGAGGACTATCAAGGCTCTTGCAGCATTCTTTAGGCTATGAAGGCTCTTGGAGACTCAACCATTCAGCCCGTTCATCAATAGAAGATGGCTATATTTATAGAGGAGAGGAGGAGGTTAGGATCCCTACAATAGTGGAAGGGAGGCCTTATCCCTTGGGAGGTTCCCCATAAGGTGGAAACAAGAGGCCAAAGGAGGAAGGTCGTGGTTATTCAGTCGAAACCACTCCTCATGACTCATCCACGAAGTTGTTGTAATCGAAACTTCACGTCTTTTTAAAAAAAAAAATCCATTAGCAGATTATTGTGGGTGCTTAATTGGGATAGAACGCCAAATGGCATGGGATCAGTGTTAATTTTCCTCATTGGCGTAAGGACATAACGGGCTACCAGCACTAAGGCAAAAACAAGTGTTTTTAGGGGTCTGCTCAGGAAATGATCAACATAAGGAATTTGGTCCTCATGGCAAGGGATGCAATGATGGTATTTGCAAGGCATGACACTGATTATTGGTCATAGAAACGACCCTCCAATGGGCGATATGGGGATTATAGGGACGATGAAAAATTACTGTGTAACAATGAGCTAGAAATACGCCCCACCAAGTTGATTAAAGGACAAGGATTAGCTAAAATCTTGTCAGAATCGAACTTCCAGGCTCTGGGGATAAATCTTTCCATGATAGAAAACGAGGAGTCCAGAAAAGCAGATGAATAGTATGGGATAGAGACGGCTACACAGAAAACTCATATGAAGTACCTCCTCAGCCCGTGGTACAAGGAAGTCGTAGAATATATTTTGACTCTCAGATGCCCCCCTAACTGTGACAAAGTCAAATACATAACACTGAGGCTGAAGTCACAGAAATTCATGGTTGCCAATGGTCGTCTATATTGGAGAGACCCCTCCAGCATCCTACTCCTATGTCTTATAGAGAATGAAGTGGAGGAAATAATGGCGGAGTTTCACGAAGGCATCTGTGGAGGTCACTACAGCTGGAGAGCCACTGCCCATAAAATTTTGAAAGTTGATTTCTTCTGGCCCAAGCTCTTTGGAGATGTTTTTTCTTGGGTCAGAGCCTGCGAGAAGTGAAATGGTTTAGTAGAGTCTTCAAATAAAACTCTGGTGAGAGCACTGAAGAAAGCCATTAATGAAAATCAGAAAAATTGAGATTCTCAGCTAAAGTTCGCTTTACGGGCAAACAGGATCACCAGCAAGAGATCAACGGGGAAATATCCATATGAGTTGGTATATGGGAGAGTAGCAGTTTTTCCCATACAGTTGGTGTTACCAGTGGCTAGATTCATGCAAGAGTGCCAGGAGGAGCCGAATGACATTACCAGGAGGGTGAACTAGTTAGTAGAACTAGAGGAGACTCAAAATCAGGTGAATCAGAGGTTGACCAAATATCAATAAAAAATGAAGGACTTGTTTGACCAACATGCAAAAGACAAAAAGATGCAAGTCGGGGACTTGGTATTAGGATGGGACATACGAAGGGCCGAAAATGGAAAGCATGGAAAATTTAACCCATTATGGTTTGGTCCCTTCAAAATTGTTGAACAGGGAGGAAACAACACATTCAAGCTAGAAAATTTGCAGGGTGACTTGCTTGACGCCCCTGTAAATGGTCAATTCCTAAAACCCTTCTTCCAGTTCTGATTCAGGCCAAGAGGGCCCAATGTATTTTATTGTACATTATTTAGCCGCTTCTATTTTTATTTTTAATGATGTTTGTTGTGGAGAGTCATGAAGAAAAGGGAAAGGTGCTAAGGAGTTGCTTCTACACAAAGAGGGTTAACAGGTGGTCTGCGAAGTTCTCGACAAGTTTGAGGATAAACGTGTTGTCCTGATCAGGAGATCAAGTCTCTTGGTGAAAAATGCTTAAAAATGAAAGTGCTCAGAATAGCTCCGAAACAGATCGACGAGATCTGTCGTCTTCACCGATTAAGCGCCGTGAACGGTTAGAAAAATGATATCGTATGCAAAAGTTATTCAGCTTCAAAGTTTTGTCAATTTCATTAAAAAATGGCAAAATTAGACTTTGGAAAAATTTTTATTAAAAAAAGAATATTCCACAGAATATTCTGGGAATATTCCGCAGAATATTCGGAGGTCAGCCAATCAACGGGTGCCATGTGGCTAGCCTGGAGGCCGCCACGTGGCCCCAAGGCCGAATGGAATAGCGTTTTAAAAGTTTTTGAAGGTCGGACGGATTCGAACCCCCGACCTCCTGTATACAAACCAAACGATTTTACCACTGGACCAATGTGCTGTTCGTTGAAATGGTGTGCGGGCGGCTTATTGTTAAAATATGGTAAAGAGTGCGATTGTAAACGGCGGGGGCGAGAGAACGCACGACCCGGGCTCGACCCCATTCCCACCGACACAACGTGGGAACCACGGTTTAAACATTGGCGCGCTCGGCGGGTAAGTAAACTTTGGATATATACAAAGACAAAGAGGTAGGTTTGTTCTTCGTTATTGTTTAACAAACGTTATGTTATATATATTAAATATAAAACCGTTTCACATTTATAAACCCGCCGTGACATATGAACGCATAATCAACACTAAATGCCGACCTAACCGCCCGGAACAGCATTGGCGGTTCCGCTAATTTGTGCGTTATCTTCTATTTTGGCGTTGTTAACTGTACTTCCTCCACATTTAGTGGAGTTTCCTAAGGAGTAAGAGGCAGTTCAGTAAATGTGCCATAACTTTTGATTGGGAAGGTCTTTCAAGACGAATTTTTTTTTGATTTTGAGTGTAGAGATCATTCTGGAGCTGTTGGAGGGGTCTGCAGAGCCATCAGGGCATTTTATCTGCGAATTTTACAGCGCTTTTGACAGTGACTCCATCAGAGCTAAGGGGAAAGATTGCTGCATTGGGCTACCTTCCTCCAATGGAGGTGAATTTGTAGTCTATTTCTACTGATTTGGATATTCTGAGTCTGTTTTAGCAGTCTATTTTCTCATTTGAGAAGTTTATACAGATGTAATTTCATTTGAAGCATTTAATCAAAAAAGGACTGAGCCTAATTAGAGGCTTTTGGACCAGCGGAGGTAGCCCAAGAGAGGGGTGAACCGCTTAAACAAATATCTGCTGTTCATCTGTGTGTTTTGGCTGTTTATTTCCAGATTCTGATAGTTTAAACAGTAAAATTTCATAAGCATGCTTTCCAAAAACAAGTTTATACAGGAATTAAAACTTGTTGTTTAAACTTCAAACCTCTTCACACAAATTGCAGAACTTATATTCTTGCTTATTCACACTTAAAACAGATCAATGAACACTCTGAATTCAAAAACAAAAGACTTTCATTGATTTTGATATTAGTGTTTATATCTTATTTCCTTAGACGAGGTACGCCAGAGGCAGTGGCCTGCGGGAACTCATCTGTCTCTTCCCCCAGAGGTGACATGTCGATGGTACTACAGTCCATCTCTGTATGGGAAATAGTTTATTCTCACAATTACAGATCATTTGAAATATATTGGGAAATGGATACCTTGCACAATTAAACAAGTACATTCCATTTTCAGATCAGGTTGGTATCAGAGCTTAGGTTCACAAGGTTTTTCTTAAAATATTGTGAGATTTGTGCAAGTTTATTGTGTAGTTCTGCAAATCTTGATGCTTACTAGGCTGAAACTGCAAAGAGGGGAAGGGAAACTGGTTAGAGAACAGGTTAATCCTGAACCAAGGAGGGCTAGAGTGCCATTACATCCACCTTCCATTTCATCCTCCATAGCCTTAGAATCAGCCACAAGCATGTCATCTAGAGAGAGAGAAGTCCATGAGGAAATGGATCCCAAGGAAGAAGACAGAGTCTTTAGAAAAGCTCTCTTGGATTTGACTGAGATGGTTAGAATCCTATTCCAGGAGAGAAATGATAGAATTGCTGGTGAAGGGTCTAAAAACCAAAAAGAAAAAGGAGGTTCTTCAGGAGGGAAGAAAGATAAAGATGAGTCTAAGAAAGGGAATGGAGGAAATGGTGATCCTTCATCTCCATCGTCATCCTCTTCCTCCACATCATCCTCTTCTACTTCTGTTAATCAGTCACATAAAACAAAAACCTCTTTTAAAAATCCTTTGTTGAAGCTTGATGTGAAGTTTGAGTTGCCAATGTTTAATGGTGATGTTAATGCAGAGAAATTAGATAATTGGATAAGACAGCTGGAAGTCTATCTCAGAATCCAGAATTTGCATGATGATGAAACTAAAATCCAATTAGCCTCTTTGCGAATGGATGGAGCAGCTTTGGTTTGGTGGGAAGCCAAGACTAGAGAGGAGATTAAAAAATATGGTAAGATAACTCTAACATGGAATGAGTTTATTACATCCATTAAGAAAAAATTTTATCCTCTTGCTCACATTCAGAAAGCTATCATGAATTGGCAAAATTTTAAGCAGCTTAAAGGTCAAAATGTGCAAGATTATACTCAAGAATTTAGAAGGAGAGCACTTCTACTTGGGGTAGACTTACAAAGTCAAGAAACCTTGTTGAAATACATAGGTGGTTTGCACAATTATCTGCAACATACTATTCTTATGTTTAATCCTACTAGCTTAGATGAAGTCTGTGTGCAGGCGACACATTTAGAAGCTAGAGGAAAGAATGCTTTTGATGCTTTTGATGAGGATAGTACTTTTAAAAACAAAGGAAAGAAAAGAGTTGCTAATTCAAGAAAGGAAAAAGGAAAGTTCTTTTGTAAGAACTGTTCTAAGACTAGTCATGATGAAGATCATTGTTGGAAGCTTCATCCTGAACTGAAACCAGAAAAGTACAAGAACAAAAACAAGACCAAAGAAAAGGAGAAAATTGTTGCAACAGTTGAGCAAGACTTAGGGTCAGACTCAGGAGATGAGACAAAAAGCATAGGCATGGTTTTAAAGAACACTAAAGGGAAAGAAGTGGTGCAAGACACAATTCCTAGTTCTAGCTTTTTGAATTGTCACAAAGATACTCTTGATGAAAAGAGGAGAATAGAGCTTTTCCATGTGAGGGTAATTTCTCACCATACCAAAATTGACACACTATTTGACAGTGGGTCACAAGCTAATCTTATTTCTGAAGATTTGGTCAAGCAGCTGAAACTTGAGACCATTCCACATCCGAAGCCTTATCCACTTGGATGGATTTGCAAGGATGCTAATTTGCAGGTTTCAAGGAAGTGCATATTGTGCTTTGCAATAACTGCACACTTTGTTGACACAGTGGAACTTGATGTGGTGCCGCTTGATATCTCAGGTATGGTTTTGGGAAGTCCTTATTTGTTTGACAGGAAGGCCATCTTTCATCGCCATGAAAACAAGTATCACTTGTTCAAAGAGGGTAAAGAGTACATTGTGAGAGCTCACAAGAAGAAGATGGAATCTTCTTTACTACATGCAGGTCAATTGAAAAGATTGGTTAATGCAAGTCAAAGTCTAACTTTGTTGATGTTGAAACGACCGGATTTTGAGCATTTTCCATTTTATGATGTTGCTAATGATTTGTCTCAGTTTGATAACAGTTCGTCTTTGAAAAAAGATGATGTTGTGTTGCATGAATCACCTTTTGGGTCAGCCAATGCAATGAATGAAGTGTCAAAGCAAAGCAGTGCAAGCAAGAAGGACACAAAATTCAGCATGGGAAAAATTTGGTTTCAGAATGGTACAATTCGCCATGGGCACAAGTTACAAGGTGAAGGTTGTGTTAAGTCTTTCTCGAAGTTTGATCAATGTAGAGAAAGTTTATTTTCTGCAAAGTACTATTGTTGTTCTGCAAATTTTAATCATTTGCGTCATGACTCCGTCAATCTTAGCAATGGTAGATCAGTTGATTCCAGAGACAGGTTGTCATTTTCTCAAAAGCTTCAGTTGATGAAATTGGGTAGATTTCAGTTGTTCAAAGGTGGAAGAGTGGAGAATCAGTCTCCACATCATCAGTTTCAGTAGTCAGAAAGCTTTTGAGGGTCCAAAAGCTTCCCATTTGGGAGGTGTGATCAGGAGATCAAGTCTCTTGGTGAAAAATGCTTAAAAATGAAAGTGCTCAGAATAGCTCCGAAACAGATCGACTGGATAGTGCTCGTCTTCCTGATTCCGGCGCCGTGAACGGTTCGAAAAATGGTCTCCGTATGCAAAAGTTATTCAGCTTCAAAGTTTTGTCAATTTCATTAAAAAATGGCAAAATTAGACTTTGGAAAAATTTTATTAAAAAAAAGAATATTCCACAGAATATTCTGGGAATATTCCGCAGAATATTCGGAGGTCAGCCAATCAACGGGTGCCATGTGGCTAGCCTGGAGGCCGCCACGTGGCCCCAAGGCCGAATGGAATAGCGTTTTAAAAGTTTTTGAAGGTCGGACGGATTCGAACCCCCGACCTCCTGTATACAAACCAAACGATTTTACCACTGGACCAATGTGCTGTTCGTTGAAATGGTGTGCGGGCGGCTTATTGTTAAAGAGTGCAGTTGTAATGGGCGGGGCCCGAAGGGGGCCAGCCCCGGAGGGCCAGCCCCCATTCCCACACGACCGCCGGCCGGAACCACAGGCTACTTTAATTGGCGCGCAATACGGCGGAGTTATCAACATTTAAATGGTTTGTTATATATATAAAGTGGGTTTATTAATATATAACGATTGTTATTTAATATGACCGTTATAACAAATGCCGCTGCATATGAACGCAACCAACCAACTTTAATTGCCGACCTAACCGCACGGAACCGACTTGGCGGTTCCGCCTAATTTGAGCGGTTACTCCATATTTGGCGCCCTTAACTGCACATCCTCCACATTTAGTGGAGTTTCCTAAGGAGAAAGAGGCAGTTCACTAAATGTGCCATAACTTTTGATTGGGAAGGCCTTTGAAGACGATTTTTTTATTATTTTGGGTGTAGAGAGCATTCTGGAGCTGTTGGAGGTGTCTGCAGAGCCATCAGGGCATTGTATCTGCGAATTTTACAGCGCTTTTGACAGAGAAGCCATCAGGGCCAAGGGGAAAGATTGCTGCATTGGGCTACCTTCCTCCAATGGAGGTGAAATTGTAGTCTATTTCTACTGATTTGGATATTCTGAGTCTGTTTTAGCAGTCTATTTTCTCATTTGAGCAGTTTATACAGATGTAATTTCATTTGCAGCATTTAATTAAAAGAGGACTGAGCCTAATTAGAGGCTTTTGGACCAGCGGAGGTAGCCCAAGAGAGGGGTGAACCGCTTAAACAAATATCTGCTGTTCATCTGTGTTTTATGGCTATTTATTTCCAGATTTTGATAGTTTAAACAGTTAAATTTCATAAGCAGGCATTTCTAAAACAAGTTTATACAGGAATTAAAACTTGTTGTTTTAACTTCAAACCTCTTCACACAAATTGCAGAACTTATATTCTGCTTATTCACACTTAAAACAGATCAATGAACACTCTGAATTCAAGAACAAAAGACTTTCATTGATTTTGATATTAGTGTTTATATCTTATTTCCTTAGACAGAGTCTGTAGAGGGCCAGGTAGCCTCTGGAACTCATCCTCTCTTTAGAGGTGACATGTCCAGTGAATGCCCCTACAGTCCATCTCTGTATGGGAAATAGTTTATTCTCACAATTACAGATCATTTGAAATATATTGGGAAATGGATACCTTGCACAATTAAACAAGTACATTCCATTTTCAGATCAGGTCCCTAGGTGGAGCCAATGTTGATTATATCATTATACCCTTAATGTCTGAAGAAAGATTATAAAAAGGTGGTTTACCTGACAGTAGTAAATTCGAATGATGTTTCAAAGGGTATGAAGAGGAAATAAAAACTAAATGACCCATATATAAAAAGGAGACAAGTAGCGCTTTTGCAATAAGGTAGGAGTATGACAAAGAAGCAGCAATCTAAATAACGAGTTTAGTGCGAAGGAAATGGATATAAGGCGGGGCCCGCTTGTATTTGACACATGCATAGACGAAGGATTGCAAAGCACAATTCGAGGAAGTCACGAGATGATAGGGGTGGTAGACCTTTCGAATCCGATGACATGTCGAGCATGACACAAGGCGAGACTCTATGGAGAAGAAAAGGTCATGGGCTTAAAAGCTATACGAAGATCGCCTTCGTCCTTGAAGGTTGGTCCCCGAGCTGTTTGTTACCATGATCCAACGATAAAGGTAAAGTCCTAGGACATTGAATTACCAAGACCAATACTGACATTTAACTTGGGCATACTGTATTCACTAACAATATTCTAACACTAATCGCTTTATGCCTCATGTCTCACGGTCGGCGTCCTTATGGCCGTCGGCCCCATTCGTTTTACCCGCCATCTTTTCTACAGTGCCCTCGGGCACGTATGCTGCTGTTCGTGAGTTGCGTGGTAAAATACTCTTGTTTTACGATTATTGTGTAAGAAAAAGTGACCCACCCGGTGCCGGGTCTGCCCGGTCGTTGTCGGTACCCCTACGTACGCTTTCTTTTGAGCATTTTTTCCTATTCACGGGTATTCCATCCCTTTCATTCCATACGGTTTCCTTTCGTTTTTTTTAAATTTGTATGATGGTCATGGGTAAGTCTACAACCAAGAAATCAAAACCGGGAACTCCCAAGCTCATGAGTCAGGGGCTATCCATGGACCGAACCTTTCACATATTTACAGAGTTGACATCCGTGATCCGTAATACCGTTTCTCATTATGACATCAAACACAGAAATTTTGTTCGGGAAACATGTGGAAAATAAAGATAGGTTTTCAAGTCGTTTTTTCACGGTTTGTATCATCAAATTACTCCCCCGGTATACCGAGTGGTCTAATTCATCTATTGGCTCTAGGATGTACGATGAACAGCCAGGGCATGTTCCTCTCATCTGGGGGAACAATACTACTCACTATCTCCCAAAATTATCGGGAAAAGCCCTTTGTTTTTCACACTTGGGGTGTTTTTATCCTCATAGGAGACTTATGGGCTTTTCTACCCATTTATTCATGAGATAAAATTTGCTTCTAACTCTAATGTTCCATTTAGCTTGGAGCCTAAAATTTTGGGAACATTACAAAGTTAAAGAAAAAAATACTTTTAGTGTAGTTTAGAGATGCCAAACCTTCTACACTTGACTTGAGAATTCTTTCTATGTGTTTCAAGTGATCTTATTCCCTCCTTGAGAAGGCTTGTTATGTCATCAATATAAACATCAACCATCTTGTCCTTTTCTTGAGAAAAATAAATGTCCATTGCCCCTCTGAAAGGTAGCTCATGCATTCATGAGACCAAATGGCATCTTGGCGTACTTGAAAGTTCCCCATGGTGTAGTAAAGGTTGTTTTCGATCATCGAGAATGTACAAGCATCACGATTATAACCTAAAAAACCATCAAACATAGACATTCTACGATAACCAACAATAGTTTGCAAAATTTGATCCATCTTTGCGGGGATAATTTTTCCTTGAGGGGAAGCTTTATTTAAATTTTTGAAGTGATACATATTAAATTTCTCCACTCTTTTTCCTAAGCCGGAACGATTCGCAAGCCAATCTGAAAATCAAATTGGGACAATGATTTTAGCATAAAGGGATTTTTGACCTCCTTCTCAATCGATGGCATGAAGCGGTGGATTGATCCTCCTCAACTTTTGCTTGAAAGGCTTTTCATTTTCTTTTATGGGAATAGTATGTTGAATAATGGTGGGATCATATTCTTTCAAATCGGCATAGTTCAACAAAGACATATATGAATCTCTTCATCATTTCAACATACTTAAACTTCATATCAAATTTAGCAAGAAAAAGAAACTTTGAAAGTTTAATAATTTTGAGCATAGCTATTGTACCAAGATTCTGACTCTCAACTTCTTCATCATCGACTTGTATCTTAGGGGATTTTTAAAAAATTATTACGATCATTTCTACAATTATGAGTCCCTTTGGTATGGAATTTTTCTTTAATTGCAAAACTTCATAATTCCCTTTAGATTTGCTTGACATGTTTGCGATCTACTTGTATATTTTTAAACTCTTCTTTCGGCTCCATAAAGTTCTTCACTAGTTGATTATCCCTTAAAAGATTGTCAATGAGTAATATTATCGGGGATAGCTAGTCTATGAAAATCTCAACCTCATATTTTTACGTGAATGCATAGGAATAATGAAAAGACTGTAGAGACGACAAGAGAATCAACAATGGAGTTTTTTTCTCTAGTTTTGACCATGAATGAATAGGCTTGAAAGTTTTCTAACATGTCCCAAGAACCAAATTCCTATATGATGTCATCCTTGTATATTTTTTTTGATAAACACCTTCAACCTTTTTAATGATAGTCTGAGTCTCCAAAAACTTACTAAATATTTTGAGCATCCATTCTTTCAAAACATCTAGACCCAAAATCAAGGATCCATACTCAACCATGTTGTTCGTGCAATCAAGTTCGGTTTATAGAGAAAATAACTTACTCACATCACTTGGATTTTTTAATTCAAATCCATGCTCCTTGCTCCTTCTCTGCTGTTGATCCATGAAATGCAATGACCACCAACCTTTCACACTCCTTATCAACGACTTTGTGATCTTCTATTCTTGATTTTAGTTAATTTGAGAACTCACGATTTTTTTCTTTCCTCTCCTCTTCTACTTCATTAGTCAACTCATTGGAAATAATAACAAAACCAAGTTGATGCTCAAAAACATAAACTTCGAAAATTTTGGAATACATCTTTACTACTCACCATGTAGGCCATTCTTGTTTCTCGATATAATATTATTTGTTCACAAAAACAAGAATGGTAACATAATTAAGATCCATATTCCTTGTACCTTTAATTTTTGTTGCCCATGACCTTGACAACAACATGCAAGCAGGTGGAATGTCTCCTACTACGATGTCCATGACTATGATCTTAACGAGGGAACTTGTGTTATACTGACAACATCCTTGATTAAATCAATGCATTGAACTCTTTTCAAATCGAAAGAAAACAAGTCTTTATAAGCTATAGTTGGCACAATCCTATTATTTCCATAGTTACGTGATTATATCATTATACCCATAATGTACGAAGAAATATTATAAAAAAGGTGGTTTACCGTATTAGTAAACTTGGATGATGTTTCAAAGGGTGTGAAGAGGAAATAAAAACTAAATGAACCATATATAAAAAAGGAAAGCGCACTTTGTAATAAGGTAGAATTATGAAAAAAGCCTTAATATAAATAACGAGAAGGTTTAAAAAAAAGTGCGAAGAAATGGATATAAGGCGGGGCCCACTTGTACTCGACACGCGTAGACGAAGGATTGCAAGCACAATTCGAGGGTCACGAAGAAATAGGGGTAAGGTGGAGCCTTCCCCCACAGGACCTCTTGATGACGTGTCAAGGAGCATGACACGGCGGCGCTCTATGGAGGAAAGGTCATGGGCTTGAAAAGTGTACGAAAGATTTCCCTTTCGTCATGAAGTAGGTCCCCAGAATGCATTTGTTACCACGATCCAACGGTAAGGTGAGTCCTAGGATAGCCGGTACCAAGACCGATGTCGAATTTAATAATGAGTATTCACCTAACAGAATCTAACACCCAATCCCGCTATGCGCGTGTCTCACGATCGGCGTCCTTATGACATCGACCCTATTCGTTTACCTCGCCATCTTTTTCATTTGCCTCGGACACCGTATTAACTTTGTTCCATGAGTTACTATGGTAAAATACTCTTGGTTTATAATTCTTGTATAAGCGAAAGGGAGCACCTAGTACAGTGCTGCTTTAGTCATTGTCGTGCCAGCAGGTCGGCCTCAGAGCATTTTTCCTACTTGGGTATTCCATCCCCTTTCATTCATCTAGTTTCCTTTCACTTTGTTTTTAAATTTGTATGGTGGTCATGGGTAAAGTCCATGACCAAGAAATCGGAGGCAGGAAACTCCCCCCGAGCTTATGAGTCGGTATCCCTGGACCCGAACCTTTCACGAGATTTACAAGCCAAATAACCTGATCCACAACTCTTTGTTTCTCATTAGTAGTGTCAAACTGGTACATTCGGGAAACATGTCGAAAATAAATATAGAGTTTCGAGTCATACGTATCATCAAATTACTCACACAGTATACCCAGTGGTTGAATTCATTTGTTGGCTCGGGATGCTTACGATGGTGTCAGAGTTATAATCCTCTCATCTCAAGGGAACAAAATATTCACTATACGCCATGAAATCATAAGAAAAGCCCTCCTACAGTTGACCCCATGCTAGTTTTAATGAAATAAAGCTGTCTCCTCCCGGTTCCAGCGCCATGGAGATAACGGAGGCGATTTGTGCGCCACATTACCGAATCATTTCACAACTCTCCCCACCCACAGTTCGGTGCCTAGGCCTTATTCAAGAGAGACCTCTAGCCTATCCTTGCTCTTATTGCGGGTCTCCTAGGTGTGGAAGGTTTTTGGCGAGCCTCAAAAGAATGCATAACCTTTACGTAGTTAATGTCTCAACCGGTGTCATTTAGATATCCCCTGGCTTTACGGCCTCCGTCATCCAAACTCAATTCCAAGAACTCTCAAACACGGGTCGTTTTCGTTTTTACGTTTCTATGGTTTTTTATCTTTTCCTTTTCCAACACGATAAATTTGAGGGTTTGGGTTTAGATAAGGTCTACAGAATAAACTCTCGACCAAGACAAGTTTTTGTACGGAGTCCTGCTCCCTGTTAGGTTTGGAAAATGGGGTGGTCTACTCAAGTTTCCTAGATGATTTCATGCCCATAGCTTACACTATCATTCATGATTCCCTTCACCTACAAGTTTTCCTATTTGAGAAATGGTTATAATACGATGGCGAAAACCTTGCCCCGGAAATGGTACATTTTTTATCACTACATTGAAACTCGGGGTTTTATGGGGCAAAGTTCCTCCCAAACAGCTGTCGGCACCTTGGAATACCTCACGGTAGATCTAAAGGTGACCAACTTCACTTCCTCCCCTCTGAAAAAAGGGTTTATTCTCAAGCTCCCCACAACCATTGGCCCTTTCATTGTTAATTCAAGGCTTGCCTTCCCACTGGTGGAAAAATTTCATGGCATGGATTTGAGGCAAGGGAAAGCTTGGCCCTATGATGCGAAAGGCATCATCTCTAAAAAAAGAAGGAAGAAGATTAATTCAGCCCTTACAACCATGAAATAAATCCCTTCATCGAATGTGAGCTAATATTGAAACTGGCCTTTTCTTTCACAAATGGAAGCTGATTAATGCGCGATGGGGGAAAAGGCGGTCTGCTTCAACTAGAGAAGAAGATAAGAAATAGGTGGAGGAGGTTGGTGCATCGGAGAGGAGGTTCTATCCTTTCAAAGACGAGAGAATCGGGACCGGCGGAGCGAGAGGCATAGGAGATGAACAATTGCTTCAAAATGAAGCGCTACGAGAAATCGGTGGGGAATAGCGGGTATCATGGTGTTACGGGATAGCACAGCCTCTTCGGACTTCTGAAGTCTCACCAAAGCCATCTCGGCCATCTTCTCTTGAGGGAAGAGTGAGGGCGAGGATAAGGAGGAAGGAGAAATCGAGAGACAAACTCTTGGTTTGAGCTAGAAGGATATGTCGACAAATAGCATACCGAGGTTTTCATCTGCGATAGAGATTGGATAAAGAGAAACTAGTAATGGCTATGATTGAAGCTTTCTTGAACCCATAGTTTGGTACCACCGACTCTGAGCCTTAGAGATAGCAATATATGTCGCAAGTTCCACCAATTGACAAATGCCGATTTGTTTCGGTGTTTTGGTGACATGCTAAAAGATGAGGTAATACGGCTCTCCTTACTCTGAGAAAATTGCAAAATGACATAATCAGAAATCTTGGAAAATTTCGAGAAGGGAGAAGATAAACTTTTGTGCACTCACAAAATGACCTACATAGTCTCCAAGTGATAAAGAGAATAAAAAAGGCAAAGCGAGACCACAGAGTCATCTTATCGGCCCGAGAGTACATAAAAGCGAGTCCACGCTTGCCCTTAAACACAAATTAAATATCTGGCTCTCATCATGTACAAAGCTGTTGGTTAGTACGGACGAGAGAGAAAGATAAGACAATCTGGCCAGATTCTCTTGCGAAGGAAGAGGGAGGAGAAAACTAAGATTCGGAGGGAGATGGATTCTCTAAAGGGAAGGATGAATGAATTACGGATAAGGCTGGGATACTCATGTGTGCACTCCTGACTCGAAGGGACTAGCTCACTCTACGAGCGGTTGACTACACCACTTGGCCACACTTGAAGTAGCGAGAAAAATAGGTCTCGGCTTGACCGCCAAAGGATCAACGAGCTCGAAGCTCTCCTTGGAGAGATTCCAAAAATGTGCCACTATGCATAAAGAGATAGGAGGAAACGAGAAAGGCATAGCAAGAAAAACATCCACGAGCTTACTAGCCAAATGAAGGAAATATCACTCTCCTAGATGCTAGGCGTTTGATGCGGGCGAAATTATCACGAGAGGTGAAGAAGCGTTGGGCATTCTTGAACATCATTGAGAAATGAGCTTCGATCATGCGCCATTTGAAAATCTTTGTGAAGGAAATCTGAGACGCCTACAATGAGTTCAAAGTGCAAAGAGATACATTTCCTTCTTAAAAGAGCTAATCCCCGAGGATGTGGTCCAAGCGGGTATCGAGTAGATTCAAAGGAAGTTGTAGAGTGTCAAAGGCGATAGATAAATAGGCCTCACATAGTATGTCTTTGAATGTCTTGGAAAAGGTGGCGTAGTTTGGAATGGTTCGGAAGTGGGGCGGTGGAGATAACTGCTTGCAAGACTCCCATCATCTTGGGAGCCCTCCAACCAGTCTGTTTGTTACCCGACATACGTGCGACTAAAGGAGTAATGAACCGGACCAATATACCTTCCGAAAGATCTACTGACTTAAACAGAAACCATAGTTTCAATCCTCGATAAAGTTTTCTCTCCGCATCGAGTGAAATATAAAATTCCTACGATGCAAACTATGATGAACTACGAGGCTTACATCAAGGCGAAGGTTTCAGCACTTAATGCACGAACTGTGATTGACACTGGAAAAGGTGTACCGGTTATCTTGATCGTGCTTGGCTCTTCGCAGTGCCAGCACCACCCAGCTCGACCCCTTGCTTCAACTCCTTCCTACCGATTGAAAATGTTAACTCATGATTTGGCAGTGGCCCTTTAGTTTTTATTTTACTTTTTACTTTAGTTAGAGTGAGATTCATGTTTCCTCTTGCAGTTTAATTTATGTTGACGGTTGTGATAATTTTTAGAAATGGACATGAGCACAAGTTGTAAATGATGGGGAATGTTTTATTCTCATCATGAATTTTGATATTTTTATTAAGACTTGTAACATCTCACCGGCATGTGCAAATATATTTTCCCAAAATATATTTTCGCATATATTACGTGAAAACTCTATAAAAGTAGTTAACGAGGAATTTGAAATAGGGTTCCATATTTTCAAAAAGAAGCCGACTAGAAAAGAACTTTTTATGTATTTTTGTTTCCATTTTTGATATTAATGTTGAAGATCCCATTGGGATTCGGTGATAAGAGGTTTCGTTATATTGGGGTCGATCTGAGTGTTTCACAGTTTGTAGCTCTCCTTTGTGTTTTATCACCCATTTCCATATTTCTTATAAACGTTACGGAATGCAAATTGCTCATATGTTTAGATGTGGTTATTTAGATGTTTACTCATATTTAGTGCTTTAAATATGGCTCAGGCAAGATATTTTGTTTCATCATACGCGCTCTCACCAATATTCTTGATATTAGCAATGATAGGTTTTATCTTTAAAAAGGCTTGTTCTCATGTATGGATTGTTATCAACACATGGACGGTATATACGAATATTTGTTTGGACTAAATTTCTGTTATGGTTGGTATCCATTACATGCTCTTATCATCATCGCCCTCCTTTTATTAACTTACGTGGATCATTTTTAGGTTTCGACATCCTTTTTAACATGCGCATCTTAAATTGTGCGATCGTTCATATATCAAATTTTACCTCTTCTACTAGGTATTACTTCTACCATGTTTAAGTTTTGTGATTCTTGGTTCCACCTTTACTAAACATTTCCACTCGGAAGTATGATAGCATGAGCCTCTTTTCTTGTCCAATCTTGTATAAGTTGAACTTTCGCTCCTTCTTGATTAAGATGTCCTAAGCCTTTGAGGGTCTTGTCTGACTCAAGGTTGTCTCTAGGAGTGACAACGATTACTTTGGGCATAATATTGTGAGGCCCTGAATCAGCTTTTAGCATTATTCAATGTCATGTTGTGAATGCTAAGGATTACATAAAAAGTAGGGACCTCCTCATTCTATTCATCTTCTAGTCTTGGACCTAAATATATGGTTGGATGATATTCTAATACATTCAAGATATCGGTAAGCTCACAGTTGTGAATTTAACATTTAACAATATTTCTTCTATATTCATCTACCTTGAGAATCTCACCAAAATGAATTTGATATTTTAATCTTAGAAATTTCAATCTCAAGGTTGAAAGCAAGCAATTTTCGGCTTCTTTGATAGGAGGACAAGCTGGTGTATCTTTCTTGAGTGAGTTTTGTTTGCAAGGATAGGCACATTTCTATTTTTGATATTGTATTGTTTTTCATCTCAAAAATAGCATGTTGATACCCCTTTAGATAATTTGATTTTTCCTCTTCATGATTACTTTGGTATGATTGATCGTGTTCTTCTTTTTGTCAAGAAAATTACAAACATTTACTAATCAAAACAATGAATAGACTCTTAAGGAATTTTAGGATCATTTTCTTCATCGACCAAGTTGTTGGAAAGGAGGTCTCCTTTGGAGGATCAAATTTGTTGATTTATGTTTTCCTTATTTTCTTATTCTAAGGTCTCTTGAGTGAGGGTTTCTAAATTGAGGTTCATGTTGTACGGGCGAGTATTCCCAAGGGCTAATCTATCCATCAACTTTTCCATTGTTTTTGACATTTAATCCGACATCTGAGAGGGAGAGGAGGAAAGTTCTCTTCCTCTTTAAACTTAGTCTTACCCATTTTTTACTTTTTAGTATATCAAGTTAACCTCCACCTTCCAGCATCCTTTGCCTTTGATAAGTGTATGTGATTCTCTTTCTCTTAGAATTGTAAAATTTAAATCATAGCCAAAAGCTTCAACATACCTCATTTGAGGTAAGGCTTGTGGTGGTTTCAAATGGGTAGGAATGAGCCTAATACCTTATTAAACCTTTTTGAAAAGTTTTGAATAGATTCATGTGACTCTCTTCCAAAGTACTATACTGGTGAGACTATGCGAGATTAGTTCTATTTCCCTTTTTTCTCAGAAAGAAGCCATCTTCAAACTCATCCCAATTATGAATACTCCTAGGAGTAAGGGCTTTATACGAATTTCTAACCTCACGATGGAAATTTTGAGCAAACAACCTCAACTTAACATCTTCATCATCAACCTCCTCCTGTCTATAAAATCATTAATTGGTCATGTTCCTCTTGTAATGTCTTCATCACTTCCCCAAGTTTTGATTCTAGCAACATAATATTTTCTAGGAGGTCATGTAAGATAGTGGAGGAGCATGTCCTATTAGATGCAGTAGGTGGATTTCTAGCCATGGTTAGAGGGATTGTAGTAGCTTTACGAATGGCGAAATATAGGATGGCTGCTACGAGGAGGATTTGTTTGGTCTTTGTGGGCCACTAACAATTGAGCTCCAATTTGGAAGGGTAAAATAGCTTTAATTTTCAACAGACTTCAAGGATCAAGCTCCTTGATTTATCTAAATACTCTCTTTCCAACAACAACTCGGGAAATGTGACTTTCCAAAAAATCTTCTTTGTCTTCTTGTGTTACTAGAGCGAGGTATCAATTCCTCTCTTATGCAAGTCTAAGATAATTTCAATTAGCTCTTTTTTCACTTTATCGATCTAAAAAAAACTTCATGAATTTTATCATGAACTCTTTTATCTTTAGGACTTCTTTATATTTCAAAGGACAAGTATTTGAATGAGATGGAGTACCTCATACTTGAGAAATGACTTGACTACCTCTTGAAATGGTGTTTGGATTGTCCACAATAGTAGGTGGATGCGGGTTAGGATTACTCCTCATGTATCTCCTTATTGAAGCCACATTTTATTATATAAACTTTAAATGGAGTCACAAGGCGGTGCGGCCACAAAAATCTTTACGAGCTCACATGCTGCATTGAAGTTCGGCTTCAAAATCTCGGGAAAGTATAATCTTCGGGCTCACGTGGATGCACCAAATGTTATCACAAAATCGGACACGATGAGGTACACGATCAAATCAATCTCATGTAAATATTTCAAACCAATATTTTGATTGAGGCTTAGCCTCCTTAACACAGAAAGGGCTCTCTCAAGAGTTAATGATTTTTGATAGAAATATAGATGGCTAACTATATGTGGGGTGATAAACGGATAAACGATAGATATTGGTTGTAAATCACATTAGAAAGTGCACATTGGGCTTATGGAGTCAAAATAGCTAATAAAACCAAAAATATACTTAGCATGGAAGTTAAGGCATATCGGAAGTTCTAGTCAAGAGATATACATGTGAAAGCATGAAACACATAGTCGGTTTGTCACATGAAGAAGTGAGGCATCGATGATGAATTAAAGGTAAAATAATAAAACACCACTATAATAGGGTACTAAAAAGATACAATTAGAACAAGAACACACTAGAGCCACGATTTAGGAATCTCAAGTTGGCTAAGTGGAAAACTACTGTATTAGGGCAGAAAAACTAGTCACTTACACAATAAACCACCCAGGTCTTTTGCTAAATGTTCAACCCATGCATATTCGACTTCTTCATATTTTATAGATCATTTAAAACATAGGATAACCTTACCCTGAGCTAGATACATCGAATTCCTACTTTTTGACACCTTTCCTAACGATATGACATGGTATTTGGCTACAAAATGGCAATTTGTAAATCTAATAAGCAGATCTATTACAAATAGGATTCAAACTCCTTAAATTTACTCATAACAACCTTATCTAAAATAGACTACATCATTTTCCAAGTGTATTGACATAAGGTCAGATCCAAATGATAAGCTCCAACTCTTTACTTGACATAATCTTGCAGTCTCCATTAAACTAGGAAACTATCCCCTCTTTCTAGGCATAGGATTCTTTGCATTGTAGAACACTCGACCATCATGAAACCATCACTTTGAGGGTTATTTCTTGTTATAAACTGATGTAATACCTTCCAAAAAATCATTCTTAAGTCTGACTGTCCAGAAACCACCATCAAACTATTCAAAATAGTTGAAATAGACTTGTCTTTATGAAAACAACACGGTTCGTAGTGCGACCTTTTTACCCTTTTACCTTCAAAATTTTGGTTTCTTTCCTCCGGGATCATCTTCATTATCATTTAACACAACTCCTATAGCAATTTCAAGTCATAATCCATATATTTTCCCTTCAAAAATTTATGAAAAAAGAGTGAAAAAAATTTGCTGACAATTTCGTAGCACTTTTCACTCTTTATGCACTTTTTGCGCTACGAGTGTGAGTGGCGATTTTGCCAGTTTTTTCAAAATGAAAACCAAAAAATGTGCCACAACTCATAATACCACTGGTTTCATCAAAACAAAGTCATATGAACTGAAAAACACATTTTTCATGAGGTTCCTTCTTAATTTTTTCACTTGATTTAGCTTTTGACCTTTTTAATGATTGTCATTAACGCACCTTTGTTTTTTAGATTCATCCTGATCAGTTTTAGTTCTTTATAAATCCCCCACTTGATCTCTAATTATTCTATTACTGGCTCTCAGTAGTATCGATTACTCTAACAAATTTGGCTTCCTTGATGGCTAGAGCTTGTCCATGTGAAAAATTGTTGCACTACTTGGAATTTCGAGACCTAGAACCATTCTAACCTTCCCTCTTGCCTTCATTATTTTGAACTATGTTTGCTCAATACTATGATTTCGGCCTCTTTATCATCATAGAAATCTCTTGATTTGATAACCTCAATTTCTCCTCAAGATGTTGACACTCTTGTCATTTCTTCTTTTTCCTTCATTCTCAGCTGCAGTGCGTGTTATCTTGTTGGTGAAGAGAGAATTGACCACTTCTTTAGGGACTTTAACTATTTCAATAGTTTCTTGAACCTCCTTGCTGCCTTCCTTGAGCTTCTTAGCCTTTAGTTAAAAGTCTTGCTTGAAAGATAAAGGTTGCATTTTCACCGTCAAATTAGAGTTCTTTGCGACTTAACCTTTTTTGTTTGTGTTCATCTACTCGATGAAATCATCTTGCACGGTGGGTGAATCCTCTATATCAATTGTATGAAGGATGTCATCTAAATTTCCCTTTATCCTTGGGCTATCCTCGCTAGCTGTAGCAATTGTTTTTCCTTTAAATTCCTTGCTTGGCTTCTTGTCACTCTCTTGATTTCACCTTTGTTGGGAAACTTGTTTTTTGTTTGCCTCTTTGACACTTTTTTGACCTATGTTTTGCCGAGGTTATGGAGTTGGCGCAACAAAGAACTTGTGTCTTCTCTATCCTTTTCTCAACTTGCTTCCTTGGTTTCAACTTTACAAACCTCTTTTTATTTTACTGACCATAGGTTGACTAGACTTCTGCTGCGGTGGTGGAAGGGTTCCTTTAGTTTTAGGGTTTTCAAATTTGGGGGTTAGGGTTTCTAGTTTAAAACCATTCATAAACAAAAAGGAAGACCAATCCATGCTTATTTTTATGACTCGATCAAAACCAATAACTTTATCAAACCATGGTGAAACAAGGATGTTTCAAAACCATAATATTTGGCTTGTACTTTATCGGCCATTTTGGCAAGGATCTATGCAAATAAAAGGAAAATATAGTGATATCATGCCGTGAAATGCGAGACGACTTGAAATGATAAGTATAAAATTTATAGTATCTTGCCTTCACATGTAAGTATCTTTGAATGTTGAAGAACAAATTTTCATAGGTGTCTTTGATACAACTTCTAGGTATTGCATTATTTAAGTCCATATCTTGCATACTCGGGTTTCATGAATTCCTTGCATGGTTCCATGTCAAATTTAAAACCTTTAAACCAAGTTTCCTTCCCCCTTGGTATTTACTGTCATAGAAGCAAATAATCTCAGGTGTAATTAGCACATTTAACATCCCAACTTTGGTAGTTGTTCCATTGAAGTGCAAGGAAAATTCTTTAGACTCCTTGTGTATGGAAACCTTGTAGCTTTTCACAAAACCGGGAGACAACCTAATTTGCTAAAATCCTCCATAACTATTTGATATTCAATTATAGCCTTCATATTTTAAGGCTCATATCTTAAACAATGTCCCCCTTTGTGGACTTTCTTTTCCCTCTCATGCTTATTAGAAAAATCTGTCCTTCTTTTGAATCTATAAAACGGCCCACCTCGCTTGATTAGGATATGAACAACCCCTCGCTTAGTATATGGAAAAACATCATTTGATTAGGATGAATATATAGCCTTTGTATAGAACAACCACGGGCTTAGCTTGCACGCGAGCTCGGACACTAGTATGGAGGCAAATGAAAACGAGAATGACAAATTAGGCAAGATTTTGAATTTGAAATGTCATATCATAAGCCGAATGATGCCTCATTCATGCCCTATCATGATGATGATGAAGTTTGTGGGAACGGTAAGTACATTGAATACGATCACTAATTGACTCACCATACCACTATCCTATCATTTCCTAACGGGTCGTGGAATTTGCTCAATTGACAAGATGGTTAAGAAGTTGCTTTTAAGTAGTACTTACAGTGTATTTTTCCCGGTTGTGCTACGAAAGTATTAGCGCTTTCATAGTGAAAAATCCACTTTTTGAACTAGAGGTGCTACGAAGCGGAGGATTCTTGGCTAATTTCAAAAAATTTAACAGAAACCTTATGGAATGACTCCTAAATGGAAAATACTATGAGTATTTGATCATGGAATGGACCTTTAAAAACTTTATTTTAATTCAATGATGACCTTAAAACTTATAAAAACTCTAACCTACCCTTAACCAAATCCTAAAATGACTTTCAAACCCATTTTGAGACCATGATCAAAAACGGGTTGACACGATGATGTTTGAAAATTTTTGGGTGATAATAGTACCTTTGATAGAAGATTGATTTTCTTGAAGTTTCAAAGCCTATTCTTATTTCGGTTGTTTATTTACATTTTAAAAGGTTCGGTTAATTAAAAGAATTTCCTTTCATGTGCAAGTCATTTCCAAAATCTGGTTACATTTACAATTTATTTTATAGCTAACATGCTTCTTTATTTTCTCGAAATCGATAACTTGGTGTAGGAAGCTCAAATTACGTCTGAGAACTAGTTTCTTGTTATAGGAATGATGCTCTAAACCTTTGGCTTTGAGCCCCTACATGAAAAATAAGTCTTCAATAAAAGTATGAAGTATACTTTTCACATAGATTTATGTGTGCCTGCACTAGTGCAAGTAGATTGTAGTATTGAAGGAACGACTAGTGTAGGAAAAATCATTAGAGCCTTGTCTTAAGGGCCCACTTTTTGAAGCGCCAAGTACCTCTCTGTAGATAAACATAGGCTTTCATTCAACGGTTAATTTTGATGAAAAAAAATATGAATATTCCTTTTATTTAATTCTTCCACAAGTGTTAATTTCCTTTCGAATAAATTTTTACGTAGTAGGGTCCTCCAGCGCCAAGATGATCTTGTTTTGAGTTAAGAAAAGTCCCTTAGGCACAACCTTAATGTTTTTGATAACTAAAGTGCTTCATTGGCCCCGAGGTTGGGTCCTTACTTCCGGGGAGCTTCTCCTTTCAGCAAAATGCATCCATATCATCCTGAATATGTCGTACTTCCTACTATAGGGCTAATCATTGGGCGGGAACGGGGGGTCCCCATGACGACCGAATATCATCAAGTTCTTGTTGTTTACCTGATAATAAGTCCAAAATTTTGAAGTACTAGATATTATTGGGTGAAGTCCATATCCAGTTTCTTCCTTGAAAAAGTGTTTCCATATCCCAAAGTGTTGCTAGCTGAATAACAACAACTCGTTGTGCCCCGGACTTACGGCGTTGTCTTTGGGCGGAGCTTGGTCTCTAGGTTTTTAATATTTTGTTCTGAGTCTGCTGCTTTGTCTCGATTTCCTTCTACTCATCCTTTTGCTTACGGATGCAAGAGTCTCATGCTTTGTAGTGCCACGACGTCGGTGACCTTTGGCAATCCCAAAATCTCGGAAGCGAGAGCCGGTTGATGAGTGATTCGAGCTATGTACACTAGATTTTTGCGATTGCTCTATGTTTTACGGCAATTTGTTGCCCCTAATATAACGTGTAGGCCTATTTTTTCTTCGAAGTGGGGCACAACGAACGTTAATCCCGATACGCAACTCATCAGTGATCATTGTGTCCATCATGTGCATGCGGGTCATTGGGTAGTGCGGCCAAGTTCCTCCAATATTTGACCAAACATGGACGGAGTGGAACACTATCTTAGGTGAAGGAGTGGAGTGTTGTGATAGGAATATGGTCGATCTGCTTTCTAGAGTTGACTTGGTGACTCGAGTGCGATTGAAATCACCCTAAATGACAGCGCTCTCTTTAATCTTTCTCACTTTGGAACCCTTAGTTCTTTGGAGAGCCTTCTGCACATCCTCGAGGACGGTCTTATATTATTTCTCGATGGTAATCCAAGATTATTTTGTGATTGTCTTTACAACATTTCCAATTTCTTCAAAATCACCTTAATTTTTGTCAACACAGAGAGCTCAGGATCCCATCTTCTTTGTTAATTTCATCTTCTGCGGAGGCCTATCGGGGGACTCGGCGAGTCTCTTGGTGCCTCGACGGGTGTCACAATGCATGTTAAGGGGTAGTGCTGCTTGTCTCCATCAATATCCTCCAACTCTTCGTCACTAGAACATCCACGAGTGTCCTTTGGCTATTCCTTTGTCTTCTTCATTGTTGTGGGCTCCTGTGTATCTTTCTTCGTGTCTTTCTTGGTGCTTGGTTTTGATGCAAATGGATTGGGTGGGGCGAAAGAGGTAGTGTCGACATATATTTTTGAAATCAACTAGGAGGGATGCCGAGTTAGCGGTTACCTCGGCAAGGATTATCTTTTTAATATTGTGGTAAAGTAGGTCATAGCACACCTTGGACATATCTGCCTTTGGATGTGCACATTGTGAAATAAAGCCTTGAACTCTGATGTGCTTGTATTGGTCATACAAGGTTGGTGAGAGGTGCGACTTTGACACAACAACTTGAGTACGATTATGTCTCAGGTAGACCAAAATATTTTTATTTTCTATCACCCATGATGGATTCTTCATCGCCCATAGAGAGGCCTATTGTCTTGCTTCACATAGATCATGGTCAATTATGGGGATTTTTGATTGCGATGGTGGCTTCCATCTAATGAGCGCGATGAGCAAAGCAACCATGCATAATGGAACAACTTCCCTTCTTCACATGCCTCCTGGACATTCTCCAAAAACTCTTGGCATACATACTGTCCGGTTATCTTGAACCCCTTTGATGCCTTGCGTAGCTAATGAAATATTTGGTGTTGACCTATTTGGTGCGACACTTCCTCATCGGTTGCATGCCAACGCATATGTGGAAAAATATGACCGTGGGGTCGTTAATGGTTACCAGCCAATCATTATATTTCTACTTCATATTGTCTACGACTTGCTTCCTGCGGCCTTTCCCCTTGGAAGACTTTTTGCGAGTCTTCTCCCTTGGTATGGAAAGCCTATAATACAATGGATGAGCATATCATAAATACCGGAATCTGTTCCGAAGCTAGAGTTGAATTATCGTGCATCGGATTCACTACAAAAAATTGGTTCCACTTCCTCTACAAATCCTTCCTCTATACAATTACCTTTGATTCATATTCCATTGGTTTCTTCGTTTGCCTATCCGAGTGAGACGGTTGCAGACTTCGGGGTATGCTTTCGTGGAGGTTTCATTTTAATGTTTTGACCTTTCTTTTTCTTCTACGTGCCATTGGCACCGAATTATCACATTTTGGCTGGGGTAGGATTAGTTGTAGTCATGGTTTATGGAATCAAATGGCACAGCCCTATTGTGTAACATTATTAAAATTGGTTCCCACTTTGCGGACATAAATTGGCAAAGGGAGCGAGAGCAAAGGGAACATTTGATCAAATAACTCAAAAATCAAAGGGGGCTTATGAAGACCTCCATGCCATATTTATAGAAATGCCATGACACGAACGACCTTATGTTTGTTTATGCAACTTCATTAATTCTCAAATGGCCACGGAATATTGGCAATATCACTATTCTGCAGTACAGATTGCCACTCACTCAAACGGTAATAAAGTTGTCTTGTCTAGATTTACTGTTCAATGGCTAACTTTACGTAAATCTACTGACCCTTAACAGCTTACAGTGCAGTAACATAAATTCACTAGACTTACTAGGCTCCCTCAAGATTTGGTGCAGATGGAAAATTTATAACCTGCGACAAACTTGTTTAAGTCCCACGCCCTCTCACACCGCTCAGAGCTAGAAATTCTACCGGACATATAGTCATTTAGCACACACGGGGATTGGGTCATCTGTGGGTTTTTAATAACAATTTTATTAATATATCCGGGAACTAATTCACCAGTTAACTTAGCGATGTACACTCCTCCCTCTATTATTTCTTGATCATATAGGGTGCAAGCGAAATGGATCTTAAACTTCACCGAGAAAGTGCACACACTTACTATCTTAGAAACACCAAATGATCATTCTTGAAAGTATTATATCTAATATGTCGATCATGACAAAGCCTTCTCGCGTGCCTTTGCACTTGCTCATGAAAACAAAAGCATTCTATCTTTATCGGCGCATAAAGTTGGTAATGAGATACTCTTCCATGTCTGGTCATCCATGTTGGGTATACTTTGCTATGCGCAAACTAGGGATAATTTATTCCATATGCATAACAACCTCTTTTCGGGCCATCTGAAAGGTGTTTGTCCCTATGAACTTGTTACAAGTTTTCTACTCATGCTCATAGAACAATTGGTATGTGCATCCCGGTCATTGCGATTAGCATTGCATCTTGTGGAATTGTGTTCTGAGAATCTTGTTGAAATATTCCTGGGATTCCATTTGCCTAGGGATGATAGGGCGTACTCTTGATGATGTATTCTAAATTATTCTCTTAGCTCATGAATGGTTTCATTTAGGAAATGCGTACCCTGGTCTCTCTTCAAGATTTTGGGGCATCGAACCTTGTCAAAATATCATCAAAAATAAAGTGCTCGGTCGTATTTGAGTTACAATATTTTACGGGTTGAGCCTCCACCACTGTGATTAATTAATGTTTGTAGTAGTGATGATGTATCATGCTCCTAGTCTTCTTCCTGGAGGTTAATGAGTCTACGAAATGCGGTTTCCCATTTTTTGAAGGCATGCAAAGTTACTTGTGGTTGTAGGGGCATCTCTCTGCGTGAGGGTGCTGATCCTCTGAAATACATGGAAACGTGGCAATATTCCTTAGAATCATTGTGAAAAAGTAAAGCCACCATAACCCAACCCTTAATATCTTCGTGCGGTCGTTTTACTAGCATAGTATTTTTGAAACACCTCCACTGTGCCTTTGCCAGACTATGCTTGGTCTCTCAAGCTTCAAGGGAACATATCACCTCAAAATTTCATCAACTCGATCTTGTATAATTTACCTATGGTCAAGTGAAATATGCTACGCGTAATATGAATTATTTCTTATACTTGCCATATGTTTTGTCCTTTACCTAGTGGTTAGACAATGGATGATATCGACAAAATGATCATCAACTATCTTAATAGCGAACAACTACAAATCTAGTAACTGTGATCCGTTCATTGGTTCTGCATTTTCAATGCACAATAAGTGGTTTGGTCATGCATTCAACCTTCTGAGCTTCACGATAACACTCAAAATCGTATTTAAGACTTGAAGGAGCCACCTACAGATCTCCCCCCCAATACGGGCTTCTTCACCGGGTATTTCAAATTAGAATGATGCGTGAACACTAAAATGACCTCCAAGAAGATAGTGACGATAATTTTGTAGCATACACAATGGATAACCCTTCTCTTTTCTGTGGTTGAATAATTGCACTCAACATTTGAAAACTTCACGACTTGCAAAACAATGGATGATCAATATTTCCGGGACACCGCGCGCTAATACAACTCTAACGCGATACGTGAAGCATCGATGTGTACATGGAATTACTTCGACATGCAATATGGGAATGCAACAGTGGGCATTGTCATATTTTCCTTAAGTATATTCGGACTCTTATGACGGTCTTCATCCCAACAAAAATTGACATCCCTCTTGACAACTTCTCCAGGAAGCGCGATGATACGTGCATAAGCTTGAATAAATTAGATAATATCTAGTATGTGCCAATATTGAGTGCAACTTCTTCACACTCTTAGGAGGATCCAAATTAATAATGACAAAAAAATTTAGCTAGATTGACCATCAATACCTTCTTTGAGACAATGTGTCCCAACAAAATATCAAAAGGGATGTAGAATACACTTCTTCAAATTCGGAAAATTTGATGCTTCCAGACAAGTATCGAGCATTAAGCATAGGTGGGAGACATGTTTCTTAGGTAGTCCAAAAATAGTCCAATCATCGAAATACACTTCTAAGAACTTATGGATATAATATTTGAAATGACAGCACATCTACGAAAATATGGCTGGCGCATTCCCAGGCAAATGACATCACAATATATTAGAATGAACCGCATTACACTATCGCAAAGGTAGTATTGCTTTGGTATTATGGTGTGATCATGATCTATTAAATGTCCAAAATCCATCATAAATTAATAGGCTTCTTGCCTCTCATTTCAAAAATTCCATGCAGAATGGGTTCGGAAACAAATCGTGTATAGATGCATCATTCAACTTGCTTGTAGTCAACACATATCCTAATTTCTACTTTGTCTTCATTTCTTGAACTACCATAGGACTTACCTTCGATTCCTCGTTTGGCTCCAATAATTCACCGCAACAACCATCTTTTCCAAGTCTTCCTTGACCTTTCACTTATACTTTGGATTCAATCTATAAGGGAATTACTTAATGGGATTGGCATCTCGGTTTTAAGTGAACCTCATCTCACAGATCTCCAATAATCCCCTTTAGCTCGAAGGAAAATTTAGTGGGGAACAACTCGATGTCCAGTAGGATTGTAAATCGACTCACGGTATCTTCGTCCCTGGTAATCTCCTATTTGAAGCTTAGAGAACAACTCTTCGGTACCAATATTGACTTTTCTAGTCTTGCGGGTTCGGTAACATCGACAACTCAATCTCGGGTTCATGATAGCTCATTTTCCTTCGAGACTCGGGATGTTAGTGTTTCAGATCCTCATCATTTTCTTGATCAAATTTCAACACTCAACTTCCTTCTTCATATGTGCATCCGGTCACAGTAGGGACCATGATCTTGTCTCCCTTGTTATGTCGAAATAGAATTTCTAATCTCTTATGACCACCATCAATGCGGTACATAATCTAATTTCAAAGCGAGGCTGAAAATAATTCTCTTTTAACATCGATGGGTAATGCTTGTGTTGTAGCTCGGTATCCAGCAATTTCATGTGTACGGTTTAAAGGTATGAATGAATATGAGAACCCAATTTGTTGCATCTCTTCTCCCCAAAATATAGTCCACGATGGGCTAATTGCTAGTGCGATCTTCTTATGCTTGAATATTGTTATTTCATTAGGGTATTGGGGCTTCCAAATCAAATTCATAGCATTCGATGACATTGCCTCCAATTAGAAATATTTTCTTTGTGGGTTCCCCAACAACGCATTGGGGTTGTCAAGCGTAGAGCTAGATCAAGCGCGTGGAACCACTTGTTCTTCTAGGATATCCCTTTCAAATGTATTTAAAATTAGATTGTGAAATATCCTATACCATCGTAATGGGGTAATTCACATACCACGCAGAGAATATACAACGTAGAGATGCGGTTACCCGATTACAACACAATGTGGATACTTCTGTCGTAGTTCTTCCCGGTGTTCCAATTCTTCATCAGGTCCCCGATAAGCACATGCCTATATTTTTCCCAAATAAGATTGTCATCTACTATGGGATTGATCCAATCCTCATCCTTCACATTTAACACTGTAGACATGGTCAATATGTCTTTGCATACCTTGTACACGGAGGTTACTGTATACCTTGATCCTTGGTGGGGTCGGGGGCCACAAACCTTGTGCCATTATTCTCAAACACCATGTCTACGCTTGAGGTTAATAACAGCATCCATGTCAAAAACCCAATCTAGACCTAGCAACGCGGGATATAGGTCACATCATCAACAATTTCCATGACTTCAAATAGAACAAACACGTTGACTCCTTCAATGTCAACTACTACCCTATGAGATCATGTCCATTGGGATAATATTCGCTTGGTTAGCCATGCACAGACAAGATTTCATACCATTTAAGCTTAAGTTCTCCCATTTTATTCATGTATTCTTAGGTAAGACATTTGCATCGGATCCCATATCCAAAATAGCTTGATCCATCTAAAAATCTCCTATCTAAATGGTCGTGCATCTCTCGTCTAGTTATTCTTTTATTATTGTGGATTTTTTTGACAACCCTTTGTTCAACCTAGGCTGATATCTCTTTGTTGATTATCGTGATGTTTGAAGGTTTTCAACCACCTGCTGTGTGAAAAAATTTAGCCTAGCACTGCGGGAACACTTTCAAATTATTTGGTCCGATCTCATATATGATATTCACTTAAGGGCTTAGTCGATGCTTTTGATGTCGGTGCACCGGGTTCATAAAATTCTTCTTAGCTTCGGTAAAAGTATCTTCCCCTTCTCTAAGTTAAATCCTTCCTTCTTACTTAGGGTCTTTCCAAACCTAGACATACGCAATGGTTGTTTTCCTTTGTAGGCTTGATTTGCGCCAATTCTTATACCACTTCTTGTTGTAATATTGAGTTAGGCTCCCAAATTATAACGATGGCTCTACCCTCATCATCTTAATGTTCTTTGCGGTGTTCAGAGTATTCTTTTCTTAGTTTTTTCGCAAACAAAATAGAAAAATATTTAATTACGTGGTTGAACTTCCGACAATACCTACAATATGGGTGTGTCGGGTTCTCGAATCTCATGGAAAGTGGCTAACTTATCAACAATTATAATAGAAAATATAGCCTCCTCACGACCAACTCCTCCTCCCTATTCTATGACCTCAGCCACTGAACTCCCTGGCAGAGACGTACGGGTGAATCCGGACCTCTACCTTCCAATTGTATTCTATAGGAAGCAAATTTTTTCAATCATTAGGTCACAACCCAGACAATTCTTATCATCATGGCCTATAGACCAAAAAAATATGTAATAACAACCTTAGGAGACTAAATATACTTCTCAACTAAGGAAGAAATAGTCTATAGGGTGATGTTCGGTTACTTGAAATAGTGCACACCATATCATAGGGTTACATGACCTCCCTACCCCTATATTAGGCTTGATTGGATTTGGTCCTCCAACCACCATATATTCACCATATACTAGGCATTGTTTCTTATGGTATCACCCTCACCTTTGCAACGCATACATCATACCCGGACACCCATGCTCCCCGTTCTCACTGCAGGTTGTAGTTCTAAGTCTTTGGGTAGCCAACTAGCCTGAATCTGCCTAAACCCCGTCTGTGTTTCCTAAATGGAAAGGATTCCAGACTCTTGCGATTTCAAAGATTTCGGTCTAGGTTGTGATATTTTACGAGAGGCAGGCGGGTGCGGATGCGGAAACAACATTGCAATAAACCATTCCTTATCTTTGATCATCACTAATACTAAGGCTCCATCCCCGATAATGTGTTTGTCGCTGATCTACCTCCTATACAATTTCTTTACTTCTGGTGGATATCCTTTAATTCGATAACATACTTGCACATATGGCTTTGGCTCCTGGAATTTCTCATTCTGTTTTATCTTGATATCATCTATTATCATAGTTGGATTAGCCGCTACTACCTCTGTTTATCTCTAGCACACGTTCTGGAATGACAACAATCTACTATTTCTTGACATTATGTCATCTAACAAACATGTTGTGCCTTGACACTAAGCCTTTGTGATGAACCATAATTGATCGGTGTCTTCATTCCCAACACCCTTAAAACTTTTCATCTTACTAGAGTTATCATAATTATGAATTCTTGTGGTGGAGGTGGAGTGGAGTGGAGTGGAGTGGAGTGAGGTGGACATGGGAGTGGGGTGGACGGGATTTGCGGTATGGCTGTGCTATTATCTTGTATAAATTCTGAATCATGCGAAATGTTTTCCTCGGATTCGTTGTCACTATCTAATCTACCTTTGAGGGGGACTATACCAAATCTCCTTCCGGATCTTCTCTGTTTTTCCCTTGTGTGAGCTAGGTGGACCTCTTCTAAACATTCACTCGGTGTGGCTGCACAAAGTACCTTTTTCACATAAGAGCATTTTAAGCCATGACTTCCAAGAAGTGCGAAACTTACATAGAGCCCCATGAAAAACTTCTTTCATCTTTAGAGTCGGACGAAGGTATCAATGAGCTGGTGAAAATCCACCAAAATGTTGTTGATCTAATATTATAACTTGTGCGAGTGATCCTATTACTTCATTTTTCTAATTGTTGAACCAGGCGAGTCCACTTGAAATGGATTTAGTGTCAACTGTGAGTCTTCATCTTAGTGAATTGAAAAAACTCGTGTAGTTCTATTGTGAAGAAGGAAGAAAAGAAGATTTAGTGTTGTTCTATATATAAATGTATCTTTGTTCCACTTTTTAGGAAATAATCACGGGTTCTGGTTTTCTTCGATCGCGGTACCTTTCTATCCAACCAATGTGCAATTTGTTCTAGTTGGATGCCACATCAATTTTTCCCTCAAACGGATCTCGGTCTGACAAAGGAACCATTTTTTGGCTTTAGGGGTCCTAACTGGGTTTCAAGTGTGCTCAGCCAAAAAACCTCCAGCTACTAGCCCTTTCGGTAGTGACACCTTTATTGCATACCAAAGTCTCATAGAAGCGGTATGGGGGGGGGGGGTTCCCGGGGCCAAGTTTTCCTCTTACTGAGGGAGGAATATGATGTGGATCTAACCCTTTCGTCAGGTCTAATCAATGTTGTGTTGTGTTATTTCTTTTACCTTTGATTTATATGCTGATTTAAACACAACCCTTAACATCGATATTTCTTTTACCAAAACACAAAGATCTAATATTATTCCTATTTACTTAACAAAAAACCTTGATACATATATACTTTCCGCACAAGCAGAATCCATGTTATAAATAACCCAAAAAATGTATGGAATAACAAAATTGCAACGATTTATAAGAAAATCAACACATTAACATATAAGATAGAGATCATGCAAGTAACCGAGTAATTCCACTAAAAATTCTCTTTGTCGAAATCTTCAATGACTACAATTATTTCCTCTGTGCACACAACCTCGAGTCTACCTGAAACCCGGACTTAAGTCTCTTGCACACACAAACCACTAGAGCCTATCTCTACCCGAGACTTATCACGAAACTTGCCCAAATCACATTCACGAAAGATAGATGATTGATTTCTTCTGAGCTTGATTCATGCTGTGCCTTTATTTGGAAACAACGCGCAAAAAACCATGTACTCAAACCGTGGTTTGGCCCCATGTTTACCTTTTTCCCGACCACAAAAGAAGGAGATTTGACCCACCCAAAACTTGTCACTTGCGTGCGCTTTAAACATTGACAAAAATGACTCCAAGACTCAACTGTGAACCCTAGACCAACACTCTCATATATTTCTAGAGTAGTGTGTTTACCAAAATGTTGCATATGTGCCATACGTAAGGAATTTTAAACTGGGTTATGGAAATGCTGGTTGATGGTGGAGATAATATTGATGATAATAATACTTATCTTATCTTGATAATCCTTCCTTATAGAATGTTCAACTTGAGAACATATTGATAGTCATTATGAATTTATAGCTAGTTAAGGGAGTGTTGAATTTTGTAACACCAGTATCGATCTTCATAATGCATTTTTTTCATTTGTAATTTATTAGAGCATATTTAATGATGCTTGGGTACATAAAACATTTTATTTATAGCATGTGTTTCATGCTTAAATAAAAGAAAATTTTATATATTTGAAAAGAAAAATAAATTTTAAGTGTCTTTTTGGTCAAACCCAAAATGGTTAAGTTGACACACTTAGTGACGTGTTCATACATAGGTAAACAAAACATATATTTTGAATTATCACTCCACCCAATTTGGAAACCAATTCATAGCCTCTATGGAATATACATTTAGTCTGGCAGTATATCTATGTATAATGCGAGTTGTATGAGGCTGCTATCTCCCGTGTAATGCGAGTTTATGAGGCACTATTTCTTTGTGGGACGTGGCATCAGGACACGATTATGGCATCTTGTGACCGAATTATTGACAGTTGTGGTAGTGTTTGGAATATTAATGGAGGGTTTACTTGGCATTTGGGACTCTTTCGAATTCGAGGTTATATGTTGACTTGGGATTTCTCTTATTTGATACATATTGAATTTCCACAATCTTGGGTCTAGGATACTAATTTTAGATATCTCATGTTACCAAATAAAGAATCTCAACAAATCTACTTTCACAACGAAACAATATAAAAGAAATAAATCACACATGCATAAGTATAGAAAACGTCTTACAAAATATTGTACAAATATATGTACAACAACCTAATCTTCGTTATATTAAACAAACTTGAATAATACAATAATCTAGGGCTTCCCATACAAGGGATAAGAGACCCTCAATTATCCACAAGTAAAGAATACAAGATACAACGACAAAACCATTTAATTATCTATGTTGTATCCTGTCATGTCTTGGTCATTCGCTCCCATTTTTATCTCCTAGATTTTGTCCTTTAGTCGATCAAGAAGGACAAAACAGAGTCTCTAAAATGAGCTTACTCCCCATCACTACGCAGAGTAGCTTTACAATAAACATGAGGATGATCCGATCTTTTCTTCTAGGCTGACCAACACCTTGAATGAAAACCTTAGTAGGTCTCCAACCATTAAAGTCGACCTCAACAATTTAGGATCCCAAGGGATTCTACAAATATGTCCACACTTGGAACATGCTAGAAAACAAATTCAACATAAAATAAACATACCATACGTCGGTACGGTGTCAAACTATTGTAGGTTAGGTGGCGGGTTAAGGAAAATTAAGTGCCTTCATCCCTCTAACTCCTCCAAAATACCTCCTATAAACATGACCCTCCTTTTCTCAAGGTTGTTTTATTACACAATTTCTCGAGAAAACGAACTCAACCCTCCTTTGGTTACCATCTGAACCTAAGACTCTAATTTGCACTACAACAAAGACCGTAACTCCACGAAATAGAGAAAAACAGCCACCAACATACCAAAAATCGCCATATTTTTCTTAGTTTGTGTTCCTTCCCTCTTGTTTGTTTTATAAGTCACATAAACCCAAACATTCCTTATTCCACTCGACCTCACTCACTTCGCGGTGACTACAGTAAATTGATATTATATTTTGTTGCACATTTGGATGACTAAAATGGCTTATACCTTCTATTTATATGCATAAGAAAGATATAAGATTTTCAGAGAAAATGGATTGCCTACTTTGAAACCCATAACATTCAAGCCTACATGACTTGACTATCAAAAAATCCATTGTCAACTTCAAGATTCATATATCATGAGAGGACATCTTGGAATTCTAAGATTCTTGAAGCCCAAGTTCTCTGCTGCCCTCTATCTCTTCATCCATCACATGTCCAATTTCTCTGTCTTTTCTCTCCAAATATCGATGGGTAGAAAACCCCAACCTTGGGTTCCAAAGCCCCAAGTGACTCTTGTTGTACTTCAACCTCCAAAACCTAAAACCTAGAAGCTTGGAGGACCTCCCAAGCTACTCCAAAATAAACACTCCCTCTTAGCGAGAAAGATACTTACAAGACTATGGAAATGCTCATATCTTCATCACTGCTCCCAATACTCACAACTCGCCCAATAGCGACTCTCAATCTCTTATATAAATTAGTCAATTCCCACGCGTAATAAAATGAGAGACAGCCACATGCATTTGTTTCCATTGCGTTACATGAAGAACGGTGGTCTTCACCTCACCTTCCATGTTAAATCACAAATTGGTCACGTGTTTGATACAATGTTGATAATGTAATTGATTGACTTTCTTTCTATAATCTTTGAAAACATTATGAAAGGTTATGGTTTGACACGTTGACAAATAAACCAGACATTTTAAAAGACATAATCGTTAAATATAAACCTTGACATCTGTTAACATATGGATAAAATATATTCTATTGCTGGTTAGTACCATTTTAAATTCGGTCTATTTTGAGTGCTTGCTTGTTTAATTTATTAAGCATTTGCATCTTAAAACAAAATATGCAATGTGTTTGAAATGACAAAATGACATAGCAATAAACGTAGTAACTATTTGTTTGACAAAAACTATGTTCAACTTAAAATAAAGTTAAAAGTGGGAGGATCAAGGAGTTGACCTAGTCAAAGACTTCAACTCTACATATTATCATGTTATTTGGGACTACGATGGCACTTCTAGTTAATCTGATGTTCTTCTGGAACCAATTTAATATGTAAACAATCATTTTTAGTGAAAACAACCTGTGTTATAGAAAATATTTAGTGAAAATATTAATTAATTATAATAATTGTTTATATATGAGATTAAAAAATTCATAATAATTAAATTTATATCTAGTTTAGATAATTTACTTATTATTTATTGCAACAATTATTTTATATAAAATTGAAAAATGCAATTGAATACAATTCCAAGAATTTGTATATGCTCATTAGGGTTTTTAAAAAAAATCATTTATTTCAAGATTATTTTGATTTAAATGTATTTGTAATAGTTTAGTTGAAGTTTTATGATGTATCTGAAATGCTATTATTTTCAACGTTGCCTATGTAGACTATTGCAATTCAATTTATCTTAAACTCTATTATCTTTATTTAAGAGAAAACATGTGGAAGTTCAAATCAATATATGAAATACCAATACATTTTCATCTTCCATAATAAATGTATCATCATAGTTTTAATTCCCATGCAATTGTAAATATGTTATTTATGTTAATGGACCAATACTGTTTTGGTAGAGAATCTATAGATAAAAAGCTAAATAGACTACAAACAACAATAGTACATATATTAATTAATAAAAACCATTGATGGCCATAATACGATAGGAATAATGTTGGTGGGCTATGGTTCCACAAGGGAGGGAGACTTTAGGTGGGGTCAGAAGAATTACATTTCATTTTCCTAAGTTAATGTGTCAACCAACCAATTATATTCTTTGACTTATTAAACACTGGAATCATTAAATGCATGTATGAGGTTGGCGAGATTATTCATATCAGATTTTTATGACAACATGGGATGAATATAATCATATTTTGGGTAGAATGAAGATCAGAACGTGAGAGAAAGACCAGAATTTAGAGCACGCATTTTCTCATAGATCCCCCTAAGTTTTCTTCTAATATTCTGCCTACATCTCTTCTTTGGAAGGCAAGAAGAAAGAAAAAGAGAGCTTACAGGCACTACGAAGTTTAGTAGTCATACCATACGTGAAAACAATGGTGAGGGGATTTTTGAAAATTATTCTTGGTGCAATTACAACTAGATTTCTTGGATCCCATAATTTTTGAGAAATGAATTATTCCATATAGGATAAACACCTTTGATTCTCTGCATCCTGAGAACTAGATCAAATATATTAATGCCAATGTTTTACATGATTAAAATACTTTAGAAACAATCATAACTGACAAATGGTCATGAATTCAATTTTATTAATGTAGAAATAAAAAAAATTGACATAAGAGAGTTCTCACAATCGATTAACACTGTGACCTCTATTATAGCACAAGCATAGATCATTGACCAATTGGGTGTTAAGTCACAAATAAATAGGCATTAGTATTAAGGAGAGTATGAGTCATTAGATCACTCCATGTCTAGTACATATCATGACTACTAGATTACGATGGAATCAATTCATACTAAAAAACACACTTTTCACCTAATAGACACATTAGAAGAACTTAAACTTAGCGAATTTACAGAATATGTATTCTCTAACACCCCCTTAAGAACAACTCGCGATAGGATGAAGGATTTATAAAATTGACACAATAATAGAGAGAAGAACGTTGAGCACCTCCCCGCATAATGAAAACTTCTTGAGCTCCTAACATAGATAAAATTTTAGAAAAATTCACTTCTATAAGAGACTTTGTGAAATATTTTCAACCCAATCATCTATAGGGAAAAATATCACTTCAATAACTTGATCATTAATGAGATTTGTGATGAAGTTCATTTTAACAGATGTGTTGTTACTGCCTCATGTTAATTTGGATAGTTAGGTGACTTGATGGGGCTCACATTGTTATAGAGGGTGGTTAGATATTGTTGTTGGAATATAAACTTTGAATGGATCTAGTATATCCATAGGACTCCTTGACTAACATCAACCATTTCTCAATATTATTCTTCACAGTAAGAATTAAGAGAAATAACCTATTTCTTTTACAATCTATGACGACGGAGTTCAAAACTAATATTGAAAACATAATTTGTAGTAGACTTGTAATCATCAGGTCATAATAAATTGGTCACAGAAATAAAGGAATTACTATTGAATATAGTATCTAAAACTTGAAATACATCAAATATACTAAGCATTATTTTTACTACTTTCAAATGATTTTCACTGGGTGTTTGCATATGCAGAAACAAGACCAACAACAAAGGAAATATTAGGACGAGTGTGAATTAATTACAAGAAGTTACCAACTAATTGATGGTACAATGTGGCATCAACTTTGTATGTAATATAGGTAGTAGCGATTTTATATCTAAAATGAAAGAGAGAAGGGGATTGTTTACAATGCTATGGAAAATGATGAAGAAGGTCACATGTATACATAGATTAGGAAAGAGAAATTCAACTGTGGTTTGAAATATAGAGGCCAAGAAATAGCAGGCTCATTCTAATCACTGTTTCAATTTTGTATAAAGTTGATTTGACATTGGTTAAATGTTTTAGATTCACTTACTAGTGATAATAGTAACAGCTTACAGTTGATTTTCCATGTAAATAAAATAAACCCGAGGTAATGGGACATGTATTGATGAATGGTGGGAAAACATTACAGTGGGAATCACTTGTGGTTTAATTAATGGATATAATTGGAAAGGAATCGGCCCAGTAAAAGAGACAATAATTGGCATTTAATTATGAAAATAAAGGAAAATAAGATAAAAGGAGGAAGGTGAAGAGGCAAAATGTGCATGTGAGGGAAATTGGATGAAAAATGAATGAAAATGAATAAAAGGAGACATCAATGATAAATTCATAAGAGAATAAGTTGCTAGATTTTTGTAGGTTCTAGATTTTTGACTATTTTGAGTTAAGCTCTTGTTCATTATCTCATACACTCTTACACACTTAGAGTATTATTGGAGAGCTATAGTTCACCTGGATTTTCAAAGAAAAGAAAATTATAAACGGAAGTGGTGGGTAGAAGATGAGAAGATTGGATGAAACTAAAACAAGCTCACCTTGAAGGTAATAGGTTGCATGGATTTTATTCTTGGTTTTTGGATGTATGGTATATGTATGTGGATGCCTTGGTTATGTGCTATGTTTTCAAGGAAGTTTTCCTAAGATTGATAGTGGTTTAACCATTTTCCTTTCCATTTCCTAGATATGCACTGTGATGTAGTGGGTTCCCCATTTTTTTTAATTGTTTCTCAGGTTTCCTATGGCAATGGGTTAGGAAAAATTCTCCTAGATCCTTAGGCTCGGTGGGTTCCTTGGAGGTTGTGGGTTTAGTTACTAGTTCTTAGAGCTTGTGGGTTTGGGACAAATTATCTAGAGCCACGAAATAGCCTAGAGACTCAGAGGGAGCTATTTGTTGAGTTGCTGATTCCTAGAGCCTGGAAAACTTGGTGAACACGGTTGGGCGATGTTAGTGATTTATGGACCATATGGGTGAGATCACTGTGATGGTTTGAGGTGGTTAGACTCTTGGATCCATGGTTGGTTTTATTTTTGGGTAACCCTTGTGATACCACATTCATGCTTGGAATATGGCAATTTATTGGTTGAAAGAGATTTTGTTCAACCAGAAGCTCATGGTCGGTGATAGGTGGAAGTCCCCACTTAGTTGGAATTTTCATATGTTAATATGAGCTATTTTATATTGTGATCTATGAGGAACTTGTACTAGTTATTATGGTGATCATATGTCTAATTTGTCATGGGTTTTATATAGTTTTATGCTAGTTATATGCATTGTTCTATTATGTGCTCTGTTGTGGCTCTTGTTCATGATTTGATAAGTTACTAGATGGTTGATGAATTCATTAGATAAACCTAGCTAGAAAGGGGTATAACATCTTATTGGTGATTCTGAAAGAGTTCAGGAAGTTTATGATGCAATATGCATTCATGACCTGTAGCTTATATGTTTAGTATGTGTTTGACAAAATGCGAGAATGAATCGGGAATGTCTGGAATAAAGAGATATTTCTCAAGTTTTAATTGTTCAGAATTCTTATCACCATTGTTACTATTCACAAGTTACGGGAAGTTTTTGGAAATGGTATCGAGGCTAGCCCTAAAGTGGCATGATTTTGATGACCACATGCCTTTGAACGGGGAAAATTGGGTCATAACCACATGGAGATAGGCCTATGGGTGTGGTTATAGCCTCCCAACCGCATGTATGAAGTGTTATGCATGTGGTTGGGGGAATGCTGATGTGAAAAACAGTCAATCTCGGGGATTGATCACTTGGGGTGGTTAATATGATCACGAGTGATGCGTTAGTCTATGAGGGATGTGTTCACTTCTAGTTTGTAGGTCCTACTTTCATAACTAGAACATGGAGGTGAGGCCATATCATAGTGGCACTCAACTCATATTGACCCTAGAGATCTTTTCAAAGTGGGTAAATGTTGGAGGAGTAGTTACAGGGTGGTATCATAGTTTCCAAGTTCAAATGCTTGGACTAGACAGGATAAATGTGTATTGTTATGCATTCATGTTAATTTTGTATGTGTCTAATATGCATGCATTATGATGGTTTAGTATTAAATTTTAGTCCTATCACACATGATGTTGATATGTTGATGTCAATATGTTTCTATATCGTGCTAATATGGATTTAGCTTGTGCAAATGTGATAGCCTCCATTGAAATACATTGAGGTATGGTGTTTATTATTTCTATATTTTGTGATCTAACATGACATAACTTGAAGGAGATAAAAGATCATATATGAAGAGGAGAATGGTGTGATTATGATTCCATGACTCCCCTTACAAGCTTTGATATGAATTCTATGGAATGGGAAAGGTCGGTTGGTCATCAAGGGAGAAGATTACTCTCTTGATTTAGTAGATACAACGAGAATTTTGAAGGAATGGATAAAAAATTTCAAGGAATATGATAACATGATGATTGAGGCACATAGAAAAACTTTCAGAGCTCGGGAAAACCAAGCAAAAGTTGACGTAGTCATCATAGAAACATCTCAGATTTGTAGAAGCGAGGTTTAACTTAAAGTTAGTTAGAGAAAGAAAGAATACAAATGAGGCATATGGAAATAGAAGGGTCTCATAGAGGACAAGGTTGGACATAGACGACCTTTGTGAGAGGTGGTAGATCTTTCGCTACGCTAGAAGCATGGGCTAGCACTCATGGATTTTATTCTAGTTTTGATTCTGAAAGATATCATCATCATTAAGACCAAAATCCTTATAGGAGGGGGGTGAGAATTGGTGTTATTGTCCGAGTGATTTGGAAGATTGGCAAACCAAATGACATGGTAACATTAGACCGGTATTTGGAGTCCTAGGACCTAGCCTTCCTAGACTCAAAGGGCTCTCTCTATTATGCAAAGGATATGAGCTGTTCTCTTTGGATTGTTGATTTTAGGCTAGTTGTTGAGTGTGGTTGCTTTTGTTTTGTTTGGGGTAAGATGATCAAGTAGGATAGGTGGAGTGAGAGAGGTTATCAAATCGATTGGGCTATGGATTCTATGAAATCATTGATATATCTATAATGAATCAGAGTACATCACAGGGAAAATATAGTGTAATTAATGGATCTTAAATTTTATGTATGAGTTGAAATGGACATTAAGTTTGGGAACAAAGGCGAGGGGAAAAGGGCGGTTAAGAATCCTTTGTCAAAAACTACTGAGCAAAGAGATCTTGAATGCGATAAGCAATGGTACTAGGAATGAGATAGGGCACACCATTTACTCAATAACAATACTTTTAAACAAATACACATTCAAGATATACAATCCGGTGGAGAAAATTAAGTAAGACAACTTATCTAACTTCAATGATTCTACTTTCAAGATTTTAAAACATATAAGAGACAAATAGCACCAATAAATGAAGGGGAACTCCTAAACATCATTCATTAAATATAAAGAACTTCAAAGCAAATTGATAATAATATTTAAGGGCAAGATCGAAACAAGACCTCTTTGACTTAACCTATCGAAATCGATACATCAAAGAGATATTTGAAGACGAGAGTTTAGATAGCATTAAACAAGTGAATTACCATGAATCATGTTTATAAAATAGCCTATTAATCCAACAATGAAATAGACAAGCTTAGGTTGGCCCTAAGGAGCAATGAATAATTCTTTAAGCTAACCCAATAGAAGAAAAGCTGAAAACAATAACTAACGAAGGCACAAGGTGCCTCGAACAACATTTCTCATCCTATACTCTTCTAAGCTATTGCAATATAGAAATATGGACATATGCAAAACAATAAAAACATGAACATATGAGAGATACATCACCAATAATAAACTCAGGGATCCTGCAGCAGCCTTCATCACCATCAATCAAGGCAAATCATCCACAAGCTCCACTAAATTGTTCTTAAACTTCCAAAAACCATGTATTTCTCTTAAACACAATATGTCCCCATATTTACAATGAATCTTCATGCCTTATATAACAAGCAAGGAAGGAAAACCAAAGAGAGTACCTAGAAGCCTATTGGCAAAAGGAAATATCCTAAGTTATCCTTGAGGCCTTGCAATATAAAGGTTTTCATTACACCAAGACACAAGTATTGGTAAACTTCCAAAACAGGTAACTAGGATCCCCGGGGTTGAAATTATAGTTCACTAGAGGTGCGGTGATTACTCCAACACCCCTCAAAGAACGCAACTACGGGGGAGATGAGCACAGTCCAAGCTGCAATACCATGTAGTAATTCTGGGGGTAAATTCACAGATCAAGAAGCAAGGTCACCGCTCCACAAATAGATCACAAATCGGTACAGGAGTATAATCACGTGGGTTGCGGCCTCAAGGGAAACCGGTCCTGGCCCAGGCAAACGTAGCCCTTGGGGAAATTTATTAATATAAAAAGAAAATTTACATATGTTTCTCTCATAAACGGTTACCGGACAAATGACCCTCCATTCTCTTTAAATGAGATCATGGACCAATCGGGTGTTAAGCCACGGATCAGTGATTCTTCTTGAAGTGAAGGTAACCCTGTATCACTACAAATCGTGATCGTCGGATTATAAGTTACAAATGCACATGGTAAAGAAACACACTTTACCTAACTCTATACTAAACTTAGTTATTCTTAACTGTTTCCTATGTGTCAGAATATCCTAACATCCCCCCTTAAGAACTGTATAAATTTGCTGAATAATGAAGATTTATTCACCGAGATTATCTTGTTCACACACTAATTCGAATTCATGCATAACACATAACCTCTTCTACAATTGATCATCAATATGCGGAAATAGAAAGCAGTCGCATGCGCTCATTAAAACATAATCAAGCACACATCTCAACACAGTATGTAATGGGGAAAGCTTATAGCTGAAAACCCCCAGCTATTTTATATATTATAATGGAAGAGAACATGTAACAATACACAGCACAATACTCCTCACAAGTACTCAGTACTGTCTCCAAAAGTTACACACAAACTAGCTTAGTTTTGAACAAGTCACGGGTTCAAAACTCCTCCACTGTTTTCCTGCCTCTACTTCGCAATCCAAAAGGATTATCGGTGAGATCCAAGTTCGAATCCCACTAGCTCCAACTGTGAAATTCTCATTGGCAATCTCCTCCAATGCTTGTGCGAATCTCATGCACAACTAATGTCACAACTAATAGCAAACTGGCTCTTTCACCTATCTCTTCCACTGGTCTCCACTGAACTGTCCATGCACTGGTGTTAACTGATGTGTTCTTTAGTTGAATAATGAGTTAATAATTAGTGAATTAATTAATAATTAATTCACACAACTCATCTCTAGTGTATTAGGCAGTTAAACTAAATACAACTAGTTCAACTAAGTTAAACCGAACACAACTCCATCAACTCCTCAATCAACTCCACCAAAACTCTGCCACATGAGTCTAACTGAAGTCAACCATGAAATAGCTCAACCAAACCCCTAGGAATAGTGTAATTCCTTTGTCAGCTACATGGGCCACATCCGTAGCTCAAACTGAAGTGTGCCAAGAGAATAAGATAATGTTTATAGTCCAAATATTATTAAGAGCTAATAATATTTGACTGTTCTATTTTTAGCTCGACAGTCTAAAAATAGAAACTGCCCAATGTCTAAAAATAGAGGTCCATCTATTTTTACCAACTCGACCAATCATCCATAAATAGCATCCTGCAACTCATAGACCATGATCCATATGCAGCTAGGCTGCCAGTCTAAAAATAGACTTTTCTTTCAAAAATAGCACAACGGGCCCACTTAGTGAAGCAGCTGTTTCATAAAACCTCTACGTATATATATATTCCTCCATGTGTCTTGTGCATTTCAACTTTCCCTCTCAACAAGATATGGATTATGCGCTTAGAACACTCGTAGATTCAAATTTATACGGTGAGCGCCTTCGTCAAGATGTCAGCATCCTAATCCTCCGTGGGAATATATGAAAGTAACATGATTCTCCACTGCACACAATCTCTGATATGATGGTACCTGATGTCGATGTGTTTGGATCTATCATGAAATAATGATTAGCCGAGATTTTAATGAAACTCTGGTTATCACAATAAATCACGGTAGGCTCCAAATGCGACTCGAACAACCTGACCAGAATCTTCCTCATCCAAATAGCCTTGCATGCAGCCAAGCTTGTTGCCATATACTTGGCCTCCGCAGAATTGAGTGCCACGGATCTCTGCTTCCTACTGTACCAGGAAACTGCTGTCGACTTGATACTGAAGATCCCTCCAGATGTGCTCTTTCGGTCCATTGGGCTCCACCCAATGTATCAGTGGCTCCACAACTACGATTGCTCTGTCCTTTACCCAGTCCATATCACGATCATTATGAGTCAGCATAATACATGCGCTCTGCCTTCTAGAAGAGCTTGGTAGGATTAACCATAGCTTGTGCAAGCTGGTTAATAGCATAGCATATATCAGGTTGTGAATTGACTAGATACATAAGCTACCCCACCAACTGTCGATAAACGGTGGCATCCACTACCTCAATGAGAAGTAGCATGCCTTCCTCCAACCTCCGGAAGAGGAGTGTTGAACTTGCGGCCATGCATGTTGAGCTTCTCCACCGGTATCTCTCGGGCATACTTGCGAGAAATAAGCAGTCCACTACTAACATTTGCCAAATCCCCAATCAGTAAATAATGAAGGGGCCCAGAGTCCTTCATCTCCAAACTCTCTAGAAGGAATCCTCCTTGCATGAAAGTATCAACGACTCATCACCACGTCAAAATCAGATCCTTCCACATCTGATGCAATGATGTCGCCCCTCACCACAATGCAGTGCAGGGTTAGGATCCGCCTCACTCTTGGAGAATCCGTCCGGTAAACTCTTGTCTATCCGTGTGTACCAAGCCACGAGGTCACCCAATAACATCTGGTCTTCTCACCGTCTGCACATGCGACTCACTGCTGAAGATCTCGAAACCTTCAGGCTGCTCTATGTACACCTCCTCCTCAATGACTCCGTTGAGGAACGCGGTCTTCACATCCATCTGATGGATGTGCCATCCCATCTGCGCTGAGAGAGCTAGGATCGTCCGTATGGAAGAGTACCTTGCGACAGGTGCAAAGGTCTCCTCATAATCGATCCCCTCGATCTGTGAGAAGCCACGGGAAACAAATCTTGCCTTGTACTTCTCCACACTCCCGTCAGCCGCCTGCTTCACTTTGTAGATCCATCGCGAACCCACCACTGATTTCCCCTCCGGTCGCGGGACAATCTCCCATGCACTGTTTCTGACAATAGAATCATACTCTTCCACCATGGCATCTACCCATGCGGGATCCTCCATAGCTTCCTCGAAAGAGGATGGCTCTGTCATGACACATTTTCTCATAAGAGCCATGTATCCAGTGTACCGGTCCGGTGACTGTCTCTATCTGCGTTGTGCTGTAGGTGGTCCTACAACCTTATTTGCATCTCGAGCCAGTCGCTCAGCTTATGTAGTGCGCTTGCGCCCTCTGATGGTAGGCGCTGCATGAGTGGTATCTTCCACTCCATGAACTTCCTCTTGTGGCTGATCCACATTCGGAAGCTCATCCTTAGGAACTAATAGCTCCTCATCTGCATGCAAGTGTGGCTCCCTCTCAAGCGAACACTGCATGGCTTTCTCCTCCTGAAATTTGATATCTCGTCGCACAACAGTCTTGCGGCCCATGCAAGGTAAATACACATGACGGTTGTGGGCGTATCAATGTACCGTTAATACGGCCTTGCGCGGTCGGATCCAGCTTCTTCCTGGCATCCTTCGTCACATGCATGTAGACAGGTGAACAAAAAATCCTCAAATGGGAAATATCAGGTCTCTTACCAGAAAACGCCTCCTCCGGTGTACTCATGCCAAGTATCTTGTGAGGACAACGGTTCTGCACATATACTGCAGTATTGCATGCCTCCACCCACAAGTGAAGGGGTAGGCCCTGGTCATGCAACATCGCCCGTGCAGCACCCACGATCGTTCTATTCTTCCGCTCAGCAACCCCGTTCTGCTGTGCTGTTGCAGGTGCGATGGCTCTTGCGGTCTGCCCACGAGTTCGACACGGTTCCAGAGCAGGGATGGGACTAGCACGGGCTGGCTCGGCCTCCGGCCTTCCTGCTCCTCAATTCTTCTCAACTTGGCGCCCGTCCACGGGCTTTGACCTTGACAAACTGTGCTGCGCAGAGAAGATCCGGCCCCTTCTAGGAAGAGTGTCAGCAAGGTCATCGTGCTTGGGCTGTTTTCTTTGTCAGAAGCTACGAAAGGTCCCTACTGTCTGTGTGAACTCTCTCAGGGATCGTCGTGGCGCGACTATCCTTCTCGTGAAAGGTGGCTTTCACATACTTCCCTAAAGTACACCCCTTGCACTGATCTGACTGCGCAAGACTGCCCTTAGGAAGTCCAGTAGAAATCTGCTGCAGAATCTTCAAAACTCCATGGTGAAGATGGCCCAATCTCAGGGTGCCATACTCGCCATCATCTCGGCCTACCACTCCTTCTGCCTCATGCCAGTGGCGCAGCCATCTACTTGCAGATGATAAGGTTCCCGGCCTGAACCCCTATCTTCCGGGTCTCACCAGTAGTCTTACTGCGCAGGAAGGCTTTTCCTTCACTGAAGACCACATCATACCCCTTGTCTTCCAACATCGCCACGGAGATCAAGTTCTTCATCAATCCTAGAACATGCAAAACTTCCTTCAATATTAAAGGTTTACCAGACTCCCTCTCAAAGGAAATGGTACCGATACCAGTCGCACTGTATCTACCATCATCGCCCATCTCGATGTGCACTCCAAGATCTTTTTCCTCCAGATCTGAAAACAGATCTCGATCTCTGGTCATGTGAAATGACGCACCACTGTCCAAGAACCATACTGATCCCATCGCACTTGAAACCAAGCATGCGATCAGTGAAAAATCCAGTTTGAATTGAGAAGCCAATGCCTCTCCCGCTGCAGATCCAGCAGGCTTCTTATTTTTCTTCTTCTGCGGACAATTTGTGGCATAGTGTCCGTGCTGGTGACAGTGAAAACACTTCACCTTGGACATGTCTTGCTTCTTGCCTTTCACACCAGAATGAGAAGCTTTCTTGCTCTTCCCCTTCTTTTCTTTAGCAGCCAAAGCGCAATTTTCTTCATCATATGCCTTTGATGAAGATCCGTCCCTGGTAGTCCGCCTTATCTCCTCTTGCATTAGATCCGACCAAAGTCGCTCCCATCCCGGCAACTTCTCTCGACCATTGACAGAGTCCTGATAGGAATGCCAACTCTTCAGAAGACCAAGGAGAGTCAGGTCCACCAAGTCCTCATCATCGATAGTCACCCCCACACTTCCCAGCTCATCTCTGCATTGAGTGAACTTCGTGAGGTACTTGGCGATACTGTCGCCTTTCTCCATCTTAATGTTTCTGAGTTTATCCTTGAGCACCAACTTCACCGTGTGCCTTTCTGGGAATAGATGCGATAACGCTTTCCACATCAAATATGGAGAAGCACCACATGGGCTGGATACAATGTGATCATACCACCTCAACGTCCTTTGACATTTGCCATTTCTTTGCCAGCCTCAACTTGAAGAAAATGACATCGGTAGGGCTTTGGACATCCTCGACATCTATGAACTCCTCCAGTCCAATATCTTCTAATACTGCCTCCATGCGCTCCTTCCATGCAACATAATTCGAACTGCCTTCAAGAGCATATTCGAGTCGCAAACCGTTGAAAGACATTTTCAACTCCGGCACCAAGAAAACAAACTGCTGCACAAATTCGAATTCCAAGCTCGAATTCAAGCACAACACGGATACCGTGAGAAAAAATTATTTCTAGCACAGAGATCGAATGTAAGGGAATTTACTGGATATATCACCTTTCAGAGAAAGGATGGATCCAGAGGCTACCTGGCCCGTTACAGACTATGTCTACCGAAATAATTGTAATCACTGTAATAGATCCCGATGATCAATTCTTCGTTCTGATACCATGTAGAAATTTGTTGAATAATGAATATTTATTCACTGAGATTATCCTGGTCACACACTAATTTGAATTCATGCATAACACATAACCTCTTCTACAATTGATCATCAATATGCGGAAATAGAAAGCAGTCACATGCGCTCATTAAAACATAATCAAGCACACATCTCAACACAGTATGTAATGGGGAATGATTATAGCTGAAAACCCCCAGCTATTTTGTATATTATAATGGAAGAGAACATGTAACAATACACAGCACAATACTCCTCACAAGTACTCAGTACTGTCTCCAAAAGTTACACACAAACTAGCTCAGTTTTGAACAAGTCACGGGTTCAAAACTCCTCCACTGTTTGCCTGCCTCTACTACGCAATCCAAAAGGATTATGGGTGAGATCCAAGTTCGAATCCCACTAGCTCCAACTGCGCAATTCTCATTGGCAATCTCCTCCAATGCTTGTGCGAATCTCATGCACAACTAATGTCACAACTAATAGCAAACCGGCTCTTTCACCTATCTCTTCCACTGGTCTCCACTGAACTGTCCATGCACTGGTGTTAACTGATGTGTTCTTTAGTTGAATAATGAGTTAATAATTAGTGAATTAATTAATAATTAATTCACACCACTCATCTCTAGTGAATTAGCCAGTTAAACTAAATACAACTAGTTCAACTAAGTTAACCGAACACAACTCCATCAACTCCTCAATCAACTCCACCAAAACTCTGCCACATGGGTCTAACTGAAGTCAACCATGCAATAGCTCAGCCAAACCCCTAGGAATAGCGTAATTCCTTTGTCAGCTGCATGGGCCACATCCGTAGCTCAAACTGAAGTGTGCCAAGAGGATAAGATAATGTTTATAGTCCAAATATTATTAAGAGCTAATAATATTTGACTGTTCTATTTTTAGCTCGACAGTCTAAAAACAGAAACTGCCCAATGTCTAAAAATAGAGGTCCATCTATTTTTACCAACTCGACCAATCATCAATAAATAGCATCCTGCAACTCATAGACCATGATCCATATGTCTAAAAATAGACATAGTCTAAAAATAGACTTTGCGCCAAAAATAGCCTGCAGGCCCACTTAGTGAAGGCGACTTCATTTCACTAAGCTCCATCATCTTGTTGCATTTTCAACAAGAACAACTTGGGATAGGATTGAAGGATTTACAAAGGTGACACAAAAGGAGCTTATTTCCTATGTGTCAAAATATCCTAACACCCCCCCTTAAGAACAAATTGGGATAGGATTGAAGGATTTACAAAAGTGACACAATAGGAGAAGGAAGGAGGCATTAGACCCTATCCCCCCTTAATGAAAGCTTCCTTGAACTCCAAGAATGGATTAAATTTTGGTAAACTTTGCTTTTGTGAGAGCCTTTGTAAAGATATCAGCTACTTGATCATTGGTTGTATAGTACTGCACTTCAAGAACACGATCATGAATGAGCTTTTTGATGAAGTGAATGTGAAATCCAATGTGTTTCATATGCTGATGCTGAATTGGATATTTACATAGCTGAATGGCACTCTGATTATCACACCAAAGTGTAGTTGGATGCTGCTGATGAAAGAACAAATTCAGATAGGATCTGACGAAGCCACATGGCTTCCTTGCTAGCTTCAACTGCACCACGATACTCTGCTTCTGCTAAAGAAAGAGAGATGGCACTTTGTTTCTTACAAGATCATGTAATAGGTCTTAAACCAAGAGTGAACACATATCCTGTAGAAGACTTTCGATCATCAGGGTCACCAGCCCAATCAGAATCAGTGATACCAATCAACAATGGAGATTCTCCTGCACTATAATGAATCCCGAACTGAACTGTACCTCGAATATATCAAATTATTCTTTTAGCTACTTTCCAGTGACTTTCACGAGGTTGGTGGATAAACCGAGTGACAAGACCAACAACAAAGGAAAGGTCAGTATGGGTATGGGTTAGATAAAAAAGTTTACCAACAAGTTGACGATATAAGGTAGCATCAACTTCAGGGGTAGTACAGTTTCCTGAAAGCTTGACTCCAGACTGAAAGGGAGAAGGGGATGGCTTACAGTCTTCCATATGAAAGTGGTGTAGAAGATCACAGGCATACTTGGACTGAGAGAGGGTAATGCCTTCCTTGGATTGCAATACTTGAAGACCAAGGAAATAATGCAAGTGTTCTAAGTCTGTCATTTCAAACTTATTTTTAAGGCTAGACTTCACATGGTTTATATGGTTTGGATCACTACCAGTAAGGATAAGATCATCAACATAAAGAACAAGGATGGTGAAGGACTTACCCACTTTCTTGGTGTAGACAGTGTTGTCAGAATGATACCTAGCAAAGCGATTATCTAATAGAAATATATCCATTTTGGCATACCAAGTCCAAGGAGCTTGTTTAAGACCATAGAGAGACTTCATAAGGCGAAAAACAAGGCTAGAGTCTTTTTGGATAAATCCAGGGGGTTGTTCCATGTAGATTTCTTCATGCAAATCTCCATGCAAGAAGGAAGATTTAACATCCATCTTATGGGCTTCCCATTTAAAGGAGTCAGTAAGGGAAAGAACAAGGCAGATAGAATTAATTTTGGCAACAAGGGAGAAGGTTTCAGTATATTCAATGCCTTCAAATTGTGAAAATCCTTTAGCAACAAGACAAGCTTTATGTCTATCCACTTTTCCATCTGGTCCAAACTTGGTTTTGTAAACCCATCTGCATATGACAAGTTTTCTTCCTTTTGGAAGAGGAAAAAGATCCCAAGTATCGTTTTCCAATAAGGAACGATACTCTTCATTCATAGCTTCATCCCAATTTGGATGACCAGAGGCTTCTTCAAAGGTTTCTGGATCAAGTTTTTCTGGAACTTGAGGCAATAAGGAAGAGGCTCTTTCGAACTCAGAACGTGTACATTGTCGATCGGCAGGGTCACCTGCAAGAGAACTTGCTGCATCCTGAGTAGAGCAGACCCATCTTGGAAGTGGTGGAGTATAAGGAAAAATTTTAGGAGGTGGAGGAGGATTGTCATCCTCGCTGTCATCATCTGAACTAGAAGGAATTCTATTAAAACTATAAGAGAGAGAGAGGTGGTACATATGCCAAATCAGGCTTGCAAGCTAAAGGTGGCACACTTGCGAAACTAGGCTTGCAGGCCGATATATTTTCATCAAATTTTACATCTCTTCTAATGATAATATTTTTGGATTTTGGTTGAAGAAGTCTATATCCTTTGACATCTTCAGAATATCCAACAAAAATGTATTTTTCACTCTTAGGTTCTAAGGCTTTATGTTTCACATCTAGAATATGGGCCCAAGCATCACTTCCAAAAACACAAAAGTGACTTACATATGGTTTTATTGAGCTCCAAGATTCTTTTGGAGTTATATTCTTTAAAACCTTATTGGGAGTGCAATTTACTATGTAATTTGCATAGTTAATGGCTTCTGCCCAAAAATTGAGACCAAGTCCTTTAGATTGAAGCATACAATTAGCCATTTCTTTTAAGGTGCGATTCTTCATTTCAACTACACCATTTTGTTGTGGATTATGTTGGGGTTCCTGAGTTTTGATAGATTGTCTAACCAAAAGACAAGACAACATCAGAACCAATATTTAGAGTTCCAGGATCTAGTCCTCCTGTTCTCAGAGAGGGATCTCTCAAATTATTTGCTTGCAAAGGTATATCTTTTTGCTTTTAAGTATTGATTTTAGACTAGTTATAAAGTGCAGATGTTTGTTTGGTTTGTTTGTTTGTTTGGTTGAATTGGCACAACAGAACATGAAAGGTCTAAGTGATATAGATAGAAAGAAGAAGTGTCTGATTCATTGGGCAATGGAGTCAAGAAAAAGTTGTAACAAACTCATCAATGGATATGGGATATCAAAGGGAAAATCTAACTTGGCCATAGGATCCTTTAGTTTTTGTGAATGAGATGGACACTAGTGATTTTGAAAAGAGAAGTTTGAATTCTCAACAAAGGGAACTTAAAAACATAACTTGAACATAAAGAGGCATTTGATAGATAGGGCTAACCATGAATTCTACAAACCACACTTTAAGCAAACGATGAATTCAAGACAACTTTTAAAATGAAATCTAAGATTCGGGAGCACATCCCATTTTCTCAAAGATTTTATTTCAAATGAGTTCGAAAACATGAAAGATTCACTGATAATTGTAGTCATAGAAGAGGGAACACCTAACACATCTGTGATTACAACTACAAAGACCTTTAAAACAACTATTTAAGTAGGGACAAAGGGTATGATCGAAAAAAACCTCCTTGGCTAACTATAAACAATGGTACTTCAAAGGGAGACTTCAAAAACAGTTTTCAAGTGGCAGCAGACAAGCAGGGAAAACCATAAATCATGCTGGAACCAACTATTTGAACTATTTGAGAAATAAATGAGCATAAGGGTTCAATAGAATGATTAAAGACTCTAAAATTCCTTAGCAGAAGAAAAAATAAAACAGTGAAGGATAAATAGGTCTAAGGTGCTTCCAGGAGTCATTTCTTAGCCTAAAATTTTCACCCTATTGTAGTAAGAATTTATGAAACATAATGAAATAGGAAAAACAACAGACAGTTCAGAATACATCACCAACAGCCAAGCTCAGGGATCCAATGATAGAGCCTTCTCAAGAACAAGCATGTCAAAACATCATCAAGCTTCCAAGACTTCAATTTCTTCTTCAGATTTAAACAGACTAGGTATTATTTCAGAGAGTTTTAGTATTACAACTGGTGACCAACCAACCAACCTCTCATCTTCTTTAGAATTATTTATAGATGAAATGAGGAGGTGGAAGATTTCTAGGGTTGAGTATCATTAATTCTATACTAAATTCAACTCCTAGCCTTGAAAACCATGCAAGGCTTAAGGCAGGAATGCATTGAATTACAACTCTGTTTTATTTACTCTATTTCTGCCTTTTTAGGTTTAGTGGGTGAAAATATTGACTTTAAGGCACTTTCTTATCTTTACAATAACTTTACTGATAGTTTAAAATATGTTCTTTTGTTTGTAATAACTGCTAGCTATCTTTGGCGTTAATGTTTCTGACTGAGATTTGATATGGGTATTCCTTTGAGGCAGAAAGGTTACAGGTGGCAATTTTGGTAGTTGGGGATTCAATTTGCCCCTATGATGTGGCATTCGAGGTCTTCTGGATCTGATTTGTGGATTATGCCTTTGATTCCAGAGTTCATGCCTTGATCCTTTAAGCTTTAATTAACATCTTTGATCCTTAAATTATACTCTAATCTTGATCTTTGAAACTGATACTCTTTCATTAATTGATGTTGACCGTGTTTTGCTGTTTGCATGTGCACAGAGGGTTTGTTGGAATTTTTTTCAGGAAACTGATAATCATGACTTATCGACCTTCTTAGAAAATGTAATTAGCACTTCAAAACCCTTTAATTTGTATCAAAGGCCGTAAGGATCGTCATCCTTGGCCAATAACACTGTAATCATCTACAGGAGGGTTTTAACTTTAATCTTCATTAAACCTGCATAAAACAAAGAAAAATTATTTAAATCCCGCGAAATTTGGTTTAGAACTACCTAGGAGGGTTTATGGTAGCGGTCGGAGCTATGAGGATGAATGGATGCAGCAGTGTAAGGTGAAAAACCATGGCAAAAAAGGAAATAGGGGTTTAAATTTGAATTAGGGCATGAATTGAGAAGAAGCGGTTTCAGGAAAACCATTAATGGTTTTAGCTTTTGGAACGCGATATGATTCAATGATTGACACGTGGATTTTCAATACTGCTGATTTCACAAAAAATTTATGTGTTAAACCTCTGGCGCAATGATTTTGCGATATGCTGCCACAACCGTTGGATCAGAGGCTCCAGATCTAACGATGCGAAATGAGCGCGATATAAAAGGTGCACGAGTGGGGTTTCTGGTGGAAGACAAGTGGTAGTGCACGAGTGGACAGGTGCTTTATGAGGTGGGAGGTAGGTCCCAAGGGAGTCGGGTTATTGGGTTAAGTCTCGATCGTAGGATTTCTCAGATGGACGGTCAAGATTTAAAAGGAGGAGCGGATAGTGGAGGATCACGTGATGGATGAGTACGATGCGATGAAGCGCAAACTGTCAGATCTGGCGGCATGAACGGTTGGGGTTACATCGCATCGGAGAGAAGAAAAGAGGCCAAAGCACTTGGGTTTTTGAGTTTGTGATGTGCGATTAAGCGCTGGCCGTAGGATTGGTATGAGAGATCAATGGTCAGGATTAAATCGGTGGGTGATGACGAAGGGCTATGGGTGGAGCGTGAAACAATCGTAGCTGTCGGTTCTTGTGGATTCGACCGCTGAGATTAAATCGAAAGATTTAATCATATAAAGGGAGAACCAAGAAAAAGGAAAACTCCGATTGAGATGAGCGATGGGCTAACGGTTGGTCACAGCGCCTAGTCATATGCGAAAAGGGGCTAGGGCTTAAAGCCAATAAGGGGCCTAAGGCCTAAATGAAAAAGGTCAATAATAGGCTTAAAATGAAGGCTTTTCAGAGGATTTTGAGGGTTCCGATAAGGGAGAAAAGGAGCTTTAAAACCTCACAAGGGGATTTTTAAGGTTTTGAAGGGGAATTTGAGGGAATGAAAGGTAAATGAAAGGGTTTATGGATGAAATGAAGAAGGAAATGGAGAAGTGTAATAATGAAAAATGGAGTAAAAAATGGAGTTTTAAGCTGTCTTTCTCTTGGTAAATCAGCAGGTACTTTAGGGCTAATAGTGAAACATCAGTGAAGATTAACTCAAAGGGTAATAATCATCATAAAACTTCAAAAGATGATAATTTTTCAAAGGGAACTATCTCTTGAAGGTTTAAAAGACAAGCTTAGCCACCATTGAGTATGACAGAATTTATAGGTGGATAACAGAATATATGGAACAATATGTTGCAATTGAATGCCATGCTCAGTGCAGAAGTTGATAGATTTGTTGTTAACATATTCTCCCCCACTGTTTGATCTTAACTTAAGAATTTGATGTGGAGATTGTTTCTCAACAAAGGCCTTAAAGGCCAAGAACATGTTAAAAACTTCACTCTTGAGTTTTAAGAAATATACCCAAGTGCGTCTAGAAAAATCATCAATGAAAGTTAAGAAGTACTTGCAACCAAAGAAAGAAACAACAGGAAGTGGACCACATAAATCACTGTGCACAAGCTGCAAAGGGGCTGAAGAGTGCTAAGAGACAAATTTGTCAAAACTATCTCGATGATGTTTTCCGAGTACACATGTGGAGCAAACACCATCTCGGCAAGATACCATAGGAAGGCCTATCACCATATTTTCCTTACATAGAGTTTGAAGAGAGTGATAGTTTAAGTGACCAAATTGTTCATGCTAAATTTTTCTCACATTATCATTATGAGCAAAAAAAACAGAGGGAAGACATGATGACCCAAAATTTTCAAACTTATTCAACCTTGTGGAATCATTAGCAATTCCAGTAGCTAAAATATGTTTATGATCTTTGAAGTCCTTGATTACAACATCATGAGGAGAGAATTCTACTATTTTCCCTTCACCTGAATGAGTTATCTAATAAACAAATAGAGGGTTGCATGACAAGGTAGGAACACATAGTACATCATTAAACTGACCATTATGTAGATGAATGGTTTCAGATCCTACAACACTAAGAGATCTATAATCACCAACATAAATATGTTTGGTGTTACAATCATTTAAATAAGAAAACATGGATTTATTTTTAGCCATGTGGTAAGAAGCTCCAGAATCAGTGAGCCACTCATGAGAAGGAGAAGAAGAAGATACATTTAATCCATAACCAGATCTTGATGCTTGACAACCACAAAAAGAAAGTTCCATGCCTGAAGATGAAGGTGAAGAGTGCTCCAAATTGATGTTGTGTTTCTTCATTGCTGCTTCTAAGGATTCCATCTTCTTAAAACATTTGGACTCTATATGGTCATCCCGATTGCAAAATTTGCAATGTCTGTTTGTCTTCTTCCCTTTGTTTTGATTTGCCTTATTATTTTGGTGATTTGATTTTTTAGTTTGCGGCTGAAATTGCTTAGGGCCCTTATTTGGTTTAGGACCATATTTTTTTGGATACTTCTTCTTGGGATTCTTTTGATATGGTTGTTGTTGGGCTGCTAAGGCTTTCTTAGAAGTGTTTCCAGCAGTGATAAGACCAAGGTGTAAATTTTTTTCTTGTTCTCTTATCAAAGAATCACAAAAGGAATCAAAAGAGGGATTCTTGTAAGCGGTTCCTGAAGAAATGATGGCTTCTCTAGTGCAATGGAAGGCGGAAAAAAATACAAAGTATGCAGGGCCAAGATTAGCAAGAATGCAATAGATGAGGCTACCATCATCCTTTTTTATCTTACAACCTTCTAAAAGAATTCTGAGGGTCTTGAATTTGGACAAAAAATATTTAATGGAGGAGAAGTTATTGGGGTCCAAAGTAAGCAACTCATTTTCAAGCTGGTGGGTCTTGATTTGATTTTAAATGCCAAAAATAGATTTTAGCTTTTCCAAGGCTTCATCAGGGGTATCAATGTTAAGGATATGAAATCAAAGATCTTGAGTAATGCACATTCCTATCAACCCTCATGCTTGATCTTGTTTATTTTCCCATTTAGCAGCTTTATCATCATCAGAAGGTTTAGTTTCTTTTCCTGTGGCTATTCTATAAAGCCATTTACTTCTAAGCATATCTACCATGTGAGGTAGCCATTGGAAATAATTAGTGATGTTAAGAATAACCGGGCATGCACTTTCCATTTAAAAAAAAAAAAATTTGAAGCCAAGAGAAGCTGAAACCAACTGCTCCAATGGAAAGATATCGAAAAATTAGGCCGTTAAAAAAAACGGCTCGAAAAACGGCTTTTGGATTAAGAAGTTATTCCTTTTGAAAAATTTGAGTTGTAGATGCCGAATAGTTACGGGAATGAGATGAAGTGTGGTTCTTTTAAAAAAAAAAATGGCCCCTTTGAACAAAATTTTTTTACAAAAGAAGCTTGAGAAGGAGACTTGAACCCAAGACCTCTATTCTCATAAACTAACCCCTCACCAAGTGAGATAGTAAAAGGATCACGTTATCATATGAAAGGAGGAAGGGGTTTTTTGTGTGTGCGTGCCTTTTCCTGCACAAAAACCGAGAAAAAAAAACCAAATGAAAAGCCTTACGACATAATTTCTGATTTCCCGAGATCACACAATGATGCGGGGAAAGAGCATACGTAGCAAAAAAAATCCCTTTTTCCTTTTTATGATTTTCCGATATCGCACACAGTGCACAACAAAGAGCATACACAGAGAGGAGGGTATAGATTTAGCAAATAAATAAAACCTAAAAACCGAAAATAAAAAGAGGGAACCGAAATAAGTAGAACTATTAACAAATATAACTGCAAAACAGATGCTTTATACCTCCATATCTAAACTGTCATAACTTGGGTAGCTGGAAACCTTTTCGCATGAAATAAAGGTGTTCCGCACTGTAAAAGATGCTCCAGACACAACCAAGCATTTCTTCGAGCCCAAAAATGTTTATAAATAATATATATATATATATATATATATATATATATATATATATATATATATATATATATATATAACGGCATTCGCATGCAGTGAAATCGGCTTCGGATTTTGATCAACAACGGACGTGGCCCTCAAAATAGCTCTGATACCATGTATAGGTTTTCCATTACATGAAAACTCGCAAGTATTGGTAAACTTCCAAACCGGTAACTAGGATCCCCAGGGTGGAAATTATGGATTCCATAGAAGTGCAGTGATTACTCCAACATGCAAGACCCAAGGCACAAAAATCATTGAATTACTGACCATTCAGGAGGTGATTAATCAATGTGAGATATCCCACCTTTGATGTCAATGAGAATCAAGGCACTAGGTACATTCTACCAGCCATGAATGGATTTTTCAAATTCAAATGGATTGCAGAATTCATCCACCAAGAAACATTGATGTATTTCCTTATTAGATGACAAGGATACCTACCATTAAGGCATGAAGGCTCCTAGGTACCTTATCTAACTCTAAACTTGATCCCAAATAATGTGTTGATGTTGATGGGACAAGGCTTGTTGGAAGGTGGGCCTTAATGGATCCCACATCAAAAAACTCAAGTATAAACATAATGAATTGAGATATACATGATTTGAATAACTCATACAAATTTACAAACTTTATTGGGAAATTTTCACGTTGGTTACCTAGTTTTCAAGAAAAGTCCTTGTCTAGTTGCACTAGACAAGTTGGTTTTCACAAAAGGACTTATTTTTCTCTTTACTACTTTCATTTATTTATTTATTACAATACTAAATTCCCTACTCTACTTGATAAAATATGTCATCCTTCAAGTGAAAGAGTACTTCCAATGAAGCCATGTGTGGATTAGGTACAAATATATATTTATGCCCAGATTTAACATATAAACTTTAGAATGTACATGATCATGAAAAATAAACAGTTTTGAAATATGTGATACAAAGAGTATTTGAAGATGAGAGTGGTACTTTGACTAGATTTTGATATGGAACTAATTCTTGATGTGATCCTGGTGGTACTAGCCCATTTCTGCATTTGGAACACTTTGACAGTACTGCTCGTTCATCCTAGAAAAACTTGGATAATTGGTCTTTGGAATGAATACAAGCTTGCTGGTGGGCATGGTGAAAGTTCCTCGATCTTAGTTTCAACATGATGCTCCCCATTAGATTTGGTATGTGATTTCTCGATCTCCTTTGTAGATATGCAAGAGGAATAAAGTGAGACCTCCAAATCATTTTCTGGCTATGGAAAGATAGATAATTTCCTAAATGTGGTAAGGATGAACTCTTCCTGAGAGGTAGATATCCCAGCTACTACTAGGATTTGAGAAAGTACTTCGAGGGACATTATTCAAGCTCTCAATAATTCTTGAATTTATTTTTTAGGTTGATGATCCCTATCTTGCAACATGGATCAGGACACAAGGGGTTCTTACAACACCCCAAAAATGTTTTATCTTTAAATAACTTGAAATTTTAATCTAAATGAATTAAAACTACTAATTGCAATAAAACTCACTAAAATTGAACTCCTCACTTACTTGGGCCCTGCTGTCACCAGTTTATCCTTTCACACGAGTTATTCCATTTTTCTTTTCATCAATCTAAAGGAAAAAACACTTGAAAAGGAAAATAAATAAAAATGAGGCTCTAGATCCTGCCTTTAATTCTATGCATATGAAAAATAAACTAGAAAATCAATTAGAGACAACCAGACTTTGGAGTGACCCCAAACCAAAGTGGATGCATAGCTCTTCACTCACGTCTTATAGTCTTTCTCCACCCTCTAGTTGCCCTTCAACTAATATCATGGAAAAAACTTATGAAAGAAACTATGCTCTAATCCCTTTAGCACCTCCCCAACAATGATGCCAAAAATGTTGTAGAAATTATATGTATTCTAGTTCTAACATTTAATTATCAATTTAGGGCTTGTAATATTCAAGGCACAAACACATGTAAAAATGGATCAAAGAATATAGCCTAAACTAATATTTTAGCAATTTTTGAATGTAGCACTGAATGAAGCACACAATTTAAGTTTCTAAATTAGTTTACTGCTTAGTACACAATTAGGTATAGGCTCTCCATTTCTAATTCAAAAGAAATCTACCAATAAACTAGAACCTAATTCACCATTATGTAACTTAATTAAAACTTCTACAAGTATTGAATTCAATCAATGATTATAACTGATTCTAAAATAAAATTCAAATAAACTACTTTGCTAAATCTTTGTTCACAAAACTATTCTTGGGGTCACGCCATAAATCAGAAAGAAAATTCAAAATCTAGAATGAAGAAGTGAATGCATAAACAATTTGACAAAGAAAATTGAATCTTCAAATGCCCTTCTTACTTCAAACTATTTGTTAATTATAAATGCAAGAAATAAAATAAAAATATAAAAGGAAATAAATAATAAAATTCACACTTACATAACTATATTAACCCTGCAAACATGATGGGTTCAAGGGGCCCTTCTTGTCTATGTGTTGCACGTGTAAACTCAAACTCACGTAATGGAAATCAAACCTTCTAGCAACTTCATTATCCTTTATTTATTCAGCCAAAAAGGGAGTGTAAGATACAACAACCACTAAATCCTATAGATGTAATTGTGCTTCTCTTCCCCTACGTAACTATATCCAGTACTAAGTGATTGCAATATATATTATGATTTTACAATTTGAGATCTTAACTCAAGGATCTAATCTTAGCTATATGCACATGATATTAAAAATATATATCTCAAATTAATTTTCAGGCATTTGGTTACGACAAATTTTTCTTGGCAATCTAGTGACAGATGCATAGCTTAATTGAGATCTGGGATTTAAGGTTGCAGCTCCATTTGGATTGAAAAATAAATAAAATAAATCTTCAACCCACATCCTCTGTGTGGATGGTATGAAATATTTGAAATAGTCAAACTCATAATTTTGGCATTTAACTCGAATTATTTATTAAAACCCTGAATTTCGGTACTTAATTCTGTATTGTAATACTCCCCTTACCATAACTTTTTTGTGATGAAATTTTTTGACAAACATGATTTTGGTTACCTGAATGAGGGTACTTTGAACAAGAAAAACTCTCAGAATCCTGATATTATTCTTCCTTTGATCACAAATTGATATTTTAACTACAGGAATTTAGTCCCATAACAACTAACTTAATTAGCTTATGAAGAATTTCAGAAATAGGTCCCTACAGTAAATGAACTTGGAAAAACCATCATTATAAAATCATAGAAAATTCATCTATAATCATTTAAAATTCAATAAAACTAAGGATAATCAACCACAAAGTGTAAGATGTGAATTGACGATAGGTTGTGGGATTATGGTATGATATGAGTTAAAAGTACAAGAATATAGATTATGAATAGTGGTATTGTATGGTGGAAAAATGGGATTATTTGAGGCCCAACAAGGGGCTTGGTAAGAAAATCAAGGCTCTAAGGTATGGTCCCTTTGAGATACTATAAAAGGTGGGTGATAATTATTATCAACTCGATTTACTACCATATATGCACATTTACTCAGTTGTGAATGTAGATAATTTGATACTCTATGAGGCTTCCATGCTACAATAGGAAGAGGAACAAGTCCTACCTTCTCTAGAGGATTTGGCACCAGATGCTCAGGCAGAGTTGACAAAAGATATAGTTTTGTAGAAGAAATCAATAACCACAACATAGGTGAATCATGACCTTTGGAAGATTGGTTTGAAGGGATAACTTCCAAGAAAAGATAAACGACATGCCATAAAGAAGATGGAGAAAAAACCTCATTCAATAGAAGCTTTTTGGGACTAAAATCCTCCCAAAATGGGGAGCTGTGATCCAAATTGGATCATTATATTTTTTTTCATCAATCTCGATGAATTCAAGGTGGAAAAAGTGGAGGAATTAGCTCTTGGGATTGTTTTTACTAGCATGGCCCAATTTGGTGAAACAAGGTATGAAACCTTCCAGGAGAGTTTTGAGGCATCAAATGACGTTTTTTGGGGGTAAAAAATTGCCACATTACTGTAACATCATTTTAATATGTTCTACACAGAGATATATTTCTAATGTCGCAAGAAACGCTTCAATTATAGTCCATATGCAAAAGTTATGTAACTCAAAATTTGACCTTCCTGCTTTCACACCTATAGTTTGGGAGGATGCTGCACCAGCCCCCATTATTCATGGAAAAGGGAAAATTTAAAATACTCTATAAAAGTATATTTTAAAATTTTATGTAGTCAAGCTTAACCACTAATAGGCTATCGGGTTGCTATAACCGAGCCACTAAGACAAAGAGGCATGCCATTCTTTCGAGAGAATTTTGTTCCATAACTGAGAAAATATAGCCTAGAAAGATAGGAGGTAGAGCACATAGAGAATATTTATGCATTGTAGCATTCCATGGGCCACATGCATTACTTCTTTGTACCTGTAGCCATATTTGCAAAAAGAGAAAGAGAGTGAAGCGACCTCACCTTCCAGCTGGGTTTTCTCCAGACAGGGTTTCCCAAAGAGCATATCTTGTGTCTTATGTGTGTGTGATATTATTTTTTAGTTATCTAATTTTCTGCATAATTTATATTCACAAGCATGCACTAATTATAGTTAAATCTACAAATCTAGAATTTTAATAAAATTGTAATAGTGTAAAATTTCAGTATTTTAATATATTATTATCAGATCTGTTGTGACAAACTATCCAGTGGAATATACACGGTAGTTTATGGATCAGTGACTAAAGCCAAAGTATACTAAATTATTTTCCATGTACATGCTTACAATTATGGTTCCAATGTAAGAATGGCTAAGTTCGGGTGATATACCAAAGTCAATTTGTTATACCTCAAAGAATACATATAATTAAGACATTCATGCTATCCTCACCCAAGATATAATGACTCTTGTACCAAGTATGAATGAAGACAAAAATTTGAGATACATACTATATATATATTAAGAACATCTAAGTCCGGGTGACATACCAAAGTCAATTTTTTATACCTCAAAGACTACATATAATTAAGACATTCATGCCATCCTCACCCAAGATATAATGACTCTTGTACCAAGTATGAATGAAGACAGAAAGTTAAGATACATCCTATATATCTATATCTATATATCTATATATATATATATATATATATATATATATATATATATATATATATATATATATATATATATATATATATATATATATATCTGTGTGTGTGTGTGTGTGTGTGTCAAAAGGAAAGGTAGGAGACTCAACTTGAAGGAATCAAGGAGACTTGAAGATTATGTATGTTATAAGAAGAGGCGAAGTCGTACTTAAAGTTGAAGGATGAACGTGATGAGGACATATTATCTAATATATTGCTAAATGGGATATTAACATGTGTACCTGGGGCTTGGAAGGCTGAATGCTCTGACTAGATCCAAATTTTTTGATATTGGAATATCTAGGGTTTTTGAAACCCTAGAAAAAAGGGTTTTGAAATAAAAACCTAGGGATTGTTAACCCTAACAAGTATTGGATCAAGAAATGCCTAAGTTTTATAGACAAAACCCTAGTATTTCATGTTTTCACTAAAGATAAAAACCCTAGAAGGTATAACACACTGATGAGAACGAGGATGATGAAGTTTCAAGAAGAATGTAAGAGGTCTATGATCAAGAGGGAGTTGTCTCTCAAAAGATAAATATTCTATCTCTTTCCTCTATATTGTTATTATTGTATTTAGTGTTTTTTAGTCTCTTTCCTATATATATATATAGATATATCCTTTATTTGATTTTAATAATTCTCTATGATCTCCTAGTGAGGATTGTAGGTCAATTATAAGGATTTCCTAGGAAATAAGTGGAAGAAAGAAGAAAATAAAGAGAAATTTATAGAATTGTAATTATATGGATAATACTATTCTAGAAAAATCCCCGAGTTTAGAGGGAGAACATAGTATAAAGTATGCCTTGGTTATGCTAAAAATATAGGATGCATCAGATGACAACATGAAAGAAATATTTGAGAATGTTCTCCAAGAAAGAGGGAGATGACCATGTTAAGAAGTTTGCCTCAGTTGTAAAATTTGCCTCAGTTTTTTGAAGAAGAAGCCTAATTATTTAAGAAGACTTTGGGCTTGTCTAAATGGATCAAGGATGTATCTATGATGAAACCCTAAGGACTCATGTGTCATATGAAGAAACTATTTCCTCCAGAGGGAGTAGCCAGAAAGCCCCATTATGACCTCAAACTTCATGATAATGGACTATCAGTGTGAGAGGGAACATCTAGTTAGGGTGACCTAAAAGCATATGTTATTTTGGATCATGTGAAGCTACAAAGAGTTCATCAAGATATTTTTTCTATTTTTGACTCTGTTATAATTTCTTGAATGAGAATGAAGCATTGTGGCAAAGGCCAAGTATATTTCAGTTGGATTCGCAAGTTGAGAAACAATATGAATTCTAAGGCTACTTGCTGGATTATTTTTTATCGGGTTCTAGTGGTGATCATGGGGATAGTTCGAAGTAAGTATAACTTCTAGGACAAGATTGGGCTTGTGGAGATTGCCTCTCTCATTAAGAGGGGAATCTGATGATACTTCATTATGAATGGAAATTCTCCCTTTGTCTTCATGACCTTGGTTGGAGAGTGGTTCAGTATTCTCCATGTGTCATTGTGATCCTGGATGGAGAAGTTCTCCCTGTTTCATTGTGACCTTGGTTAGATAATGGTTTTAAAAATGAGATAGTCTCATGGACTGAAATTATTCCTGTTTCATGTACTTTGACCTGATTAGGGAGGTTATTCTGTTGGGAAAAATACTGAGAGGGGGGGGGGGTGAATCAGTATTTAGGACTTACTCAAATTTTTCTTTTTCATTCTTTAAAAAACCCATACGCTACTTTTCTGAAGTCAACTAGCGTATACACGCGGATATCCTTCATAAAACTCACGTATATACAAAGATCTTATTATGCCATTAATTATTTACTTTGATCTATGCTACACTCATTCTTCTGATGATTAGATAACAATAAGCATGTGTAGTAATAACAGAATAAATCATCACACATAAGAATCACATAAGAACACCAAGATTTAAGGTGGAAACCCAAGTCGGGAGAAAAACCACCGCTGCCTTCGTCTCAGTCTTAAATATTTATTATATAAAGAAAACATGTTACAACCATGTACTGGCGCAGACTCATACCAGCACGCAGGCACCCACCTACAGAAGGCTACAACCTTCTCTCGTTTACCAGCCTCTCCTGGAAGGGAGCTAGGACCCCCTGCTCTCGTTTACCAGCCTCTCCTGGAAGGGAGCTACGACCCCCTACTCTTGTTTACCAACCTCTCCTGGAATGGAGCTACGACCCCCTGCTCTCGTTTACCAACCTCTCCTGGAAGGGAGCTACAACCCCCTGACTGAAGGCTACAACCCTCAGCTCCACCACGGACCACGTCTCATCAATTTTTAGACTGGATCCAATAACATCACACAACATACCTTGTAGGCCACCAAATTTACTTATTTTCTTCAGAGGTGCATCCTTAATTCAGCAATCTGTTACCCATTCCAAACAGATATACTTCAGAGTAAAGTATTCATTCACAACCCTTATACGTTCTTCATGATTGAACCAGGAATTAATCATCATCTGATATAAATATCTTGATCAATCATCATATACACAGGTGCACCATAGATTCAGAAATATCAAAGTTTATTCATTCAGATATCTCTAAAAGATATTCGTTTATTATCGACCCTTTCGCACGCACTCCTTTCTTCATGATTCTCATCACCTTGTATAGTTTTTTCTTTTAATAAAACCTTGGGTCAAAACCACGAACCGCTAATGGTATTCCTGGATGGGGTCCAACAATCTACTATAGTCATGACATCCCCAAAGCATACAAAATTGCTTTTACAACACGAAACGACCCAAAAATGAACTTTATCTCCTCCATATAAGTTTATGATTAATAAATCATTTTCAATGGATTGGCGTGGTCATAATATTTAAAACTTAGCTCCGACCCGCCACCTATATGGTTAACAAGCCAATCAAATTCCAATCTTTGACCTTGGGCCCACATCGCAGTTGGCCATTTGCGATGTGCAATATGCAATGGCGCGACATCGCATCGCAACTGACAAACGGTGGAAACATATGGCGGAAATAACAAATATTCGATATTGCGATGATTGCATATTGCAACATTCAACCAGCGCGCACATATATATACCATGCAATTGTGTGATGTGCGATGATCGCATATCGCAACAATCATGAAACTCTGGTTTGGGTGGAGGGTGATTTTGCGACATTTTGATGTTGCGATGGTGCGATGGTGCGACGATCGCATATTGCAAATAATCCATATCAACAAGACACTTGAAACTTCAAAATTGCGCTTTGCGATTTGCGCTCAAGTGGTAGGGACCACTTGTTCTGCCACTTTCAAATATTTAAAGTCCTTCCACTGTTTTATTCAATTTTCTTCATACTTGTTTGTTGAGGGCTTAAACACCCAAAATCATTTTTTTTAAATAAACTCTACTCCTCCGTAGTCTGGAACTACAATTGTCTTTATTCCACTGTAAAACGCCACTGCCCATCACCATAATGACAATTCATTTATCCTTACATGTCTCATTCTTTTTGAATTCGCGTTGCTGTTCACCAAAACTCTGTTGTGCCTTTGTACTCTTTTCTCCCATTCTATATCTGCTCTTTCTTTGCCAATTCCTTTGCCATCAATGACAATATTCCAACAATCTCCCCCTTTGGAATTGATGGCAATATTCTTCCTCTGATGACCTTATAGACTCCCTTTGTTGCTTTTCCTCCCCCTTTGACATAAATGGCAAAGAGTTTGAACCAACAGTGCCACTGCATCTTCAAACATAATATGACCAACAATTCATCCTTCTCATATGACCAATGCTCCCCCTGAGCCTGTGCATTTAGAGATGCCTGACAGCATTTCACAACCAATGTAGTCTTCTATAATTAAGTAGAGCTGATCCTCTGCATGGCAGAGACTACTCCCAGTTTCTGTCTGAGATATTCGAATGCTTCCCTAGGTAGAGGTTTGGTAAATATATCAGCAACTTGTTCTTTGGAGGAAACATATTGTAATTTCACCTTTTTCTCAAGCACTTGTTCTCGTAAGAAGTGATATTTGATGGGAATGTGCTTGGTCTTGGAATGCATAACAGGATTCTTTGAGATACTGATGACACTTGTATTATCACACATAATGGAGATATGGGGTGAACATTTGATTTGAAAATCTTGTAGAGTTTGCATCATCCAAAGAAGTTGAGTGCAACATGATGCTGCAGCCACATATTCTGCTTCTACTGTAGATAAGGAAATGGAACTTTTCTTCTTGCTGAACCAAGATACTAATCAAGTCCCCATAAAGAATGCACCACCACTAATGCTTTTTCGATCATCAACACTTCCAGCCCAATCTGCATCAGTGTATGCATGAAGAGTAAGATCAACATTCTTTGGATACCATAGTCCAAATTCTTGAGTTCCCTGTAGATATTTTAATATTATTTTCACAGCCTAAAGATGAGATTCTTTTGGATTGGCTTGAAATTGTCCAACAATCCCAACTGCATGCATGATGTCTGGTCTTGTCCCAGTGAGATAAAGTAGACTTCCTATCATAGATCTGTATTCTGGTTGATTTACAGTGGGGGAATCATCATTAGAACTGAGACTGCATCCGATTATCGTTGGTGTACTTACAGGTTTGCAATCTTCCATGCCATTCTTCTTCAGGATTTGCTTGAGATACTTTTCTTGTGATAAGAATATACCATCTGTTGCTTGTTGCACTTGCAAGCCAAGAAAGAATGTTAGTTCCCTAAGTAAAGACATTTCAAATTCTTGCTGCATATTAGAAGAAAATTTCTGACTCATAGAATCTTTATTACTTCCAAAAATGATATCATCAACATATACAACTACAATCAAAAGTTTGTCATTTTCAGTTTTTGTGTACAATTTGCTATCAGCAGACCCCTTTGAAAATCCTTGTTGATGAAGATATTTGTCAAGACGATAGTACCAAGCCCTTGGAGCTTGTTTGAGACCATATAGAGCCTTTTTAAGTCTACAAACAAGTTTTTCATCATTTCCCAAAATGAATCCTTCTGGTTGTTCTATATAAACTTCTTCTTCTAGATCACCATTGAGAAAAGCATATTTAACATCCATTTGATAAACTTTGATTTGTTGGAAGCTTGAAAATGCAAGAAACATTCTTATGGCTTCAAGTCTGGCTGCAAGAGCAAAGGTTTCTTCAAAGTCTATACCTTCTTGTTGAGCATACCCTTTACACACAAGTCTAGCTTTATTTCTTATAACATCCCCATTCTCATTTAACTTGTTTTTGAATATCCATTTAGTTCCAATGATATTTTTGTCATGAGGCCTTGGTACTAACTCCCAAGTGTGATTCTTTTGAATTTGATCAAGCTCTTCATTCATGGCTTGAATCCAACATTCATCTTTGCTAGCTTGACTGACACTGTGAGGTTCAACCATGGACAGAAATGCCAGATTGCTAGAAGATACCACAAGAGTCCTTCTTGTTTGTACACCTGATTCCTTTTCTCCCAAAATTTGAGATTCTGGATGATTCTTTTGAACATATCTAGATGGAGCCTTTTCAGACAGCTCTTCTTCAGGTTCTTCATTGGGTGTACTATTTGTATCATTACTGTTTGATGTAGAAGGATATGTGTCCTCATCATCTTCATTTGTTGTTTTCTTTTCTTCTTTTGGGGCTGCAGTAGACTCATCAATAACAACATCAATACATTCAACAATCTTTCGAAGTCTTTTATTGTAACATTTATATGCCTTACTCCTAGAGGAGTAACCAAGAAATATTCCCTCATCAGCTCCGGGTTCAAACTTGCCAAGTTTTTCATCATTATTTTTGATAAAGCATTTTCTCCCAAAAATTCTAAAATGCTTTATGGTGGGAGGATTAACATACCAGAGTTCATATGGAGTTTTATCACTATTTACACGAACATGTGCTTTGTTGAGAATGTTTTTTGCTGTATGTGCTGCTTCTTCCCAAAATGTGTCAGGTGTTCCGGAATCATCAAGCATAGCTCTAGCAATTTGTTGAATTGTTCTGTTCATTCTCTCTGCAACACCATTCTGTTGTGGAGTGCCAGCTACAGAGAACTATCTTTTTATGTTGTGTTGTTCACAGAATTCAAGAAATTCTTTGGATGTATATTCTCCTCCTCCATCAGATCTAAGACACTTGATTTTTAATTCTAATTCATTCTTCACTAGTGCTTTGAAAATCTGAAATTTCTCAAATGCTTCATCGTTGTGTTTAAGCAGCCCAATCCAACACATTCTAGAGAAATCATCAATGAATAAGATATAGTATTCTTCACCACGGGGTGAATTTTTCCTCATAGGTCCACATATGTCAGTATGAATGAGTTCAAGAGGCTTCCTTGATGATCCTTCCTTGGCATTAAATTGTACCCTGGTTTGCTTACCGAATTGGCAAGATTTGCATATGATATTTTCAGGTAGAGTAATATTGGGAAAGTCATGAACAACTTTAAGTCTACTTGATTTGTTGATTTGAGAGAAGCTCAGATGCCCCAACCTTCTATGCCATAGCCAATTCTCTGAAGATCTACTCAAATAACATTGTTCTTTGGGGTTCTTCAATATCTACAGGTTGTTTGGAGTTCTTTTTCCTTTTATAATTTCTTTACCTGTATCAAGATCACGTACCACACATTCTTTTGAACTAAAGACAACTTCAGTTCCTTGATCACACATTTGACTTAAACTTAACAAGTTATGCTTTAATCCATCCACATACATGACTTCATTAGCTTTCACCTTATCCTTTAGGAAAACAGACCCTTTACCTTTAATTACCGCAGGAGTATCATTTCCAAATGTAACATTCTTCTCCTTTTCTAGAGCACTATATGCAAGACGTTTGTCTTTATCACCTGTCATGTGTCTTGAACATCCACTATCAATGTACCATTAGTTCTCTTCATCTTCTGCAAATAACGCTATGCCACAATTTTAAACCTGTAACTCCTTCTTTTTCCATACTTTGGATCTTGAAGGAACATGTTCTTTTGGCTGAACTTTTCTCCTGCATTCAAATTCTTCATGACCAAAGTTATTGCAATAAGTGCATTCAACTTCATATTGAAGAGGAGAAAAGATGTTATAAGTATTCTTCTTTGCTTCAATATTAGTCATTTTATTTCTTGATTCTCTTGTCATAATAGTTTTATATGCTACACATTGAATAGATTTATGACCAAAATTGTGACATGAGAAACATTGTCCATTGAAGAAGAAATTTCTACGATCATAAGATCTTCTATATGAATTTATATGTTGATTGGTGTTTCTTTGAAAGACATTCCTGTTAGTGTTTCTTGAATTTAAATGATCATGCTTTACCTGTAAAGATTATTTGTTCCCTTGCTGAGTGGCAGCATGTTGTAAACCAGCTGTAACTGCTTTTAGATAATTTGGTGCTGATGCCTGAGAGGAGAACGTTGTACATTGATAATCTCATCTAAGGTTTCAGACCCTTTAGCAAATCTAAGATTCAGATTCTTTAATTTCCCAAGTTATTTTCTTTACTACTTCACATTCTAATTTCTCTTTGTGTTTCTCTTTATCTTCAAGCTGATTTTTCAGAGTTTCTATGATTATTTTGCTCTCTTCTAAGCAAATTTTGAGTTTATTGTTTTCATTAAGAAAATCACTGTCTTATAGAGCATCCACAAAAGTATCCTCTTCTTCTCTAGATTCTTTTTCAAATGCCATGAGAAGTCTCAGATCTTGTTCACATTCTTCCTCACTATCAGATAACCCATCACTATCTTCATGAGTATAGTAACTCTTTTTAGAGCTAAAATGATTCTTATTCCTTCTTGCTACTTCCTTCCCCTTTTTATGAGTTTCTTTATAAGGACACTTAGCAGCATAATGACCAACTCTTCCACAATCAATAAATTTGAAAGGAAGCTTACCTCTGAATCGTCCTGTGCCAAGTTGAATTTTCTTTACGAAGTTTATCTCATCTTCTTCTGAGATATATCCTGATCCTTCTGTTATTTGTACTTCCTTTCCCTTTGTAGAAGTTCTAAAGACTTCTTCTTTGACTTCAGATGGTCCTCCTCTTCTCATTTCATATGCAGTTAGTATGCCATGAAGTTGTACCACAGTAAGATTTTGAAGATCCTGCTTTTCTTCAAGAGCTGAAACTTTTGACTCAAATTTTGTTGTTAGAGATCTTAAAATTTTCTCAACCAAAGTGGATTCAGTAATTGTTTCTCCCAGATTTCTCATGCAATTTACAATATCATCAAGACGCAGAAAGAAATTTTCAATGCTTTCTTCATTAAGCATTTTAAGATTCTCATATTGGATTCTGAGAGTTTGAAGTTTAGCACTTTTTACCTTTGCATCACCTTCATAGCTTAGAATGATTTTGTCCCATATTGCCTTAGCTGTATTTAGCTACGTGAATTTGACAAATTCTGATTCAGTTAGACTTCCTAATAGAGCATTGACTGCCTTTGCATTTGTTTCATAATTATTTATTTCCGTTGGATCTGTTGGTACTACAGCTGGATATTGATATCCTTGTTAAACAATTGCCCATACCTCTGCTCCCAGAGACTGAAGATAGGATCTCATCCTTTTTTTCCAGAAGATTAAATTGTTTCCATTAAAAAGAGGAGGCCTGATAGATGCTATTCCATCTTGATTGCTCATCTTGCTTGATCTTCCTTCTAGCGACTAAGCTTTTTCAGAAGGACCTGCTCTGATACCAATTGTTGGGAAAAATACTGAGAAGGGGGGGTGAATCAGTATTTAGGACTTACTCAACAATTTCTTTTTCATTCTTTAAAAAACCATACACTACTTTGCTGAAGTCAACTAGCATATACACGCAGATATCCTTCATAAAACTCACGTATATACAAATATCTTATTATGCCATTAATTATTTACTTAGATCTATGCTACACTCATTCTTCTGATGATTAGATAACAATAAGCATGTGCAGTAATAACAGAATAAATCATCACACATAAGCATCACACAAGAACACCAGGATTTAAGGTGGAAATCCAAGTCGGGAGAAAAACCACCGTTGTCGTCGTCTCAGTCTTCAATATTAATTATATAAAGAAAACATGTTACAACCATGTACTAGCGCAGAATCATACCAGCACGCAGGCACCCACCTGCAGAAGGCTACAACCTTCTCTCATTTACCATCCTCTCCTAGAAGGGAGCTATGACCCCCTGCTCTCGTTTACCAGCCTCTCCTGGAAGGGAGCTACAACCCCCTAACTGAAGGCTACAACCCTCAGCTCCACCATGGACCACGTCTCATCAATTTTCAGACTGGATCCAATAGCATCACACAACATACCTTGTAGGCCACCAAATTTACTTATTTTCTTCAGAGGTGCATCCTTAATTCAACAATTTGTTACCCATTCAAAACAGATATACTTCAGAGTGAAGTATTCATTCATAACCCTTATACGTTCTTCATGATTGAACCAGGAATTAATCATCATCTGATCTAAAGATCTTGATCAATCATCATATACACAGGTGCGCCATAGATTCAGAAATATCAGAGTTGATTCATTCAGATATCTCTAGAAGAGATTCGTTTATTATCGACCCTTTCGCACGCACTCCCTTCTTCATGATTCTCATCACCTTATATAGTTTTTGCTTTTAATAAAACCTTGGGTCAAAACCACGAACCGCTAATGGTATTCCTGGACGGGGTCCAACAATCTACTATAGTCATGACCTCCCCAAAGCATACAAAATTGCTTTTACAACAAGAAATGACCCAAAAAGGAACTTTATCTCCGCCATATAAGTTTATGACTAATAAATCATTTTCAATGGATTGGCGTGGTCATAATCTTTAAAACTTAGCTCTGACCCCCCACCTATATGGTTAACAAGCCAATCAAATTCCAATCTTTGACCTTGGGCCCACATCGCAGTTGGCCATTTGCGATGTGTGATATGCAATGGCGCGACATCGCATCGCAACTGACAACTGGTGGAAACATATGGCGGAAATAACAAATATGTGATATTGCGATATTGCGATGATCACATATCGCAACATTCAATCGGCGCGCACATATATATACCATGTAATTGTGCGATGTGCGATGATCGCATATCGCAACAATCACGAAACTCTGGTTTGGGCGGAGGGTGATTTTGTGAAATTTCGATGTTGCGATCGTGCGATGGCACGACGATCGCATATCACAAATAATCCATATCAACAAGACACTTGAAACTTCAAAACTGCGCTTTGCGATTTGCGCTCAAGTGGTAGGGACCACTTGTCCTGCCGCTTTCAAAGATTTAAAGTCCTTCCACTGTTTTATTCAATTTTCTTCATACTTGGTTGTTGAGGGCTTAAACGCCCAAAATCATTGTTTTTAAATAAAATCTGCTCCTCCGTAGTCTGGAACTACAACTATCTTCATTCCACTGTAAAACGCCACTGCCCATCACCATAATTACAATGCATTCATCCTTACATGTCTCATTCTTTTTGAATTTGTGTTGCTATTCAACAAAACTCTGCTGCGCCTTTGTACTCTTTTCTCCCATTCTATCTCTGCTCTTTCTTTGCCAATTCCTTTGCCATCAATGAAAACCATTTAGCACCTCGAAATTCTTTTAGTTTCTCCATCCTCATCTCCTTGATTTCTCGGCAATATCTTGCATGGTTTGAAGAAGAAGCTTTGAAAACTCCTTTTCATCCATCTCACGATATTGGGTTGCCTTTCTCTCCTTTGGGTTGTATAATCACACGGTTTTATTAAGATACCGGTTTCCCCTTTTTATTATTTGCTCTTATTCTTTTGATGACATAATTGTTGTATACCACCTGAAGTGGAGCCAAGATTATGCTCTAATACCTTTATGTATTCCAAATTAGGTAGAACGGGGAATATGGCACCTAAGCGTGGAAAATGCGGTGAAATATACGGCACATCAAATGAGAGAAGATCATGAAACCATTAAATTATAAATTTATAGCGAGAAAATGTGTACAAAATCTTGAGGAAAAATACACTCAAGCTAGGCAAAACAAGCCTCTAAGAACCCGATGCATGAATCATGAATAAAAATTGCTATATAAGAATGTTGGAGGTAGAGAATGCATTTTTATAGGGGTAGCTACCCTTCGAAGATGGGAAATTACATGGATCTGCTGATATAATTGTAGAAAATTTCGAATCCGAGATCCATACCTTCTATTAGTCCCAAGACAACTTCGAAGGATTTAGGAAATACACTAAATATAAAAATTCCAAAATGTAACCTTAGGGATAGAATAATGATTTTCAACTATATCATTGATAGAGGTGGCTAATATCATATAGGATTGGATAATACTCCTCAATAGATGTCCTAGATGAAGGAGCTTCTCTTCTCAACTTTGAAATCCAACTCACAAGCTCGGCACTAAGCCCTCCCATTACCAGGTACTTGCAAAATAACACAATTTCTAAAGGAAATTTGCATTGTGGATGATGGAAAAAAATTGGCCTGATTTGAGATGACAAAATAATGCTCACGGACCCTACTTTCTAGCATCCCGAGATGAAGGTTGCTCCCCTCAACGGAAAACAAGATCGGAAAATGGATCTATCAATCACTCACTACTACTTCCCTGCAAAACAACACAATCATGAAGGAGATTGTAGTGTGGATAATGATTGAAGCTTGGTTAGATGCTGGATGGTGGAAATGAAGCTCGATTAACCTCACACAGTGCAGAACTTGAACTCCCAAGGTTGAGGGTGGTATTTCCGCTCGGAAACATGCTTATGCTAAACGAGCTCAACGGACTTCGCTAAATAGGCTGGAAGCGATGCGAAGAGAGTCATGAAAGACCAAAACATAAAAAATAATCTTAATACCTTATATTTCTTCCATCACTTAACTATTTCTTTGTGAGCATCCTAACCCTTATCTGCTCATTAAATATGATACTCTCGCAGAACTTCCTCCACTAACACTACGATATCTCAATAACTCTCCCGATATTGATCGGGAGTTCCATAAATTTCTCTCAAAATTCAAGAATTATAGGATTGAGTTGAAGCAAATGGTTGCATATATCTTGTCTTATTGATTTGACGTATGAAACGGTTTGAAAAACCAATGTCGTATGTGGAAGATATCATGTTACGATAAAAATTCCAAATAGGTAAAATTGCAACAATTTGACCGGAGTTTGAAGCCCAGGATGCATAGTCGAGAAAGTGAAATGTAAAATAAACAAAAAGGAATACTCCTCATAATATTACTTTCCAACCGAGCCAATTGTACATTGAAAAGTATCTATGAGTTTTATTTAATGTACGGGTTTGGGGGTCTAATGAGAAGCTACACGTGGCGAGCCTGAGGGCGCGATTAGCCCTAGCTTCAACGTTGTAAATTTTTTTGAGGGTCCGCAAGAATCAAACCCCATACCTCCCAGCGGGCATGTGTGCACACATTCTTGTCTAGCTACATGAGTTACTTAACATCATGGGTTGCGGTTTTGTATTATCGTGTGTGAAAATCGTGTTGGGGGTGGGGGAACGCTAGTAGTCCCAACTCGTTAATGGTCCCCCTATGTATTGTCACATGGAAAATAACAAATGTGCATCGTAGCCTATGCAACGAACCACCCGGCCATTACATTATGTATTTTCACATACCCCGGCCATTAGCAACCGACTCCCCTACACGGAGAGGCTATCCGGCCGGCTATCAGCACAGGTTCAACTCGATCGACTAGGAAGTTGAATGCAAGTTTCTGCTGATTATGTAGCTTGCGAGTTTGGGGGTGTGCATGTGACCACCATCAGGCGGCAACACATTTGTTATGGTTTCAACGATGTTAAGTTGAGCGAGCGTCATAGAAATTGGCGAGGTATGTCGTTTTATCTCGATTAAGTGGAGTTCTCCACTTTTAATGGAGCTTTCCTAGGTGACAGAGCGAAAAGTAGGAGACTCAATTTTCATTGATTATGAGTGAATGAAGAGTAATTTTTATTAATTGGAGCATTAAAAGACCATTGGTTTAGAGAAAAATCCATTAGATCATTGTCGACATAATGAAATATGGACATACCGTTAGGAGCTAGACCAAGGATGTGGCCAGGTAGGGGTGAACTGCTTCATCATGCATGTTGTGTAAATTTCATGGTGAGTTATTTCTCTATTTTACACTACTTTCAGTGTTATTTAAGCTTGGTTTATGCTTCGATTCACTAAAAATCATCTAGAATTCATGGTCGAACTCCTTAATCCTTATGCAAATTAATGAATAATTATGCACATTTTTTAAACTTAAACAACTTACTTGGCACAACAAACATAATAAATGTGAGATCAACTACTTCCATACCAACATTGTTGATTTAGGTCAAACTTGACCCCCATCCACACACTTCAACCTCTATTCACATCTAAGTTCTTTATCCATTAATAAGATGATCCACATCCACACTAAGAAGTGGTTTTATTCTATAAGGACATGGGTTTCACCTCTTTATTCCTTCCTATCTAAATGACAAAATAAAAAATTAATATTCAAAATAGATAAGAAATTTAGCTAAGGAATATTACACATTTCGAGAATCCAAAAGTGAGATAAATAGTATCAATGATTCCTTAGTTCATGTTCTCATTATGATCATTATTTTGTGCATTCGAAAAGGCATGCTAAAGAGAATGCGTTCATGGCTAATGAAGAATATCAAATATGTAGGAAAGTTCTAGGGAGATAATGCCTAGAATTAGAATCCATCCAAGTGGAGATTACCTCAATATGAAGTACTAGGCTATGTTAGAAGGTAAGTAAGAAGAAAATCCAATACCACTAAAGAGGGTACTCCAAACCCATGGAGAAAGGGGAGTCTTCAGCGAGCAAGTTTGAGTTAGTATAGAATGTTGAGAGCATGTCGCAACCTTCAGGTGATAGTGAGAATTTCCAAAGGAATACATAAGTCAAGTCGGCCTCTCTAGAGATGCACAGAAATTTATCATTAAAGGAATGATAGGTCACCAAGGAAAACCCATTGACTTGGTTAGGAGGACAGTAAGAGATGGGTCGCCTTTTAGCGAGTTGAGTATGGAAACCATTTTTTAAAATAACATTTTTTTCTTTTAAAGACTCTATATATGGACAAAAACTTGTAAAAGTGATGATGTGCATAACATCACTAGAAGTATGCAACATGAGTTATATTTTTTCCTTTTAGTTGGATAGAAGGATATGGCTTATTTTATCCTCAATCTTATTGGATGTAACAAAAAATTTCCTAAGTCTTTTATTTTAAATAACTTTGTAGATTGAATGCTTGTCCCTTCAATCGAGAGAGGAGCTCTACGCGATAACCTAATCACTAAGCTTATCAACTAGCTATGTCTTCACACAATGGCTAGATCTTTAGTACGGTTGCTGAAATAGGGTTTAAGTTTGGGATGAATAAATTAATCCATTGGGAAATGGGGTCAACATATTAAGCTTTTTAGATGTATATACCAATATATTGAGTGTATGAATTAAGAGGGAAAAATGAAAGAGAGATGGAAATTGTAAACATATCAAGAATTATTTGGATGGTAGTAGAAAGAGAAACATCCACTATACTAGGGCAAGAACATGAATCCTGTGATTTTAGGAGAAATATTGCATATGTCTAAACCATATGAACTACAACATTAAATAATGAATTATGTCACATAATCTCAATTAAACAATAGAAGATAGTAGATAAATGATATCACATATAAATGAAGCTGTCTTAAGATAAAAACTAATTGAGCATACCATCACATGAATATACTATTCTAGTCTTCTTGGCATGAAAAATATGAATAATTTGATCACACAAAAAAAGAGAATAATTTGTTTCAAATTCCAACCTTTTTAACATTTCTTTAGGTATATTAAATAGGAATTACATGAATTTTTAAAGATCTACCAATTCTAGGAGTTTAACTATTAAATATTACAAAAAATCTGTATAATTTCCTAAATATCTAGAAACCTACTACACGATGTAATAAAATATACTATCCTAGATATTATGAATATTCTAGCCTTATCTTATTCAAACTAAACCAAAATATACATGCATATTTATGAGACCTTCGTCGATTGTATGGAACATATTGTTAGGTCGAAATCTTAGATTTCGCGATATAGAATTGTTTTGTGATTTTATAGAGTAGTTCACCATTTAGGCCATGCATATATCCTTGATGTATCTATACGTGAGATACATTGAACCTTCAAAAAAATCTCCTTAAGTCACACACCCTTATTACACTTGTCTCCACCATCCTATGTCATTTCCACTCTTCATCGAACTTGCAAGCTAGAACAACCATGTACATGTATTCCTATCCACAAAAGCTTGTATATCTCATCTTAAAACCTTATTTTATCATGATGAGAATATCAAAAATCTTAATAAGGATTTTACGAGATATATTTGTCAAAATAAGGGTTTACATTTTACGACAAAAAATCATTCCCCTATTTTTGGATCAACGAACTTCATAAAAGCCACTTTAATTATAATTTCCATAAACTGACATCTTGAGAAATCATGATCAAATTGTCTTGGATTGATTTTGATATGATAACCCATTTACATTTTTTCTTTTATTTCTTTGTTCATTGTTAGGGTTTCTTGTTCCTTTTTTAATGTAGACTTTATTTTCCTTTTTTAGTTTTTTCTCTTCTTGCCTTTGGAAGTTATGTATCTTCCCTTCATCGATGACTATTGACTCTTTTATTCTCTTTGTTAAATTTGACTTTGGAGCACAGTATCAACTTATTGTGACTCGGTGTGAGACTTTCTCAAATAATAAACCTAAATTTTGTTCTCAACTTGTATCCCTCTGCCCCTCCTTACGGTCACTTTTCCTTTTTCAATGTTTGTGAAACCAACTCCAAAAATAGAAGAAAAAGAGATATCAACACCTTAGAAATAAGCCACTTTGAAGGTGACCTCAATACATTACATGAATGAGAAATTCTTGGATGATACAAATTCTGAAAACCTCCTTTATATGGGAGTCAGGTAGGGCCCCGCAATGTAATCTTAGCCGACCTAACAATAATAATTTAAGGGCACAATAATAATAATAGGGGTTATAGAGGTACAATAATGATAAGAAAGGTTGCACTAACGGTAAAGGTTATACTAGTAATATGGGGACCTAACATGCCCCTCTCCTTCAAAATAGTGTCGTCCTCAATGCTTGAGTAGCTCTTGGTATACGTATAAAATTATCATCCTCCCATAGAATCTTCGATTGGGTAAGTTCTTCCACTTGATGAGATACTCTAAAAGCGATTGATTTTGTACATGTCGAGTTCTTGTTTCCGTGACCACTTCGGGTTGTCCTACGATTTTCCTTCCTCATCAAGTTGCGGAAATATTGTTTGAGCTGGAATATTTTCACCTATAACCTTCTTTAAGCATGAAACATGGAAAACTGGATGCACTCATGAAGAGCGAGGCTCCAATTTGTATGCCATGAAAATATGATCTTTGCAACACTTTGCCAGGACCATAGTACTTTGGCGATAATTTATTAGCCTTCTTAGCTTGCTTGACGGACATTTGTTTGTATGGTTGTAGCTAGTAAATACGATCTCCTATAGCAAAATTCTCTCATTTAACGTGTTGATCTACTTTTGTTGTTTCATTCTATTTTGTGCCAAATTCGAGTTATCCTTTAGAGGTGGAGAACTTATTGTTGATACTTTCGATGTGATCTTCCACTACTTGAACCTTCAAATTTTCTTAAAGATGATGTGATGGATGGTGGATGATATCCATAAAGTGCCATAAATGGGGTCATTTTTTAACGATAGAAAGTGTTATACCACCATTCGGCGAGGTAAGCATTTGACTCTTTATGTTTTGTTTATCGGTCTGGCAAACGAAGATATCCTTCCAAAATTTTATTTACTGTCTCGGTTTGCCCATTGGATGAGGATGATAAGATGAGCTATGAGCTAATTGAGTACCCAAAAAATAAAATAAATCCATCCTAAAATTTCTAGTAAAAATGGGATCTACGTCGCTCTGATAACCTTGGTTTTCCATGTAGCTTTGGTGTGTCCATAAATGTAGTGGCACCATGATACTTGATTTAAATGGATGAGATAATGCACAAAATTGTGGATGCTTGGTAAATCTATCAACTACCACCATGATGACACTCTTTCCTTTGGAAATAGGTAAACTTTGTGATAAATCCCATTGAAATATCCTCCCAATGTTGACTTGGAATGGATAAGGTTGTAGAAGACTCGGGGTCTGGTGTCTCAACACATTTTACTTTGGAAAATCAAACATTCTACGACAAATTTTGAATATCATATTTAAGGCCATCCCAAAAAATAGATTTCTTCACCCTGTGGTAAGTTTTTAAAAATCACAGTGTCCTCCTAAAGGAGAAGTATGCAATTCGAAAAGAATCTTTTGTTTTAGTTAGGAATTCTTACAAGATATAAGTGATCTTTGTACCATAGGGAATCATTTTTTCCAACTAAATGTATTGGATGTAATATGATCTTGCTGCAAATTTTGAATGAGTCTCCACACTTTCATCCCTTCTTTCATTCATCCTTTTCTTTGGTTATCCAATGCGGTTGGATAATAGAAATAGCACAAAGAAATGCTTCCACCTCTTCATTATTTTGAGAGTGCATCTGCAACAACATTTATCCTCCCTTTTTTGTTTATTATTTCAAAATCATTAACCCAACATATTTGTGACCCATTTTGTTGCTCATGAAGATAAGTGTTGTTTCAAAAATTCTTAAGACTATCATGATCGGTTTACCTTGAAATGTCTTCCCATTAGGTAAGAGACCGCCCATTTCTTTAGTGCATGCAATATTGCTAACATTTATTTCTCATAAATAAACTCTTGTAAATACTTTCCTTTCATTGGATGACTTTTAAAAGCAATGCAGTCTTCTGCCACATTAAAACACCACCAATTACGTTTCTGAGGCATCACGTTTCCATAATAAAGGTTTTTGTGAAATGCATATAGATAAGACCGGTGCTAGGCACATTGACTCTTTAAGATGTTAAGGCGTAGTTGCTTCGGGAGTCCATGAAAAATCATCTTTCTTCAATAATGTTGTTAAGAGGTGATGCTATTCTCCCATAATTCTTAAAAAACTTGCGATAATACCTTTTGTTAACAGAAATCCTGCATGTTGTTTTATGGTTGTGGGGAATTTCCATTCTTTAATGGCTTTAATTTTTTTAGTGTCTACCTTAACACTCGTGAGATACAATATGACGGATATTCCCTCTTGTACTCCAAAAGTATTCGGATGTTTTTGAATATATTTTTTTCTCCTAACGATAGTTTGAGCACCCTATCAACATGTTGAACATGATCCTTCAAGACTGTTGTAGATTAGTATATCATCAAAAATACTAGCAAAAATTTTCTAAGGAAAGGGTTTGAAAATGGAATTCATCAAGCCTTGAAATGTAGAAGGAATTGCATTGGTAAAGCCAAAAGGCATGAACAAAAATTCATAATGACCCTCATGAGGTTTGAAATTCTATTTTTACATATCTTGATCTTCATTCTAATTTGATGATATCTGAATGAAGATCAACTTGGTAAAATAAATTGCTCTATGTAATTCATCTAATAATTCATCAATTAGAGGAATGGGAGATTTATCTTTAATGGTGAGATTATTGAGCTCCCTCTAATATGGACACATGCACGCGTGATCCATCCTTCTTGACCTTCTTCTACGAGAGCCAGAGAAAGAACTTTGACTGGGTTGATTATACTAGCCTCTAACATTACTGCAATCATACGCTCAATTTCGCTCTTTTGGACATAAGGATATCTATAAGACGATGTTTGGAGGAACACTACTGGAATCAAATGAATATCGCCATGATCATGAATAGGTAGAGTCCTTTGGGAGTTTCAAAACTTAATGATTTTCCAAGACTTTTGGAGATGCGAAATAGATGATTTGATGTTGGAACATCTATTGAGCATAATTGTGAAATTACACCTCATTGCTCATTCTTTAGAAGCTTTTTCATGACAATAGAGCTTATTATATTTCTCGGCTTCCTTGCAATACGCGTAATTTGAATTCAACTACGCCAGAAAAAATTTCAGAAAATTTCTTGAAAATTAAAAACCTCTTGTCCCCAAATATTTGTAACCATTGTACTCTTGGTACAACATCAGCCCTCCCCATAGTAATGGAAATCATTGTACTATTCAATAGATATTCCCCCATGGTTAGCTTGATATTATGGCATTTTAGGCAATTTATAGTTCCTGAAATTTGCAACCATCACTTTACATTCTAGTGCTAGGTATAGGAAACAATTCAATTCCCATGCTACCCTTACAATGAATAAAATTATGGGTACTACTTCAATCAATCAACACTGTTATTTTTTCTTCATGATATGTCCTTATATCTTGAGAGTTTTAGGGTGGTAATTCTGGCAATTCATTACACGATATGGTCGGACTCATTTCTTCCTCTTCACAGGGTTGGTTCACAGTGTATATGATCTTCTTGTTCATTTTCTTCTTCCTCTTCACAATCCCCATGTAAAAGAATTTCTTCTCAACACACTTATGAACTTTAGTGTATTTGCTATCTGGCTTGTAAGAAAATCCTTTTTCTCTTTTTTCTTCTAATTGTTGTGATGTCAACCTTGTAGGTTGTGGAAATCTGGTGCCTTGTAACACTTCCCTCTTTATAGAAGTGGTGTTAGGCTTCCTTGTCACCATAATTTTACATTCAATTTTTCTTGCGAACACGAATGCCTTCTCCAATAGATCGGGTTCCAAAATATGAACTTCATGTTGGATGTTATCCTTTAAATTACCTTGAAGATATCAATCCTGTGTTCCTGCGGAATATCGGTTACCCTTATATTCAATTTTTGGAAGTCCTCAATGTACTCCCCACTAAACCCTTTTTCTTGAGATTTATCAATTGGCTAAAGAAGGTGTTGCTCTTTGTATCTCATAATGTACTATCATTTCCTACGTAAAAATTGACCAAGTGACAATTTTTACGGGAGCAAAGCCATCGATACCATACAAATGTATTTTTCTAAATGTAAAAGGGTGCAATGCGTACCTTTTGTGTGTTTTGCACATTATTGAGATCAAAATATTGCTGCATATGTAGTATCCATGTTACAAGATCCTTTCCATCAAAATTCCTCATATCCATTTTGGAATGTGGTGGATTTCTTCCTGCCAACATTAGAGTTTATGAAATCACTATTAACATTTATTTATTTTTCTCATCATGAGTTTCCTCTACTATCGTTTTACTAGAAACATTTGTTGTGTCCAACTTTGTCAAACCTTCCATGTCTTCTTTTAGATCATTGTTCATGTTTTCATTTTTTCATAGATCTTAGCTTCCATGTCATCCATCTTAGATTCCATGCCATCTTCCATGCCATCTATCTTAGCTTCCATGCCATTATTCAAACCATCCATCTTAGATTCAGCTGCCTTTATTCAAACCATCCATCTTAGTTTCCATGCCTTTCTCGAAAACCATGTATTTTTGTTTCTCTTTCACGAAGCGAAATTTGTTGCACTTGCTCTTGTAAATTTGATATATCATGTTGCATTCTTCATCCTCATGAATCATAGCGGGGCATATAAAACGTGGGTGTTGAATTATTTTTGGGGTCATTTTAGAATCCAATGCGATATCTATTCTCTGGTATGCCCTTGGAATCAATTCAACTTGATTCTTCAAAAGCAGAGACTTATGCAATTCGGAAAAAACAATACCTTTTGCTTGCTTTTGAGAGCTCTATATTTAAATTGAATTATCTCTATAGTGCAGATCTAAATATCCTAAAATTTGGCCTTGTAATGACGCTTTGATTTTTTTCTTTTCAAATGTCATAGGTCGCTGATTTTAGTTCTTCAAGCCAAAGTTATGTCTAGTATCCTGACGATTATGGATTGGTTCGGTAGAGCGAACCTACATGAATTGCCACGTGTCATTGTTTCCTCCTTTGGCTTTGAAATTGATAGATAGGAAACTACGGTCCATGTAATTGTTGCCACTTTACATCATTCCAATCCGATGCTCGAATGGGTGTAGATATTTTTACGATAACCTATTTGAGATAAGAAGTCGGAGCTTTGAAAAAGACCTAACTTCCCTCGGATCATATCTCCGTAAATATTGCGAGCCAAGCTCGGGGAATTTTTGACGTTATTCCCTCAAGATCTTGGCACGATTCTCTAAAAATTTCGGCTTACGAATATTCGTATAAAAAATTTATAGCACAAGTAATAACGATGACCTATTTAGGTTAAATTCGAGGCTTGCAAAAATCCGCAAGCTTCACAAATCTATCTCCTAAAATATTGTAGACAAACTGCGAAATTTTGTAGCAATGTTCTCGGGATTTCGGTCGCACTCTAAACATGTCGACACGAACATTCATATAAAAAAATTTATCGAGAAAATTCCACGATGACGGTTTTGGAGCGGCGAAAATGCTAGAATCCAAAGCTACGATACAAATATTGAGAAACCGGCTCAAAATAGAAGAAAAGAGATATCAACGCCTTAGAAATAAGACACTTCGAGGGGAAACCTCCGATTCATTAAATTAATGAACAATTGTTAGGATGATACAAATTACAAAACCTCCTTTCTATATATAGGAGTCCATGGGGCCTGATGTAATCTTAGTGGGGCCACGATGTAATCTAGTTGACCTAACTTTAATAATAATGTAAAGGGCACAATAATAATAACAATATGGGGGTTATATGGGTACAATAATAGCAATAATGGGGTTACAATATAACAATAAGGGACTATACTAGTAATATAGGGACACAACAAACCCAACTTTAATTATAATTCCATGGCTTCGGCATCTTGAGAAATCATGATCAACTTGTCTTGGATTGATCTTGATATGATAGCCATTACCTTTTTCTTATTATGCCTTTGTTCATTTTTTAGGGTTTCTTGTTCTTTTTTTAATGTAGAATTTATTTTTCCTTTTTTTAGTTTTTTTGTTCAACACCTTTGGGATATTATGTATCTTCCTCTTCATCAATGACTATTGGCTCTTTTAAGTCTCTTTTGTTAAATTTGACTTTGGAGCCCACTAGTCTCGGCTTATTGACGGCTTTTGGTGTGAGGATTTCTCAAATAATAAACCTGGGGTACCTCTCGACTTGTATCCTACGCAGCTACTTCATTTTGCTTTTCCTTTTTATTCTATGTTGCTACATTGCTTAATATCCCTTTTAGGAAAATCAACAAAAAATGCATTTTTTCGGATAATTACACTACGGTGAGGAAAAAAACTTGAGATCCATTATTTTGTGTTATATCCCTCGAAATACTGTGAGGATCGGAAAAAAATCATTATAGCTATGTTAAACGGATCTCCCAAGCCCAATATGGGCTTAAGCTTTTAAACCCATAGCTTTTACAACAAAATTTCTGAGCATAAGCAACACGAGTTTCATGAGCATTTATACTATAGTAAAATTAGAATCAATGGATTAGATGATATATTACTCAGAGGGCGAGAAAATGGAGATCTAGTCTCTTTTATATGATCTTGATAACTGAAATGAGGAGTTTCTTGAAAGCATGAAGTACAAAAAAGTAGATCTACGGATACATGATTGAAAAATTACGCACACTACATTGACTTGCATATATGGCTGGAAAATACAGAAATGGCTGAAAGCCTCCCTCGTTATCTTTACGAGAGAAATATTGACCCTTTCCTAGAAAACTAGCTCACAAACGGGGGTTTAGCCCCACCAGCACATAACACAATGGAAAATAACGCAATTTCTCCAAGGGACTCCACGTAGCGCTGGGTATATACTTGACCCAATGTCTAATAGTGGAAGGATAGCCCAAAATACTCCTCTCAAATCCCTTCTGACTCTCGAAAGAGTGTGGAATTCTCGCATGAGAATACCTTGAACTAACGATTCAAAAAACCTAGCCTAAGCAGTAGTATACAGAAATCATAAGAATAAATCATAAAAAAATATTAAGATGCCTCTCATGGATACCATCCCTTCCATTTATTCTTGGTGAGCCTTCTCATCCTTGGCCTCATTCATGAGGTTGCTTCCTTCAAGATTCCTCCTCCAAAGCTAGATTGTTCCCACTTCGCTCTATCTTATCCTTAGAGCAACGTTGTTGGTTTGGTCGAGATGGATCTAGTCCACATGAATTTCCCCCTTTCACACCAGGTGACTTTTATTTTCCTACCTAAACTAATCTCTGTCCACATTGGAAGTGTTTTATTCCTACCAAAGAGATTTAAGGGTCTCCCCGCATTTATTCTCTTAGACTAAAAAATAGAATAACATATAATATTCCAAATAGTAATAAGCTAATTGGGAATATTACGATCCTCCCTCCCAAAATTTACTTGTCCTCGGAAATAGTAAATATGGAATCTTACCAACATATTCTCTACTTCACAGTGGCATCCTCATTAGGAATATTCCTCCATCGAATTAGATTTTCCTTGATCACCCTACTCCTTAAATACATCTCAGTATCCAGATTACCTCTATAGTTGCAAAACTAGATGGGTGCATCATCAATATGTGGGCGATCCATGTTGGCAACCACATGTTGTCAATGGCCTTCTTGAGGCACGGACATGAAAAAATGTTATGGATCTTTCTCCCTTGGGAAGCTCCAACTCATATGTAACTACAACATGACGAAACCACCACCTTGTGGTCCATAGAATCGAGGCTTGGGCTTCTCGGCCCCCTTCTCCTTAAGTGTATACTTTCTATAAGGGCCGAAGATGAAGATAGACCAAGTCATCTACACTCAAACTATCTTTCTATCCGACCATGGTCTACATATATCTTCTAACGTTTTATGTTGTGAAATATTATCCTTGAGGACGAGCATATCCTAACTCTCTTGAATCCATTCCTTTTCTCTAGGAGCCTCGCTTTCTCCAAACATAACATCAGCAAATGAGAGTGCATCATACGCATAAAAGCTCGAAATGGGAGTCGGGCCAATGGACATACGGAAAGTTGTGTTGTAGCAGTACTCCCCCAAATGGAGCCAACGCATCCATGCTCTTTGTTGGCATGAAACATAGTTTATCAAGTAGCCTTCTAGCCACTTTTTCACTATTTCAATCCGTCCATCAGTTTGTGGGTGATGGTTGGTACTTGGTGTTAATTCAATACCCACCTAACCGGAAAAGTTCTTTGCCAAAATCCACCCATGAAGCGGCTATCCAGGTCACTAACTATGGTCATTGGAAGACCATGGAGTCTAAGCCATCACGAAGAAAAGCTCGGCTACCTATGAAGAAATATATCGTCTTGAAAAATAGCAAAAGAAATTTGAATACTTTGTTAGTTAATCAACAACTACAAAGATACAATCCTTACCCTAATTTAGTTGTTGTGGAGGTAAATCCCCTCTACGGACAGAGGCAATCCTACGCGAGGCCAGGAGCCTAGCAACAATATTCACACCGCTATAGTGCAGGTTCCTAATTTCAAATAAACCAACTAGCGATGAAGGCTTACCTGGAATCCAACGCTGTCGCTTGTAGAGAAAGTAGCGCTCTCGTTCCTTAGCTCTGGCAGATCACAATCCTCACGATCTCCGTGATCGGACACCTGCACACGCAAGAAACAAAAAAAACGCAAGCGTAAAATCCAGTATATGCAACTATATGTCAGTCAGAGAAGACATAACTCATCATCATAATCAACAACAAGAGTGGAACCATAACCAATAGTCGCTTATCATTAATCAATCAAAGAAGAATACAACCATAGCTCTGACGCTGAATTCTCCTTCGGAGGGTCGCCAGCGGAACACGTCTCGAAAAAGCCTGTCGGGGATGGGACAAACCTCTCTCTTCGGATGTCTCGACAATAATCTCCTTGCTTGGATTTGGCCTTAAGGGAATGGATCAAGGCTCTGCAGCACTAGGCTCTGATGGCTCTTGGGAACTTGGAGACTAGCTTGCAAAGGAGATGAGCAAGCTTTTATAGATGGAGGAAGGGGAGTTGGGATCCCTATAATCATGGGACTGGCCCTATCCTCAAGGAAGCTTCCATGAGAGGTGGCAAACCACTTCCTCTACATGGAGATCCGGAGCCAAACCTCCCAACTCAAATTAGATGCCAGTTTCTGGATCAGTTAGGACGAAACTTCCGCCATTTATTTTTAAAAAACACTCCTTAAAATGGCTGGCGCGAGTGCGACTCTGGGACAGAGCGCCAATTGGCGCGCCCTCTTTGAAGGATTTCCCCCATTGGCGCGGGTAATGAACTGGCTACCCGCGCCAATGCAAAAAGGGGTGTTTTTAGGGTTTTTCACAAGGATTTGTCTTCAGGGCAATGAAAGTACATGTTTAGGGGAATGCCATGAAAGTGTTTTCAAGTTATGTCACTGCTCACAGGTCACGGAATGAGCCCTCCAATTGTGCGGGATGGGGAATTGCAGGGACGGTGAAAAATTGTTGTGTAATATATGCCCCCTAAAGCATGAGGCCCAAGAGAGAGAGAGGGTTGAAATTCTTTACGAGAACGTGTCCAACTAAAAACACCACCATCAGAAAACCTGCGTAGAGAAATACAAATGATATCTCAAATACACAATATATACGTGGTATGGGCGCAACCATCCATAACAGAGTATGTAATAATCCAGATCCGAGGCATGGACGCAGCCATCCAGTGAGGATCAGTGAATAGACTCAGGTATGGTCGCATCCATCCAATCAGCGAGTCATGTAACTAATCATAATAATCCACAAAATCGCAGCCCGGATTATAACAGACAGGAATCCAGGGTCTTGCACTCCATCTCGACCCGAACAAAGTACAAGTTCAAGCATGCGAATATGTGAGCTGAAGTCGAACATGCAAGAACATCGTCTGATTACCAGCCAATGATGAAAGCTGTTAACAGACGCGAGAGGTACCACTATTAATGACAATGGTCCTCAAGGTACTATAGGTACAGTCTACGGCATGTGAATCAATGAGCTGGCGTCGAACACCCATAGAATCACTCGATCGGAGGCCAATGATGAAAACCTCGCGTCGAATGCGAAGAACCTGCCATTGAGGCATGCAGGCTCCAAGGTACTAGAAGGGAGTCTCTAGATCAGCTTCCAGGATAATGAGCTGAAGTCGACAGGAAGTGACCTTGATCGAAGGTGGGCCATAATGTTTCCCACATCATCGACACGAGACAGAGGAACATAATGTTTTTGTGAATCACGATCAGATGAGAATCAGAGGGAGGTTGATATTTGCAGAGGTCAACTTCTCTTGAACATATTGGCAGCACGACAGTGGATTTGGCAGTATTTGACATCAAAAGATCAGAGGTCATAGTGACGAGGCAAAGAGCAGATGAGAGGTCAAAAGGGATCACCCAAACCCACGGAGGCAAGTGGAAAACGAGATGAGATATCCCCAACCCGACACGAATGCAGACAAGTGCCATGTTCAAGAGCGACATACTGCCGACACGACAATGATGTTGGTTCCATTTTCCCCACCATTTCTGGCGAGTACCTCTTTATTTTTACACAAGCTTGAAGAGGATACCATATGCTTGCTATATAAGCCCATCCTAGTACATTTAACGAGCCCTAGGAAGGAGAGACTCGAATACCGTCATTACGACTAAATCCGATATCATCAGGGTTTAACGAGTCTGACAAAGGAAGAACTCGGCATCTTTTCATGTTTAGAGAGTTTTAAAAGACAGCGGAAAAGTAAACTCCAAAGGTCCCTTTTCGTAAATAGTCCCTCAGATCCGAAAAGGTAGAAAACTTTGTCTGAGAAAACCTCCTAGTCGCAATAGGCTAGGGTATTCCTTTTTCGTAAATAATCTATCCCAGCCCGAAAAAGGGGTAAACGTATACTGGGTAGATGTCGTTTCGTGGCCACTTTAACGAGATCGAAATGACAAGGGCCTCGGCAATCTTTTCATGTTTAGAGAGTCAGAAAAGAGCTGAAAGATGACTCCAAAATGACTTTTTCGTGTATTTACCGAGTCCGAAAAAGTATAAAATACAACTCGTGTCACCGTTTAAGTTGCGTAAAAACCTGTTGCTGCACATAAAGGCAAGTGTAAAATCCATTTTCGACAAAATATATCAAAATATTAATAAAAATGACTTTTAAAACCTAATTAGATTTCAAAAAGTTATAAATAAGTCTCAAATGGTAAAAAAAAAATTACTTTTACTATTTACCTCATTGGAGAGCAACATTGGTCCATTTGTGTGAAAAATTCTGGCGGCGACTGCGACTGATCCGAGCTACCATTCAGTTCCCCATTTGTTCCAGGTAATAGGCGTTTCCTTAAGCTCCATTCCAATCCATTTTTTATATGTTTTTATTATGTATTAGACTTCTGGGCGAACCATTTTGAAATTTTAGGGCTCGCTCCATTGGCGCGGGTATCGGGCACGGACCCGCGCCAATGGACATTTCTTCACAAAGAGGTCGCGCCAATGGCACAACGCAATTTTCCACTCAAAATTTTGAAAATGTGAGCTATCTATGTGGATTTTCAAATGTTCCAGAGATCTAACAATGTATTTTTTATTGTGTTGATGCAGATATAAAGGCAAAAATGGTTATTGAATGGAAGGAGAGGGAACATGGAGAGGAAGATGAAATGGCTATTGAGAATGAAGCCTACATGACTGCACTTAAGAACTGTGGAGTTAAGAAATTCTTCCTCACACCCTGTTTACGAGCTCAACCGGAGCTACTACAATACTTGGTCAGTATATGGGACGAAAATGAAGAAGTATTTAAACTTCGGGACCAAGTGCTGGAACTGGAGGTTTCCGACGTATATTTCATAACCGGACTGTCGCGCAGAGGTCCGGTGCCCATCCTGACAGGCAGCAGACCATCTGGGGAAAAGATGGAGCAGGTAATGGCGAGGGTGTGCCCAAGGGCACGAACCAGATCAGGAAGAGGGAAAGTGGACATCCACACTATCCAGGATCTAGCACTGAGACTAGTGCTACACACCATCACACGAGCTGCAGGATCACAAGCTCCACACGAGGCAACCAAGGCCCAACTCCTGCTAGCCGCTGAGTGTATGAGTCCAACACTTTTTGATTGGGCTACTGCAGTGACAACAAATATCAAGAGGCAGCTCACAAAGTGCAAGCAAGTCAAACTGAAGCAGTTTGGATACGGTTCCATTTTGGTAACGTTCATCCTGGAACGACTACCTATCTTTCAGGGCCAAGGGGCCATAGTTGCTGAGCCGATACCAAGAGAGCCAAGGATGGCTCGCTGGGCAGCACTTATGCCCAGGTCAGGAGGAGGCCAACAAATGTCCTGGAGGCCATAGTTTTTTGGATGGTTACGGCATCAGTTGATCGTGGTCGAGGATTGGCCCTATGCCGGGACCGATTTCACTGGAGACCCAAATCTCCCACTTCCAGAGGGGGATGACTGGGACGAGGAGTTGGGTATGACCTCTCTTTTTTATTTTTGTGTTTTATGATTTTTTTTGGTAATACATGTCCGTTCTAACACCAATTTTGTATGTATGCAGATGTCAACCCAGAGAGACCTGCCAGTATGTCTCCCATTGCACGGAGAACTCAGCCCGCAGTTGACCCTCAGGCAAAGGGTGCCAAGGGAGGAGAGTTGATCCAGAACCTTGAGGGGATTGCCCGGGGGATTCCAGACTATGCCCGGCTGGCAGATGTCCCAATGGCGTATCAGAGACATACAGTGGGAGTGCCTAGTCGCCTCCACCGACTTTTGAGACGCTTAGTGCGCGCGGTAGCATGTTACCACGAGCACCATGCGGATTAGACACCTAGGGCTTCTTTCATGCATATATTTTTTGAGAGACATGTCGTCTCCGGATGTATTAAGACGAACATGTATATTTTTTATTTTATGTGATGCACACTATGTAAACATTTCGACACATATATATATACATACCTATTTCTGGATGGATCTTCTCACATGTGATGATGTTTTATAAATTGCGCAAATGTCTATCTAGAACCAAATTAGCTACTGCATCTGTTAATGTATTCATATGTCTGGGTATGTGTTGATATGTAATATAGTCAAAATTTCTTTCCAGCAGACGAATATGCAGATACAGACGTAAAATGGATGGGTTTCTTACTAAATAATGTCCGTTAAGCTGTGACACTACAAGTTGTGAGTCCAGATACACAAGTAATTCACGGATACCAAGGTTTACAGCCTCGGTTAATAATTCTAACACAAGCGATGTTATTTGTAGCACGTCCCAAACACACACCTTGCAGGTTGACCAACTCACCAGCAGGATTGTAGATTACCCAGGCTGCCGAAGACAGATTCCTGGTACTGCGGGAGGCACCATCCGCGAAACCCACAATCGGAGTAATGGACATCTGCACAATCAGGAAGACCCGATCAGCAGAAAGATGCTTACATGCAAATGGGCACTACACACACCCTATGTACACACACACACCAAAAAATAACTTCAAGCGTAGTAAGCACCTGTGGCAAGGTACGAACACCACACCACACACATGCACACAAATAAATATACACACACACACACACACACACCAATAATAACTAAACGTGTGTATTTCTTGAGTATATCCCATTCCTGAGCTACGCCAACGGAACTCCTTCATAATCAATGAGCTCACCCAGCCCCATTTTTCAATACTCGTTTTACTATGTAGGGCCCATGCCACATGGGTTGGAGCTTTTCTGCCCTAGAGTTTGTCGTGTGCTTGTTCGTATAGGGGACGAAGGTCCCCTTCGACAAGGTTACATGGAAAGCCAGTTGATCGGGCATTGTGACCAATCTTTGTTCTGACCTCAACACACCCATTTCACCGGTAATATGGCGTTGAGCTATCATGTTGTAAGCCCAATCTTGATGTCAGCTCGGCCATCATATAATCTCAAAAGTGAGTACCATGATCGGTAAAAATGGCCTGAGAGACCCCGAAACGTGCAATGATGTGGTTGAAGATAAATTGGGCAGCTGTCTTACCATCGGCGGCTAGTGTAGGCATTGCTTCGGCCCACTTAGTAAAGTAGTCGACAACGACGACTATATATGCATGCCCCCCGGCCGAATGAGGGTTACACGTCATGAAATCTACGTCCCATTTTGCGAAAGGGATGATAGTAATGAAAAGATGCAGAGGGAGGGGTGGCGCGCGCATACTGCGCTGAAAAACCTGGCACGCGTGACATTTGCGGATTGCAACAATATAGTCTTTGAAGATTGACAGCTAGAAGTAACCCGCACGCAAAATTTGCTGGGCGGTGGCATATCCAAACATGTGACCGCCACAGGTGCCACTGTGACAGTCATTTAAGACTCTTTCAGCCTTTTCCAAAGTCAAACACCGACGGAGCACCGAATCTACTCCAACCCGGTGTAATGTATCTCCTACAATGCAGTAGGGTTGAGACTGATGCCGAATCCGACGTTGGGCATCTTTGGTCAACTCAGAGCGGAAGACTGACGTCTGAAGATACACAATAATATCGCCATACCATGGGTCACGGGTGCTGATAAGGAAGATGCTTTCGTCTGGAATATGTTCTTCATAATGAGATGGGGGGGAGTCTATCAGGAGGGAGCAAATAAGATCCGCGAAAACCAGTGATTTGGTCGACTTAGCAGTAGTAAACTCTAGGTCGAACTCCTGAAGGATAACGATCCATTTGGAGTATTTTCCCCCCAGTAATTGTCGAGAAAGAATATATGTCATGGGGTTGCAATCCAAAACCACGGTAACAGTACGCAGCAGGATGTAGTGGCGGAAACGTTGCACAGCTTGTACAGCTGCTAAAGCTAGCTTCTCGACGTGAGCGTAACACGTTTCTGTGTCGAGAAGATTTCATGATAGATAGTAAACAATGTGTTCGTTTCCATCATTGTCATCCTACACCAGAACCATAGCTATGGTGCTAAAGGCGGCGGCTAAGTATAGAGTGAAAACACGGTGATAGTTTGGAGGCCGAAGCAACGGAGCATTAACAAGTAATGTCTTAAGCTTCTCAAAGGATTGTTGAGCAATATCGTCCCAATGAAAGGGAACGTGAATCCTTTGGCCACTTCCGCGTAGTTCGGTATAAAGCGTCGTAGGAAGTTACCTTTTCCTTGCAGACTCTGCAATTGATATAATGAAGAGGATGATGGGAGATTGACAATGGCCTCGACCTTTAGAGGGTCAAGGAGAATCCCGTCCTTGGAGACTATGAACCCCAATAGATGGCCAAAATCCACGCAAAAGATGCATTTATGAGGGTTAAGATGGATATTATAGCGTCTACAGCAAAGAAAAATCTGGCGGAGGTGTTTAGGATGGTCCTCTTGCTGAGATGAATGAGCTGGTAGATCGTCTAGATAAGGCTGAATGATATGGTGTATGTCGTGGAATGTGTAAGACATAGCACGCTGGAAAGTGGCTCCAACGTTCTTCAAGCCGAACGGGAGCTTTTTATAGGCAAAAGTACCCCACGGACAGATGAATGTAGTCTTGTGTTGATCATCAGGTAGAATATTTATCTGATTATACCCGGAAAAGCCGTTCGTCAGGGAATAAATCTCACTCCCGGCACATTCGTCAATGATTTGATCTATGAAAGGAGTGGGGTAGTTTTCCTTTGGACAGGCCCAATTAATATCTTGGTAATCAACACAAACTCTTATAGTACATTGTTTCTTATCTACAGGGACAATGTTGGAGACCCATTCTGTGAGGGGAATTGGGTAAATGAAGCCCACGTTCATAATTTTTTCAACTTCTTCTTTAATGGCAGTGGATTTGCGAGGGTGCATCGGGCATAGGCGTTGGCGCATGGGTTTCGCACCAGGATAGGTAGGAATCTCGTGCACTACTATGTTGGGATCAATCCTGGGCATTTCCTCATAGGACCAGGAAAACACGTCTCTGAATTCTTGAAAAAGATCAGTATAAACTCGTATCTCATCAGGAGAACAAATCACTCCCACGTGTATGTTCTCAACTATCCTCGGTTTAATGGAGATTTCGATTGGAATGGTTTGAGTAATGTTGCTTAGGTTTCCCTCTGAAAGCACCTCATGTGTCAATATGGGTGTCTGGAGAGGTGGAGTGGGAACCTGAGATGCAAAATGCTCTAGATAATCTGACATTGCCCCCAAGCTAGGCATGAATGAGGAACGATGATGTCCATTGCTCCAAGGTAGCTCCTCAAGAGACATTGTTTCAACAATGGCTTCATCAGAAGGGAAAATCTCCTTAAGAGGATCAGGCGAGTCGGCCTCGCCAAGCCAGGGGGATTGAGAATAAGTGTCTAAAGCCATGCTCGAAGGAGCATGCTGAGGAGGGGGAGGATCAGATGAGGCAACGATTTCACAGTATTTAATCTCTACCGGAGTTAAGGGCATCGATTCTCCAAACTCAGTCACCTGCTCAGGCGAAGGGATGAGCCATGGGTCGTCAGACCTAGAGATCATATTAACTTGAGCGGTGTGCGGTGGTGGTGCGGGAAAAATACCCATGAGGACGGGGTCCTTGAAGAGACCGGGTCCTACACTGTCAGGGGGATTTGGGATCTGATCCACGTACGGAACGTTGTTCTTGGAGGTGGAGGTGAAAAAAGACAACTAACCCACAATAACGATTTTGCCCTCATGAGGGAACTTAATAAGTCGAAAGAGGGTGGACAGCACGCATAACATGGCATGCGTCCAACTGCGGCCGAGAAGTATATTGTAGTTAAGCTTGGCGTCAACTACTTCTACTTCTACGTTGACTGTCTTCCCCTGTAAGGTAATCGCTAAACTCTCGAGAACACCCAGGGGTTTCGATTCCCGACCATCAAATGCCTCTAGGGCATTAGGAGATGATGAAAGGGCCGGAGAGCCAATGGCCTTCCAGCAAGCGGACGACATGACACAGGTAGAAGCACCTTCATCCACAACGGCCCTATGGATGTTAAGACCGTTGATCCTGACTTGAATAACAAGAGCGATCTGATGTGGAAGTCGGGGGGTAAAGTTCTCTAAGTCGAAGGTGAGAAGATTAGAATCAGTGGGATCGATCCCACCGATTGAAGACAACAAAGATTTCCGTTGTGACGGGAAACTTTGAAGAACTTCCAATGCAGACATGGCAGAAGGCGCCTGTGCCAAATCCTCAACAATACTGTAGTGCTGAGCGGCACGGGCATTCGGATTGTAGGAAGATCTTCTTAGAACACCTTTAGAAGGTGGCTTGACAACAGGTTCAACAGTAGGCTTCTCAATCTCCAACGAACCAGAGACAGGTGGGGGAGGTGGACCGTCCACAACTGCCTAACACGATTCGTTGTAATCCTTCGAACGCGTAGCAATAGAGATAGGTGCAACGCCATTCATCATAAAGACCTGTGACCCAAATGGTGCAGATGGTGAAGGCTGTTCAACCATCTGGGTCTGCTGAGATGGGAACGGCTCTTTAAGAACTGCCGAAGTCCCTTTGGAGCATTTTAGAAGTTGACTAACTTTAGATCGTCGTGGAAAATATTTTGTATAATGATCTCCTTCACAAATGAGGCAGGGGTACTTCGGTTTACGTTGGGAACCGTCCTCGGTACGAGGTTTTGAATCTAGATTTGGGGCGTCGGATTTAGATTTTCCTTTGCCCTTCTTTTTCCCTTTGGAGGCTTTTTCCGTAGGATTAGCCTGAACGACGTTAACCTCCACAGTTTTTCCAGAATCGGGGGGGCGGGAGGAGCAGAATTATTGGATGAGTTGGACTTCTTCTTCCCATTCGAAGATTTCTTCAAATTCTGAGACACGAAACCAATAACACCATCCACCGCCGGGGTAGGTGGAGCTTTAGAGGTTCCAGACCGTGGAGCATCAGGAAAAATATCATAAAGCGTGCTGGACTGAGAGTATACCAGATCCAGATATTGGGCACGCGCTATGGCTTGTTCTTCAGTCACACACGCTCCCATAGCAATATCTTGAGCGATTTTGTTAACGAAGGAGGTGGTGAACCAATGAGTTAGTATCTGATCAGGTATATGGAACTTGATCAGTCTACGACGACTTCGCCACTCATGAATGTGATCAGAAATGTGGGTGGCTTTGCCCTGCTTCAAAGAAGTCAGGAGGTGCGTCCCGGCTTCGTAGCGAACCGGTAACTGAAAGTGAGTCAGAAAATCCATGGCTAATGTATTGAAATCTTGAAAGATGCCACGGGATAATTCAATATACCACTTAGCGACAACACCAGTCAAAGTGCGCTGGAAGAGGTGTAGACAAATTGAATCATCCACCCAAGAGTTGGATGAACACCAAAGATGGTAAGTCATCACATGAGCTTGGGGGTCCTCCCCAACTTTACCCTCAAACTTGGGGCAATCACCGGGCACCTTGGTAGGAACCGGAGGCCAATAAGGATTGTGCAGAATTGGATCATTAGTTAATTTCGAAACATCCGGTAATTCCAAGGTAGCCAGGAACGGAAATGGCGGATTGGATGGCATGCCTGGCCCTTGATAAGGACCAGTACCTGTTCTCCATGCTGGTTGAGAATATCCTTGCCCCCAAGGGTTCTGTCCGGTAGGATTCTGACCGTAGGGGGTATAGGTCGTATAACCAGTCTGATTCGATTGCTGGTAACCAGTGTACGGGGCTTGATAACTAGAGTATGGACCTTGATTATATGTCGGCCCCGTGTGAGTAGCATGTGGATTTGGCTGCTGAGCATAGGTGTAGCCGGGTTGTTGAGAGTAATAGTTAGAACCTTGGGGCTGGCTATAATTCGGTCGGTATTGACCATGAGAATAGTAACCACCTTGAGGTCGAGTGGGCTGCTGATAGGTGGAACCCTGCTGAGCCTGATAATTAGGGTGTAGCGGTTGATTTGGTTGCGACATTGAATAAGTCGGCTATTGGGCAGGGTAAACAGGATGTGCAGGCTGGCCTGACTGAACAGGCTGACCTGGCTACCCTGGTTGAACAAGTTGACCCGGAAAAACGGGTTGTGCCGGTTGTGCAGGTTGTCCCCGCTGTTGAGGAGCACTAGGTTATGCCGGATAGGCCGGTTGGCCTGGTGGAGGGACACCAGGTTGTGCCGGATTGGCCGGTTGGCCTGGTGGCAGGATACCAGGTTGTGCCAGATGGGCCGGTTGGCCTGGTAGCGGAATGGATCCAGGTGGTTGCTGATAACTGGTTTGACCCGCAACAGGACCATAAGATGGTCCTGGCTGATGTGCAACATTGGGACCGAGAGGATACTGGGGTTGCATGGGTTGAGAAGGTTGGACTTGCCCCCAGGACCGTATACCGGCCCAGGTTGGTACCCCGGTTGACCTGTGAGTCCTTGAGGTTGCCCAGGTGGGACTCCAGGGAGAGGCTGCACGAGTTGACCGGAAGGGTTGTAATACTGTCCTTGCGGACTGTATAATGGCCCTTGCTGTCCCGGAGGGTAGCCCTGTACGGGCTGTCCCTGCGGGTCATAAGGATAGCCAGGCTGGCCCGAAGGTTGGCCTTGAAAAGGTTGTCCTTGCGGGTTAAAAGGTTGTCCAGCTTGGTTATAAGGTAAACCCTGAGCATGAAGTTGAGCCTCAGGATCTGGTAAATGTAAAGGGTTCCCGTGCTCATCGTACTGATATGGAAAAATGTACACGGGTGTACCATCCTGTGCATAATGCGAAAAATATGAGCGGTTGGGATCTTGAGAGGACTGTCCGACCTCGGGGTTCGATTGTTGCAGGGACAATCGATACTCCTATGGAGAGATGTTCTCCGGCATAACAGATGATATATAGATGTCTTCGGGAAGCGATGTGGTCCTTACGGACTGGGTAGTAACAACGGGTGCAGATGCGGCCACACAAACAGTGGGCATGGAGGGTACAAAAGTAACCTGAGGGGATGACGTAACGGGTGTCCATGGAGACATCCCCAATGAAGGAACAACCAGCCTCGTAGAAGGAGCTGATACCCCCATAGAGGCAGCGGCAACAATAATCTGACCCAAGGATCTATACCCGGCTGGTAATGAGGGACCATGTGATGACATAACAGATGGTTCAGGGTTTCCTTCTGGAAATAACTGTCGAGGGAATAACTGGTAATATTCACCAGACGTGGGGATTTCCTCACTAGGAGAATCACTCATATTTGAACCTGCCGCTAGATCTCGTAACAGACGGCGAGGACTAGGAGGAATAACAACAGCTATAAAAGGCGAACCCGATGTAAGAGGAGGGAAATCTTCCCCTACTCCCAATCCAAACCAAGGGTCGGAAAAGGGCCAATTGAACTCAACTGGTCCTCCAAAGGGCTGCTCAGACAGAACCAGTCCCCCGTCGGGAAACTCGGAAACGATGGGCTGTTGGGGTTCAGTAGAGGATTGAGAAGCCTCTGATGAATCATCCTTATATGGACTACCAGTAGAAGAAACAGAAGGTTCCGCCACTGTGACAACAATGACAAAAGATCAAGCACAACACACACGGGCTGAAAAAGAGTCAAGACACACAATCAAACGGCCAACAAGAAAAATCTAACAGGGCGTGTGATCGCGGGTGATTTATTTTACCACATTGAAACTTAGAAACTTCACCGTTTCATGTTTTAAGAGTCAAGAAACGGATAAAAGGTGACTCTATCTCTTTCAGTTTTGAAGCAAGCGTGAAAGGACAAGCGCTTGGTGATCCTTTCAAATTTAAAGAGTCAGAAAAGATCAAATGACTACTCGGGAATACTAGGCAAAGGGTGTACCAAATAACCGTGAACTGCAATATACACCTTGGTTTCAAAATGAAAGAGAAATCAACCAAGGACTTAACGTACGTGCAGGAAATCTCCCCGAATGCTGTGTCCGGTGTATCACGGATATAGGGCGGCAGACTCGGCTTCCTATGGATAAAGGATAGAAACCTAGTGGGGTCTCCCTTTATATACTCGACGGTACGGGGAGCACAAGTCCGTACTAGCGCTGTCTAAAGCCAAGAGGCGAACGACAGCTACTAGGTTTAAAGACGCCGGAACACGTCTCTAGCCTAGACCACTAAATGTTGCGTTAATGTTTCAATGCTACCTTAGTGTAAATTGAGTAAATTTTAATGTTTATCTTCAATTACGTTTCAGTTTTCAGGCCCTAGCGAGTGTGATGTCACAAAATCTCCTAAATGCACACTATATGCCACAATATATCATTTCATTCGATGAAAGCTAATTATGAGAGAGTTGAGAGCTTTTCACACAAACAAAATGATCAGAAAACAACCAACAAAGTCTCTAATGCAGCTAATGTAAACCAAAAACTTTTCTCTCAAAGTCACTAATCACTAATAACACCAAAAAGATTTTAATTTGCACTAACTAATCAAAAGCAAAAGAGATTTTTTATATTTTCAATGTTTAATAACAACATGCACTAAACAAAATGAAAACTAAGGAAGAGCAATTTGAGATGCGATAGTAAAAGAGCAAAGATAAGCAAATTCACTCAATGACAAACACGCAATCAGATCTCAAATTGACAAAACAGTCCCTCAAAACCAAAAGAATCCCAAAGACTCAAATGGACCATGTAATCTAGGCCCAAAACGAGACAAAGCGCAATTCGAATGAAGAAGAGAACAAACACTCAAATGATGCAATAAAATGATAAACAACTGCCAAACGAATGTAAAGAAGCAATCACAAGGTCGACTGAACAAATAGAGACCAAAAACTCCCAAGGGAGGCTCGACACACAAGAGCACCTAGATGCCCTAGGGCTAGAATGTGAAATCGATGGAAACGGGCAAACAACCAAAGGACGAAGGTCACAGCCAGTCAAACAAGGCTCCAGAACACTCAAGCAGTTGAAAAAACAAAACCAAACACACTGATCAAGCTCAGGAAGGTCAAAACAGAGCAAACCCTAGTACCTCACAAGATTGGCGCGACTGTGAGGCTGAAACTAGCGCCAGAAACGAATTGGCGCGGGTAATACACTAGCAACCTGCGCCAATGGGTACGACTGTCAGGCTGTAAAGTGCGCCAATCGAGTTTGATAAGGAAAAATAAAAATAGACAATCCAACAAGCAGACCAGTGATGATCAAGGTAACCAAAAGCCAAAATCACAAAAAGAGCAAGCCAAAAGAGCCAAACAAGCAAGCAGAATTGAGAAACAATCGAAAAGACAAGAAAATACTCCAAGTGTTCAGTTTACAAGCTAAATCGGAGATTGACTAAAGCATCTTTGATCTACTTCGCAATTGAAGAGTAAGAGCATTTCGAAGGCTATCTGGCTAACTTTAGACTCCGTTTGTAGCTTATAAAACAAACAACAACAAGCTAGACGATCCCCAGCGGAGTCACCAATTTGTTGTGGAGGTAAATCCCCTCTGTAGACAGAGGCGATCCCTACTAGCCCAGACCGGGTCTAGCAACAATCGTTCACGCTATAGTGCAGGTTCCTAATTGAAAATAAACCAACTAGCGATGAAGGCTTACCTGGAATCCAACGCTGTCGCTTGTAGAGAAAGTAGCGCTCCCGTTCCTTAGCTCCGGCAGATCACAATCCTCACGATTTCCGTGACCGGACACCTGCACATGCAAGAAATAAAACAAACACAAACATAAAATCTAGTATATGCAACTATATGTCAGTCAGAGAAGAAATAACTCATCATCATAATCAACAACAGGAGTGGAACCATAACCAATAGTCACTTATCATTAATCAATCAAAGAAGAATACAACCATAGCTCTGACGCTGAATTCTCCTTCGGAGGGTCGCCAGCGGAACACGTCTCGAAAAAGCCTGTCGGGGATGGGACAAACCTCTCTCTTCAGATGTCTCGACAATAATCTCCTTGCTTGGATTTGGCCTTAAGGGAATGAATCAAGGCTCTTGCAGCATAAGGCTCTGATGGCTCTTGGGAACTTGGAGACCAGCTTGCAAAGGAAATTAGCAAGCTTTTATAGATGGAGGAAGGGGAGTTTGGATCCCTATAATCATGGGATTGGCCCTATCCTCAAGGAAGCTTCCTTGAGAGGTGGAAAACCACTTCCTCTACATGGAGATCCGGAGTCAAACCTCCCAACTCAAATTAGATACCAGTTTCTGGATCAGTTAGGATGAAACTTTTGCCATTTATTTTAAAAAAAAACTCCTTAAAATGGCTGGTGCGAGTGCGACTCTGGGATAGAGCGCCAATTGGCGTGCCCTCTTTGAAGGATTTCCCCCATTGGCGAGGGTACTGAACTGGCTGCCTGCGCCAATGCAAAAAGGGGTGTTTTTAGGGTTTTCCACAAGGATTTTTCTGCAGGGCAATGAAAGTACATGTTTAGGGGAATGCCATGAAAGTGTTTTCAAGTTATGTCACTACTCACAGGTCATGAAATGAGCCCTCCGATTGTGCAGGATGGGGAATTGCAGGGACGGTGACAAATTACTGTGTAAGTCTAAATTTATCCAAGAATTCCCCTACTGCAGTAACTTACTTCTGCAAACTATATAAACTTGCAGAAGTAGATAAAAATGCCTAAGAAGCAGAGTACAAGCAAGCCTGAAGGTTCCAAAGTACCTAAACCTACCCCTGCCATGACTTCAAATACTGATATTGTTGTAAATCCTCTTCAACCACCTGTTATTGATATTGAACACATCCCACTAGCTGATATTGATTACAAGATAGAAGATCCCTTTGTTGAATTTAACCTGCTAGATATCCATAATTGGTGCTTTGAGAAATCTTTAGATGATCAAGAAGAATTCCATATTTTGGAATCTCATTTACCCAAATATGTTGTCCCATTATCTCACCCATGTCAGGAGGTCATTAGGTTATGTCGACAACATTATCTGCCTGAGAAAAGAGCCATTGTAAATACCAATAAATATGTGATTTTTACCATTTCTATAGAATCAATTAACTAGATGCTACAACTTCAGCCTGACCCCCAAGCAGTCCCTTTGTTTATAGAGGCCCTCATCAAGTTATATATTGGCCTAGAGTTTCCCAAAATATTCATGATTTTTTAGACATTTATGCCTTTCCATGTAGAAGTTCCTAAGCTAAATCCCCCATATTCTATTGCTAAATTCCCTGAAGGTTAAAAACATGTGATTTCCATGCTTTCCTTCATACTTGGATATTTTTCTGATGAACATACAGATGACTCCATCTTGGGATTCTTATCCACTTTCTCCCCAGGTCAACGCCCATCAGTAATATTTGATTATGCTGGTTTCATTGCTGACAATATTTATTATGAATTGACCAATTTGCAAATTGAGGGAGTGTTCAGATATACCTCCTACCTTTTCCATATGTTTTTATACTTCCAATAAGATAATTTTCTAGTTACTGTAAAAAAAATTGACATAGAGGGAAATCCTCTATCTATCATTTTATGGACATCCTTGCTCAAAAAAGAATGTGCAAATTTCACATATTCAGAATTTTTAGAGTTATTTTTACATCCAGTGATCATAATGTTAACCAAAGTAGAGCAGACAAGAATAAATGAAGAAATGAAAAAGATATTGCAGTTGTCAAAGCAGAGGAAGGTTGGTGACTGGTATTTGTATGAAAAATATACTGAGATTAGAGTCTTTAGGTCAAACTTGTTACCTTACAAGTTACCCAAACATCCTTCAATGAGGATCTTTGCCTTGGAGTATATTAGGTAGATCCTAAACTCTGATTCCATAAATTTTATGGCAGCTAAGAATAAGACACAATTCAAACTTAAGAATCAGATAGGGCCATTCATATGAAATCACAGGGATGTAGAGAAAGAAGCAGCAAATCAGTTATTGGAATAAAAATTTGAAGAGAGCTTCCCTTGGAACTATGATCCACAAGGGATATTGAGTAAGCTAAGGGTTAAATGCAAGTTAACACCCTTCATCCATGAAGAAAAACCAGAAATAGAAAAGTTTGCAAATAAGATTGAATGTACTAAAAACACTTTAACAGATGCAGTGAACAAAGGTAATACTAGTCATACCTCAGAGACTGCAAATCAGCCAGAGAAGTCCACTAAAAGAGTAAGGGAAGAAGGAGCCTATGTGGTAAAAACTACAACTGAAACCAAGTTCAAACTCATATATAAGAAAAGGCCCAAATTTGATTCAACAAGTAAAGGAAAAGTGACAATTGATGTGGAAGAAACAGTGCTTTTAAATACCAATACAGATTTGCTAGAGACTAATGTTGCTACTGTTATTATCAATGAGCCAACTACTAAAAATAAAAATGAAGAACAAATCAACAATGAAGACACACTATTGATGGCAAGACAACAAAGCATGGAAGCCTCTTCCTCATAGGCAGCTGAGGAAAAGGATTTGGATATCAAAGAGAAATATAAGCAAATTAAACTGAGGAATGAAGAGATAAATAATAATATTTATTCTCAATATCTCAAACAGACTCCAAGTGTACAAAATAGGTTCCTTTCTGCATTTGATTATTCTAATCAAAAGCTAATCATGTCAGTTTTGCAGCCCACATTCAAATCTCCTAAGATAGTGGCAGATTATAAGAAATTTGATTTGGAAGTCCAAACAGATAAGATGCATGCTCTTGATCAAATTTAGTTCCATAGATAGACCTCTGAAATGTTATATTCTACCATCACAAATAAATCCATGAGTGCTCAGAAGCTCTAAAACACCATCTCCAACATGCAAGATTAGATGCAGATGGACAAAGCCTCATTATATGCCAATGATCTAAGGATAAAAGCCTTGGAATAACTAGTGTTACAGGTGGGATATGACCTTGCTAATATCAAAGAAGAAGAATTATTGGTGAAGAAGAAAAATAAAGATATAGCAGCTTTGATGAAACAACTCAAACTTCCTCAAAGTGAACATCCTCAAACAAAAGAAATCATACAGGAACAGAGTGAAAAATATGACATGATGAATATCATCTTACAACTAACAACCCAGTTTAAAGGAGATGGAAATACAGATGGACAAACTTGTCCAAGAAAAGGAAATAGTGAAAGACCCAGAGATTCCTACAGTTATTCTAGTAATCACTGTAGGAGTGCCTTCAACTTTAGCTAAAAAATTGGCACCCAAAGAACCAATGGCTACTGCAGTGCCAATGGCTTCTTCCACAACCTCAGCTACTTAATCATCTACAACAGCAGTACAACCTACAGATGATGCCAGCAAAATAGTGAAAGAAATGGAAGAAATGTCTTTAAAGACAAATGAGATTAGCAGGTTGACAAAAATGGTAGAAAATCTTGAGAAGTCAAATAAATTAGCTCAGATAAATGCAAAGACACATGAATAGAATGCCACCAGACTGAATGAAGAGTTGAGGAAATTGCAAAAGGAATTGACATTAAAAGAGAAAATATCATACATCAAAAACTACATGTGGAACAACGTCATTGAAGCCATCCATGATGTATGGCCTTCAATTCATGTAATTTTTTAGCAAAGAGAGTTATTACTAAAAGCGCAAGCAGAAATTCAAAGACTCAAACTAAACTGGCTAACAAACTAGAGCAAGCTCTAAGGATAATCACCTTCCTTAACAACAAAAATAGACAGGAGTTAGAAGAACTCAAGATTACAGACAAAACTGAAAATATCCAAGAAATTAGGAAAGTTACTACAAAGAAAAAAATGATGAGGCAACTTGAAGAAAAGTGTGAAAGCATGAATACTACCATAACCAGATTTATGATTAAGTTTACAGATTTGAGGCAAAAAGGACTGCCTAACATTATGGTCATTAATGATAAACTAATGCCTCAGAATGACTATGATAAGAAGATTAGAGAGTTTGAAAAATAACATGTAAATAAACCATCAAGTCAAGGCATACCAATAGGAAAAGTGTTACTCAAGAGTTTTGAAGATTTATTCTACTTACAACATGAGATAAAACACTTGTTTGTCATCAAGACAACCTTTGCTAGATATATTGGAGCTGAAGAAAACTTTAGAAAATTAAAGAAAATACAAATTCCTAAAGATGAGGATTGGCAAGCACTCATAGATTTATTATGAAGGATAAAAGACAGACAGATCAAAGAAGGAAGAAAAATGTTTTCTAATTTACAGTCAAAACAGATTTTTTTACAGTAGCAAACAATTTTTGATTATGGTTAAAGAGTATTAGTGAATAAAGAGTATCCGAGAAAGAGTATTAGACAAGGTAGATCAGATTCCAAAAAATATCTAAGAGCCAGCAAGGAGGACACCAAGGCAGCCAGCTGCATCTTATCCTATAAACATTTTCTATTTATTTTGGATAAATAGGACAGCTTGCTGATTTGTTAAGCAGTTGTCTCTATTATTGTTGTAAAGATATTTTATTTTCCTAAGATAATTCCTAGAAGTCTTCTAGGATATTTTGTAAATAAGTATGTATAAATACTTCATATTTAGAAGTATTTTGGTGTGGAATAAAATTGTTGGGATTGTTATAGTCATTTATTCTTGGACTTCAAAGATTTTGTGTGTTAAATTTCTAGTTAGCAGGCTGGATAAAAACAATTGGCATCATATTTTAGGATTATTGTGATGAGCTATTTGGAGTGAAGTATTTCCTCACTTGTAATTGTTAGATTTCTTTGTTACATGCATCCATTTATGTTTATTCTAAATCTAAATGTATAACTAGGAGCATTACTACAGGATTTGTTAAAAGCACCTTGTTTTTAACTAGTTATCATTTATATGTTTTCCTATGATTTCTAGTGTAGGGAACCCTTAATTGCTCCCTCTCTCATTTGACCTCTTCCTACTACTTCCTTTTCCGGATCAAAGGATTCTTAAGTGCCCTTTATCCTGATCATACCACCTCATAAAAACAACTTTCCAATATCTTCAAGGGTTATCTATCTTGCCCTGAAAACATTTGACCTTTTAGCCTTGATCCCAGTCCTGTTTACTTGATTTTGACTCCATAGCCCAATGGAAAAATATATTTCCCACTATCCTTCCTTTCAAGTGATTTTTACCACCAAATCTACCAAATCTACCAAAACAAATCCAAAGCTACACATTCATAACTAGCCTAATATTTACAAATTGAAACAAACATAAATTTTAAAGAGAGAGCCCTCTCTAAACCCTAGGAAGGCTAGATCCTAGAGTTTGAAGTTGGTTTGTAGTTACCTCTAGTATTCTTTGACTAAAAACCAAAATCTCACAACTTTAGAATTACTAGAGTGATGACACATGCCATATTCTTTATTGTTATTACCTAGTTGTATTTGACCTTGAGTTTCTTTTTAGCTCCTTCATCTTCAGTTGTTAGCTTTTCATCTTTCCTTCTTTTTTTTGCTTTTATTTTTCTTAGTATTCTTAGGACAATCTCTCTTGATATGTCCATATTCATTACAACCATGACATTGAACTTTGGACATACCCTTATTTGCATGAGACTTATTGCCATTATTTTTGTGATGAGATCCAAACTTTCCAAATTTCCCAAACCTATTTTTTGATCTTGTTGCAAAATATTGAGATTTTTCATTATTAGGTTTGGTATAATCTTTAGCCTTCAGCCTTGTTTGTTATATAACACATAGAGCACAAAGTTCTTGAAAAGTTGGAGTATCATTTCTTGCATAGATACGCATTGCAAAACCATCCCAAGCTGGAGGTAGAGCATTAATTACATAAGTGATTAATTCATAGTCATATATGGTTTCTCCAAGTCATTAAATCCAATCTTTGATTTTTGATATTTTCATAAAGTATGAAGCCACGTCCTCTTCTTTTTCCATTCTTGTTCCATATATTTTATTTCTTATAGATATCCTCTGGTTGGTAGTGTTGACGAAATATAATTTGACCAATTTATCATAGAATTCTTTGGATATAGACAAATATGAAACAAAACAGATACAAGATGGTATTTGATAAAATCAAAGAGAATCCTTTGAGCTCTAATTTCTCCCTTTTTGTATCTGGCCACTTCTTGAGCATTGTTCTTATCGAGTGGTGGAACTGTCCCTTCAACAAATTGCATGACTTCATTTTATTTTAGAACTAAATAAATTCTCTTTTTCAAAGACTTGAAGTTAGAAGCTCCATCAAGTTTGTTTCCTTCCTTAAAAATAGATTCCATATGATTGGGAGGATTAGAAATATAGTATAAAAGGATACTTACTTTCCAATGAAAGAGAAAATTCTATAGGATTTTCTTTAAGAATGTTGATGAATGAGTGAGAGTTGTTTATGATGATTCTTCCAAGAGAGGATGTCCTTAAGTGAGTGATGGCTACTATGATGATGATATACTTCAAGTTTACTTTATTTTATTTTGTTAGATAGATACATATGCTATAAGGGTGCATGCTTCAACAAATTTGGATCTTCCTTCCCTCGTGCTTCTTCCTTTTCACCTTAGCTCTAATACCATGTTAAGACACCAATTGTAGTGTAGATTAGGCTTGAATTATATTTCTTGATAATTATTTGTGAATGTTGATTCCTTATCATTAATTAGTATGTCTTCTTCATCAATAAATTATTAAAATATTCAATATTTCATGAAAGCTTCGAGATCACAAGGAAACAAGAGACACCAAAAATTAAGATGCTATCTAGGGGAAAACCCCACAAGAGAGAAAACCCAACAATACTTCTCTTATATAATTAGATCAAAATTAGATTTCCAATACCAATACCAAGACCCAAAACTTCTACCAAACTATAAAGTCCAACACTCCTCCAAGTCATCTCCAATTCTAGTTAGCTCTAGTCAAAGTCAACAATGGTAAAATTGTCCCAAATCTGGTCAATTCTATGAAAGTTTAGACCTACAATTAGGGGCTGAAATTCACCCTGTGGAAACCTCAAAAATTTTTCCTTTATCACAGAAATTACAGTCACGCATGTTAGTTGCTTCAAGGTAAAAAAATTTGGTCAACTTGGAATATTTGCCTTGTCTTTTGAATTCATATTTCTCTCTCCTTTGACTCGATTTTATCCGCTTCTTCGCTTGCTTCATATGTTCTCTTCTTGGTTGAATGGATGATCTCCAAGAGGTTAGAACCACCTGCTTATATATAATTGTATAGGAGATCAAATAGGTGTCTCTTGGAGGCCCAGACCAAGTTGTCCCAAGGAGGGCTGACTTGAAATTTTGTGCTCTTATGACTCAACATAAAAATAAAGTTTATTTTTTTATAGATGTAAAAATGGGACATGACTCAAATATATTTTTATTTGACTCATAATAAATTCTTCTTGACTCTTTTTGACTCTATAAGCATGAAGAACATGTTTGGACCAAAATAAAAATATAACAATGAATATAATAAATACATCAATGATAGATTTGCATTAAATTATGAATATCAACACTAGTTACAACTTCAACACTCTTATGTCTACAAAAGCTCAACCCTAGGAGAAATGTTAGCACAGGAAGATATAGCCAAATGCCCCTCCTACCTCATAATTAAAATTAATTCAAGATGATTTAGAGAAATGGGAAAGACACAAGGGAAGATTTATCCTTTATTTTGATGAGGATTTTAAAGTAAACCTTGGCCCATCTGGAGTAGGAGGCCCGATTAGAAACCCTGCTAGAAGCACCTTTTTTACCTTTTCTTAGGGTCTAGGCCACGACACCAACAATAGTGCATAAGCCTTATCTTTGTGGAAGGGATTGAAATTTCTCTTCAGGAATGGCATTAAGGAAGTCATTGTCATGGGGGATTCAAAATAGGAAATTAAACACTTCAATGACTCTTTGGATGAAGATTCAAGTTTGATATGGAAGAGAATAGGGGATATAAAAGAATTGTTCATGAGATTAGATTGATTTCATATCCTAGGGAAAATAAAATCAAATAGATGAAAAAAAGGAAAATGAAGTTCTTTGTTAAGCCAAGCAACCATCCAAATCAACAATCAAATAATCAATGAACATCCTCCATAATGGTACATAGACTCATCTCCATCAAGCTTCTTCAAAAGTGTGCATCCTCGAGTACAAACAACAAGTATTCTCATATCTCACTGTACAAAGTTATATATAGCAAGAATCTCAGCTTCTCTATGGAAAAAATTCCCTATATCCATTTTAAAACACTCCCAATTCATCCCAGTGAGAAACAACACCTATGTGTACTCAGAATTTCGATTTCAAACCCAAAAATTCAAATCCTAAGTATTATAATTTTGATTGGGGAAGTTGTAATTGTTCTTCCAACAAGGATAGTGGAAGACACTTTCAGGGATGATTATTGAATGGTTTAAAACTATCAACAATTGAGTAAAGTGTTAAATTTTAATGAAAACGGGTATTATGATAGTTGCCTATTTGTAAATGTTGCAGAGGTAGATATGTTATATTGTGGTAATATCAGGATTTTTTGGATCTCTTGTTCAGTAACTCTTCTTTCTTCACCAAATCAAAACAAAAAAAATTGACAGACATTCAATAGGATTGGGTTTTTGATATGATGATGCTCCCTTACAGTGAATTTTCCATGTTTGATCCCACTAAATAAGGACTCTCATCCTTTTCCCCAAACATATCTGAGAGATATATATCCATATCCATTAATTTGTTCAAAATCCTTCCCCTTAGTTCAAAAAGTTAACAAACTCAGTTTCTAGAAATAAAAGTTTCACATGGCCAGAATCCAAGTTTTTATGCGGAAAAATCTAGCTAGATCCCATTCAAAACATTCTCACATCAATCAAGTGAGAATTGGTAGGTCTGCGTATTCTTACCCTTAAACTAAATAAAAATTTGAAAAATCAAAGCATTATAGTCAAAGAGTATGACTTAGCAACCAAAGCCATTTTTTTATATGTTGTGAAAAGATGGTCTCCAAAGAAAAAGACAGAGAGGAACAATTAGTTAAAGACATGATTAAAGATTTCTTTTCAAAGTCCACATAGAAAATATCTAGTTGCCTCTAGCTATAAGGAAACCACTTTCCATATATATTATGCTTCTGCATGATGTATTGATTATTTATATTTTTGGGTGGACAATTTTGTGCCATCTTCAACTGCATACATTCAATATTGAATAGAATTTTAGGAAGCACACAGTATAGCATCTTTGCCTCAATTTTTAATCTCTCTTGTAAGAGGCAGAGATCATCCACTTTTCTAAGCGCTGAAACTTCCATTTCTCTAGCTCTTTGTCTGATCTTTTTCTAATATAAAAATATTTCTTACTAAAATACTTATTATATAGTGGTGATGGGAATTTATAAAATTTATATGAGTGTAAACATTTAAATTTAAACTTAATATGAGAGAGATGTAGTGTCAAAATGAAACATCAAATAAATAAAACAAAAAACATAATGTGAGATCAATAAAAAAGTAATAAAAGTAATTAATCTATATGATTCAACTTGTTATGTTGTAATTTTATTTTTATCAATAAAATTAAAAACATTTTTTTCCATGAAAAAAATCATAATATACATATCACACTAAAATAAACTTAGACAATAATGATTCATATTCATAACAATGATATTTCAGAATATGCAATTAATAAAAGCACAATCTAACTAATAGACAAAATGGTCTTTCCCACAAAATATGGCAATATAATTTTGGGCAAGATTTTGATTTCTTGTTGTTTAAGATGTGTTTTTGAATGCATAGGATGGATTCTAACACCCTATAAAACCCCTCAAGCACTTCAACTTTACAAGTTAAACAACTTAAACTTATGATTATTAAAAGTGATAGGAAAAAGTGATTGAGAAAAGTTCCATTTTATCTACTAGTTAGTTTACACAATTAGTAAACATATAAAAACTTAATAAAATTAATTAATAAATGTACAATTAAAAATAAAGATTATTTTCTAAAAATGTGGTGAGAAGGTGGTATTTTATTAGGAGGAGGAGCTTTTGGGTTTACATGGCATACAACTAGGGTTGGGAGGGTAAACCAAGAAAAAAATCCTTCACCTTAGCGGTTATGATCTTCCATTTTTTTAGTGTTTCCCTTTACCTCGTGGTCTTCGAACTTACTTGGTCACTAAAACGAAAAAGCAGTGAATGGACTTGTTATTTTTTAGGGTTTTCTCTTATCACATGCTTCTCAGATTCGGAGCAACAAGGCATCCAACAAAGGTTATGGCTAGAAGGAAACCGACCCAAGAAGTATCTGACAGGTTTTGAATGCATTGTTAAGGTTTTTATATTGTTTGGGTATGGATGATATAGTAGATTATGAAACGAAAGTTGATTACGGTAGCCCTATTTTTAGAAATGTGGAAGAACTCAAGGCTACTTGGCAAGCAAGGTGCCATATCAATGAAGGCTTTGCCCTCTAATCATATTTCCCCACATATCTAGTTGGGCCAGTGGTTAGCAGTGTGGATATATTTATTTTCAAGCATCCACTCAAGATAGTTAAGGGCCAAGAGTAGGCTATGGTCATATCTCTAGGTCATGTGAGGGTAAAATCACTCCTTGAGGAACTATGTCAGAATATAAGAGTATCCTCGCCGCCTTTTACGCAAGTCCGTTGACGAAGGCTTGATTTGATATTTTTGAGCCATGCTCACAACCCCCTTTGATAGCCATAGGTTCAACGAGTACTGGGTATCTGTAGGATCTATTTCATCCACCATCACTACCTCCTACTTTAGTTTCAACAACGCTAAATAGTTCATAGGGGTTTATCCCTTTGTAGAGTAGCTTACATCAAAAAATCGCAGATCCAATGAAAAAAGTGGTAGAGGATTTTGAAGCCCGAGGAGGATTTTAGGAAGCACACATAGGTGAGGGAAAAAATCATACCATCTCAGGTGCATTAAGCTAGGTCACAAAGGAAGAAGTCGATAAGGTCATCAAGAGAAAGAAAACACATGTCAGCTTTAACTTGAGTGTTGGAGTTGACATGTGTCTACAAGAAGTGAAGGTCATGGTTGATAAAACATAGTAGGCAGAAATAGGGGATGAAAATTCAACATAAAAAACTGAGAAGAGTGGGTCACAATGGAAGTAACTCCAACTGTCCAAAAAAATGCATAAAGAAGACTTGGCCATTTCAAAAAGGGTGTGGAGCTTCGATTCAACTCTTGTTATTTTTAAATTACACACCCCATTCTTCAACGTGAATAGGTAATGACTAGACATATTCCCAATTTGGGTATGGCTTCCGGGGTCGCCACTAGAACTATGGAAGGAGGATATCTTCTGATACATGGAAAACAACCTAGGGACTTTCTTGGTCGTAGACCTCTCTTTTCTATAGACCAAAGACAAGTTGATGGTGTGAGTAATAGTGAATATTGATTTAAGAGAAGGCTTATTGGAAGCCTTGGATATGGGACATGGGATGGGCACCCTTCAAGCATTGGATTACGAGGGTGTAGGTTTTAATCCCTTACATAAATTATTTGCAAATGAATTATTAAAACAGAAAATAAATAATAGAGAGAGCATAAAACATAAAAGAGATAAACATGAAGATTTTCCCTAGATCCCAAAACTAGGACTACCAGCTTGATTTTTCATTATATTTTTTTCAATGTTACAACACACATATATATATACATTCTGAAGCATTCATAAAACCCAATCCATTAACGCTGGATTAGAACATAACCATAGTTCCATTGACCATATCTACAAAATACAATAGAAAGAAACCCGTTATGCCCAAAACCATGTGTAAAACCCATGTAAAAACCCATAGGTACGTTCAGATTGGCCACTGGAACTATGGAAGGAGGAGATATTCTAAGACGTGGAAAACAACCTAGGGACTTTCTTGGTGGTGGACCTCTCTTTTCTATAGACCAAAGAAAATTAGATGGTGAATATTGATTTGAGAGAAGGTTTATCAGAATCCTTGGATATGGAAGATGGTAGGATCACCCTTCAAACACTCACGTAGTTCGTAAACTCTAGTAGTGGGAAACAAATGAGTTAGGTAGTGTCGCATCGTGCCTATGGGTGGTTTGAAGACACCACTAGCATAGGGTCGTGATAGATGGTATCAGAGCCCATTTTGCAAAAAGAGGGCTTTGACGAGTGAAGCAGGAATAGGATAATAGTGGTTGTAGTTGATATTGAAGTTGGGCACTATGTAGTTGTTCGTAACGTGACATTACGAAGGTTTTCCAGGGGCAAGAAAATAGTTCAAGGTCAAGCTGAACAGTGAATTTTATAGTCATGACACGTTCACGGTCAAAGATGATGCTAGACAATGTAGAAGAACTGCAAGTAATAGGTGAATCTAGCATGAGTCCCGAAACAATTTTCATGATGAAGATGTTGGATCGTATTGATGAGATAACTTCAGATATGGACACAACATGAGGAGAACCATGGAAACCTCAATACAAGATATGAGTATCTTGAATAGCAGTATGCACAAACTATGAATGAATTCAAGGACTTTGAAGCTGTAAAGGATCAAGGATTAGAAGAGATCAAGAAGATGTGGAAGAGTCTTGATGAAGCTCTCAATGAAATCACAATCATGAAGAAGGCAGTTGGGAATGGACCGATTTGAGGAACTACCCATATTAAAATCAAGGAACCTAATTTTTATGATGGGGTGAGGAGCGCGAAGAGACTTGGGAACTTTTTATAATATATGGAGCAATAATTGGAACACTTCAAGCTTCCTAATGAAGATGCCAAGGTGAAGTTAGTTTCTCAATTCCTTACAAATGATGCCAAGATGTGGTGGAGAAGAAAATAGACTAGATTGCTCAGGGTGATATTGATGACACATCTACTTCCGAAGAAATGAAGGAAGTGTTGCAAACTCACTTTAGCCCATAAGATGAGACTTGGGATGCGAGAATGGAGATCAAGTATATTAAGAAAATGGGGACTTTGCAGGAATATCAATGAGAATTTGCAAGTGTGATCTTGGAGCTACCTCATATGGAGGAGAAAGACAAGGTATTCAACTTCATCATTCGATTGAAGCCTCGAGCACAGAATGAGATGAAGAGACAAAATATTAAAACACTTAAGGAGGCATTTGATGTAATTGATAGACTAATGGACCATTATGATGAAGGGATTCGAGAAAGGAAAAATAAGTCCAACAAACCGACAGGGAAGTCTACAAAGGAGGATAATGCAAAAGCAGGTGGTAAACTGAAGTTAAAGAAATCTCTGAAATTTTGGTTGTGTGGGGAGGATCACACGATGAATAAGCGTCCTTCAAGACCAACAGTGAGAACTTTGTCACAATATGATGGAAAGAAGAAGGAAGATTCACCAATGGTTGGGATGATGAAACTATTAGGTGTTGCAGTAGCAACGTAGGTTTTCCCAAGACGCAATCTTGAGAGGAATAAGTTGGAATATGTGGATATGAAGATTGCGTAGGGCACATTTCTCAACATGGTAGACAACGGTGTAACCCATAACTTCATTAGAGAGGAGGCAACAAGGAAACTTGGTTTGAAATATGTACCAACTCAAGCTTGTCTCAAAGAAATGAACTCTCCACCAGACCAAGTTACTGGTATTGCAAAAAATGTGGAGGTGCGCATTGGTGAGTGGCTTGGGAAAGTCGACTTCATAGTTGTGAGGATGGATGACTATGAAGTAGTTCTTGGGATAGAATTTATGAAACAATATGAAGCTATGATGGTACCACATATGAAGAAGCTGTATATTTATGATGGAAAAGAGTATGAAGCATTGGGTGTTCCTATCGTGGTTTCCATGACAGGTGGATGTAAGCTTACATCGATAGGTGTGGAAGCCATTAAGCGAGATGAAGAGGTCTATGAGAGTTTGAACTGTGCAGAGGAAAAATTCATAGAGAAGTAAGAGACCATGTGAGAATTGTTTGATAGTGTTGTGTATTTAACAAGCAGACTAGAGGCAGTGGATGATAATTAGGAAGTGATTCTAGAGACTCATCGGGAGGAGTGTTGGGAAGCATACATGCAAAGGTTGGAAGAAGAGGATCCTAACACATGGATTGAGATGTTGGAGAAGGATGATGGAAGGCCTTCAACCTTCCCATCCCCTCCCTCTTTCTAGACTAAGCATGTGATAGGGATCATTATCATTTGCTCGGGATAATGAGATCCCTTAGAGTATCAGCAAGATGGCTGTGATGATGGTCATGATGATGTGAGTTGCATGCATTCTTATGAAGGATATGTTATGGTTGGATTAGCTACCCAAATAGTCACCATCATAGGGGGATTCATCACATGATGTTCTTACAAAGTTACGACAGTATTAGGGCATGGAGCAGGTCATGGGTAGAGATATCTGGGTGTCGATATGGAGATATTGATCTTAGCAATGGAGTTTGTTGTGATGGTGGTTGTCAAGGACGACACCCTTTTTAGAGTGGTGGAGGATGTCAATCCTTTGATTTGGGAGTGCCTAAGGGGGTTGAAAAACCAAATTCATAGTATGGGCGTGCCCATGATGTGTAACATGCGCCCATTTTTGGTTAAAAGTTACTTGAGTGGAGACATTTAGTTAAAGGCTACTTGGGTGGAGATGTTCGGTTAAAAGATACCCATCGTCAGTTAAAGGTACATGTGACATGTGGAGTCGTGTCATGTTCGGTTAAAGGTGACAAGGTTGTAGAGTGCGCACCATAATGGGCAAGTTCCCGCCCAAGATGATGAGCGACCAAGTGTAGCAGGTGACAACATTCGGGTGACCGGGTGGATGAGTGGGTGAGTCACAGTCAGTGCAAGTGGTCGATTAAGCGAGTCATGGAGTGAATGAGTTGGCTCGATTAAAAACATTGCGAATGGGTGCTTATATCATTTGAGTGCAAGTTGGTCGGGAAGCACATGAGCATGCCGACCCATGGTGAAGCCAAACGAAATGACCATTTGTGGAAAAACATAATAGATGGGCACTGTATAAGTATAAGGGTGTGTCCATTCATTAAGGAGACCATACAAGCTTCACACAAGTTCAGAGCATATATGAGAGGGAGAACAAAGGGAGATAACCACAACAGATAGGCGGAGATGAGGCTCGCTAAATATGAGTCACAGGACTATTGGTTGCAGGCGAGAAATTCAAGGTTCAACAGTCAATTTGGGTCTCGTACATCGGATCGCTTCCCAGTAGGAATTCGAGTGTCACAAGGAGGGAAGATCATTGCACAAGTTACAGTCGGGTGTTAAGGTTGGAGTGTCACACATCAAAGCTGCGGGTAGAGTATACGATGCTGCCATAGGTTTTGGAGGGTATTTAAAATAGGGTTACACCTTTTGCCCTTTTTTGAGAAAAAATTTTCATTTTTTTCGGTTCTTCAACTTTCTGCAAACTATAACAATTTTTCTGTGTAGGATTTAATTTTTCAGTAAAAATAAAAGTTGTGAGAAATTTTGTTAGCTTTCTATTACTTATTTTTTGAATTTTTTTTTTGCAGATTTGATATGTCAACTTAGCGTTTCTTTGAGTGTGTGTTTCTTAACAATCAAAGGATTCATAAGAATTCATGTTATGACGCAATGTTGTATTCATTGAAAATTTGTGTTTTTGAAAAAAAAAATGTGTTACAACAATATAGACAGAGTCTAATTTGTTTTCGTCATATTTACAAAGCCAATGGATGCATATCATAATTACTAGAATTTTTTGAACTGGTCCAATATGAAAAACTGCGTATTTTGGATATGTTTCGCGTCGCAAGAAATTTCTTAACATATAAGTTATAAACTAAAAATCTAAAAGCTACCCATTAGAGATGATGGACCAATGTAATGCCCCATAATTTTTTCAATTTTTTTTACAATGTATTTTGGGAGATATAAAATTTTGATTTCACTGAATCACAATGACCCTCAGAAATTGTTTGCACCAATTTTATTAGAAAAATAATTAAAATTAATAAACGTTTATGAAATTCCATAAAAGTTATATTTCCTGAAAGTAGATTCAATTCTGAAAATTCTTGTCTTGGTTTCGACAGTTAATTAACAACCTTTCATGGATTTTAATCAGTCCAAAGTTGCAGAACCATATTCAGAGCCTGGTTTTTGCATAATTGGTGATGCGTTAGTTCGGCCGAACTTTTAGTCAAAGTTCGGCCGAACTATGTTTTCCGCCAAAGGCTTGTTAAATCTAACGTCTTAATAGTTCGGCTGAACTTTTGATCAACAGTTCGGCCGAACTCTTGTATAACTCTCCGTCGGCCGGAAACTTTTGCGGAGCCCCCTACTAAAACACATTTCGCGTCAATATAAATTGTCGCGAAATGATTCACAATTTTCGTACATTTCACACACTTCTTCTCATTTTACAAAGATCTTGGTTTGGGTTCAAAAAAAATTCTTCAAAGTTTGGGTTTAAGAGCATTTCTTGGTTGATTTTACAATTTTGGGTTTAAAGAATTTTTTTGGAAGACATTTCTTAGAGGCGGCGTGATTTTGGCAAAAGTTGTAAAAAAAATCTTTGACGTACATTCAAAAGACATTTCTTGGAGGTATGTACGTGTTTTGAGTTGAAGTAAATCTTTTGAGCTTCGTTTCATTTTTATAAGACATTTTTCTCTCGAATTTTTTAAAGTAAGTGTTTTGGATTGGAATATGTAATTTTTGCAAAAAATTTACACTGAATTTTTTTAAATTAAATCTTTTTTGATATTTTTTGTAATTGAGTTATTGTCTAATTTTTTGAAGGAAATTTTTTGAAATTCATACCCTATTATCATGGGAAATCGAAGAACTTGTGCAAGAAAATATGATCAAAAAAGAGACCCTGAGGCACGTAGAGAAGAGACTAGACAATCTCGCAAAAGAAAGTTAGAAGCCCTCTCAAATATTGAAGAGGAAAATCAACCTCAAGCAGAAATTGAAGCAAATATGTAAATGTAAATATTATGATATATTGATATATATTTAAAATTTTCCTAATGTAAAATGTGAAGCTTAATTTTTATTTGATGAACTAGTTTGAAAAATATTTTGTTTAATGTAAACAGACAGAGATAATCCTCAAAATATTGAAGAAGAAAAACAACCTCAAGCAGAAATTGAAGCAGGTATGTAAATGTAAATATTATGATCTATTGATATATTTTTAAAATTTTCTCAATGTAAAATGTGAAGCTTAATTTTTATTTGATGAACTAGTTTGAAAAATATTTTGTTTAATGTAAACAGACAAACATATTCCTCAAAATATTGAAGAAGGAAATCAATCTCAAGCAGAAATTGAAGCAGGTATGTAAATGTAAATATTATGATCTATTGATATATTTAAAATTTTCCTAATGTAAAATGTGAAGCTTAATTTTTATTTGATGAACTAGTTTGAAAAATATTTTGTTTAATGTAAATAGATAGAGATACTCCTCAAAATATTGAAGAAGAAAATCAACCTCAAACAGAAATTGAAGCGGGTATGTAAATGTAAATATTATGATCTATTGATATATTTAAAATTTTCCTAATATTTATTGACATATTTATTAATTTAGTGATTTATTGAATGTGTACTATTTTTTCAAATATGTACAAATGAAATCACTATCGATAATGAGATGTTAGAAAATGTTGACACTCACACATATGGAGATAAAAAGCTTGACCATGTTATACGATATCGTGTCAACCGCATTTTTGAAAATTATTTATTAAATGAGCGAGTGACAGTTCAGGCTCAAATGTTGAAAGGTCTCCTATCATCAAGGAAATTAAAAGAAGCGACGACACTATTGGGTATTCGAAAATCAACCAAAGATAAAAAAATGAAGGAAGAGGTGATAAAAAATATGATGAGTGCTATAAAGTCAATTAAAAGATCTAGAGATAAAGATGTTTCAAATGTACGTAGAGGTACAGATGGCAATGGTTTCACCAAGTACTCAAGAGAATCGTTTGATAACATCTATGGCACGAGCACTGGGAACCTCGCGAAAAACTCTGCACAAACATCAAAAATTTCGACTGCAAATAGATGTAAATGATGAACTCGCTTGTTGGAGAGCTATTTGTAGGCAACCATACAAAGATATACTTGGAGAAAATGTTAAAAAAATAATAGATGAATATTGGAAGAACAATTCACGTGTTTCACCAACTACAAGACATGTGATGCGAAGAAGAATAGCACAAATCAGTACGAAGAACATGAAAAACATCTCTTGGAAACCACTCAGATAGAGTTATTCAACAAGTTCAAAGAAGAGAATCATCAAATTCATGTTTCACTCAGTGCTTTTGTTCAACAAAAACCATGGTATGTAAAACCTATCACCGTACGTGACACTTGTTGTTGCCGTTATCATGTGGAATTTGAGTTATATTATGACACATTCCTCGATTTTGGTAGAACATTATGGAAGGATTCACCTCCTCCTTCCACTATTCGTGAATTCATATCTCAAATTCTATGTGAAAGAGAAAGCGATGAACTATTTTACAAAAAGAAATGTGTTGATGGTAAAAAATGCGATGATTGTGGAAATTTGACTAAATTTCAAAACTAATATCGTATTGATATAAATTATCAATAATTGTCCAACATGAAAGTGAAATGGAAGAGATATGAATATATCGGTACATCGATTCAAGGTGCAAATAGTGTTAAAAGAATCGAATTACAAGAAGACGAAATTTTTCTGATAGACTTTTTGAAAAAGTTTGAGGCAGAAATTTACAAATACACCAAGCATTCCCATAGAGCTCAATGGCAATACTTGCAATTCAAAAAATCTCGTGAATTTTTTCCACCAGGGACCATTTTGTCAGTGATTGATTTTACAGAAAACTACACATTTGTTCCACAAAAATAAATTCAGAGTGAATACTATCATTCTGACCAAGTCTCCATGCTCGTCCATATTCTATATAGACATGCTGAACAAAATGTCGGTCATATAGAAAGCACGAGTGAAAATCTACATATCATTAAAGAATATCACTTTTATATCAGTGACGATCGTACACATGATACATGTTTTGTACAACATTGTTTTGGAAGAATTTATGATTCATTGAAAATCGTGGAATAACATTCAATGAACATTGGATATGGTCAGACGGATGCATAGGTCAATTCAAATCTGCACGATCATTCTTTTGGTTGTGTTTTCTTCATAAGAAAACTTGCATTAAACATTGTTGGAATTTCTTCGAGACTAGCCATGGAAAAGGAGAACATGACGGTGCAGGAGCATGCATAAAACGAGTACTTCAAAGATATCAAATGAACCACTCTGCACGCCGACTTGTGAACGCTGAAGAAGTTGTTCAATGGTGCATCGCTGCTCTAAGCCATGAGAAAAACCCATCAAGAGAAGTGCGAAGGTACATTCAATTTAATTTATATTGGAAATCTAATTTTAAACATTGCACATTTATCATGCAATGATTATTTTTAATTGTATTTTGATATCATATTTACAAATTCTTTTTCTAATTTTCCATATAAAGGTTTTTCTGGCATATTGGAATCAAAGACGTAGATAGATCAATTGGAAATGATGTTGAAACAATAAAAGGGACTCGAAAATTGCATTCAATTCAAACAAAGTCATCCAGAAATGTGTTTGCATTGGATAAAAGAAAATATTCTTGTTTTTGTGATGTTTGCGTAGACAACACAAAATCCAATGACGTTTGTGAAAACAAAATGTATGTGAACGATTGGAAACATACAGAGCTAAATACAAAGGGAAAAATGTCTGTTGCAATGTTTGAAGAAATGCAATCAGAGGAAACTACAATATCATCCGATGGTGATCAAGTTTCTGATCTTGTTAGAGAAGGTAACATTTGAATTACTTTCTAATGATTTAAAGATCTAGAAATAAATTTAAATATGCATAATTAAATTTTAAATTTATTTTATTGTGCAGGAGATGTTTTTGCTGTGATTGCACCTATTGACAACGATAAAATTGTGAAGTATTATTTGATGCATTGCACTGAACGAAAAATGAAATTATTGCAAGACTATAATGATCACGGATTTCAGTATGACAGAGGGTCTATTATACTGAAAGGTTATTTTTTCAAACAAACTCATCAAAGTGGAGACTTTGTTTACTTTGAAGACTATGAACCTGATTCCATAAGTTGTCAATATAGTCACTTGGTGTGTGCAGCACGCATAAAGTTGATAGAAGTTCAATCAAAGAAAAAATCAAAAATTAAGAAATGGAAAATGTCAAAATCCAATCATGAACGGATTATTGAGGATGGAATTCCATTAGAATTTTTTTGAGTGAAGTGTCCAACAATTTATTATCTTTGGATTAAATATGTTTTAGAACTTCCAATACTCAACTAAAAATTGAGTTGCTTATGTTATTTGTGGTTTGCACATGTTACAAATTGTTTGGGTACAAGCACGTGCTCTAGTATCAACTGAAAATAGTTTTTCTATACATGTGCATTGATGAAAAATGTTATATGTATTGGATATATATATATATATATATATTCTAGAATGAAATTAATTGTTTTTGTATATTAATTGTTCTTGTATATGTTTTCCGACCGTATGGTACAAATTATTTCACTTTATTTTGTAAGGTCAGATTCGGTCCCCATATGGCCTAGCCTCCAAGGGACGAGATAACAAGTGGTTGTCCCCACTTGCCCGAATCTTAGCTTTTAAGTACAATTTTACTGTTTATGGCAGGCATCTTACATGATTTCCTAGCCAAGGATAGATTCTCTTTGTTTCAAGTTTTCGGTAAAAGTTGTCACCGAATGACCTACTAGGATATTATAAATACTAGCTTTGTAAGATCATTTGGCATTCGGAAAAATTAGAAAGTCTTAGACTGTCAATCAATTTAAAGTATCATTCACCCTAGGGAGTGTAAAATATTCAATGTAGGTTGGTGACGATGCTTACTCCTAGCTTGAAGTAGCTCCAATGACCAATTCTTTAATGAATTCCAATGCACTAGACCAAATTTGGTGACCTACTTGGTTTTTCACCCAAGAAATTCCAAGGTACTCTTCTTACCTTTGGCCCCCAAAGCTACAATGGAGTTATAGGAAGGTGAAGAATTTTTTTTCACTGATAGGAATTTGGTCACATCCCTAATCTCCCCTTATCAAAAAGTTCCTATCTACTACATTATCCAACATGTACTCAAGATCACTATTTCGTAATTAGAATATCACAATATCATAAGTTCTCACAAAAATACATGGAATGCCATTATGACACTCATCTAACAATGGGGAGCTCAAAACTTAGAAAGCTCCTCGTCCCCTTAATAATAATGTGTTTAATTTAGTCTTTTAGGTGAGGATTAGGTGTGAATCTTGTTTTCGCATACAAAAATAATTAATTGTTTAATTCCATAAATTTGATTATTCACCAAAATATGTATGTCATATCCACTATTTGTCTCTCCTACAAATTCCCATTATTTTATTAAAATATGATTTTATCTCACCCAACTATCACATGTTCCTAAATTTACTCCTAATTGTTCCCTATGCCCTAAATCTACTCCTAATTGTTCCCTATGCCCTAAATCTACTCCTAATTGTTCCCTATGCTGCTTTTCCCTTACTTATTTTTAGAAATTTATTTTCCTAGATCCATCATAACTATGGATCTATCAAGCGCCGAGAGGGATCAAATATCTAGAGGTGCAAACCTCTTTTTTGAGTGCAAAACTTGAGGAAAGGTTTGCACCTTGAGAGATTTGATCCCTCTCGGCGCTTGATAGATCCGTAGTTAAGATGGATCTAGGTTGGTTTCAGTCGTGTGCAACCAAGGAAAAACTATCGATAATATGAGAAACATATGATTAATTTTATCAATAATATGTAAATACATCTAATATTAATATAACCATTTTAAATATGATAAATATGTTTGAGATTTATCAAATCATTTTAATTTTAAATTTTCTTAGTTACCTCAATTTGTTGAGATGATAAATATTGTAGAATAACTTTAATAATGGAAAATGATCAAATAAAATTTTTGAATGCAAAGTGACAATGTAACAATATTGAATGATAGAATGTGAATAATTAGAATGTAATCAATTACAAATAGCATTTATTGTGATCAATCTTAAACTATTTTCTTCTTCTATTCTTATTTTCACCCTTATTAGTTTTGTCATCTTTCCGTATCGATTATATTAAAAAGAAAGTATAAATCATAAATCATAAACCATTTAAATATTTAGCTCGAACTCTTGTAGTAAACACCATACCTCAAGTCTCTCTTGCTCTCCAATATTATTAGGTTTAATTATTATAACAAAAAAATCGTTCTACATTGTCAATAATTTTTTGCGCTTACACTAAAATCAATGAACACTATTAATCCAATGTCTTTACAAGTAATGTACCATCATACATGCAATTATATCAAATTAGAAATCAACATATACAATGAAATCAATGGGAATTGTCTTGTTACAAGTAACATAATTTCAATTTACCATATGTGCAAATGTAGGTTGAAACCATCCAAAACTTTAAGTTTTAAAACCCTTTTGATTATATATTGTGCAACATTAAAACATTAAACATTTAAAGTTCATTAAATATCACATGAAAAATGTAGATTGAAACCATCCAAAACTTGAGTTTTAAAAAATTCACATGCCATGCCAATTATAATTCAACTATCCAACAAAAACATTTAACATTAAATATCACATGCCAAATGTAGTTCAGATGACAACATTACTTCACATTCACATGCCAAAAGTACTAAAACCATCCAAAAATTAAATAAAACAAATTATATAATAACAATTTGTAATAAAATATGTCCAAAAATTGTAAATCTCACTTGAGTATCAAACTGTATCAAGTTTAACAAATTTTAAAACCATCTAAATTTTGAAATCAAATCTACTGTAAATCATGTCCATCAAATGGAGGATCTAGTGTCTGGGTCTCAGTCCGTGCCCTATCCTGTGAATAGGAAACCTACATACACAATGCACATGTACTTGAACATTTAAATTTGAAGTTTTAAAAATGAATGAGAATATATATATCTAGAACTTCATGTAAAAAACAAAATATAACAAAAAAATCATGCAATACCTCGTAAGGTTCCCTCTCCATTTGATGAACAGGTTCTGCCATAGAAACATCTGCAGTGGTAAACTGTACAATATACATGTACAGTTAGATATAAATATATATATATAAATATATATATATAAATATATATATATATATATAATTTATATAAATTAAAAACTTTCAAATGAAAATGCACGTGTACATATATAAACTTATTTTCAATAATATTAAAAAAAGGAACTAAAGACAACTTGTTCAAATGCTGTGGATGTTCCTATCTCCGTCGCTAGAGTCCCTGGATTAAAAAAATCTTCTATAGGAACCTAAATTCAAAAAAATTTAAATAACTCAAAATATAGATCTCTCTCTCTCTCTCTATATATATATATCTCAATTTTTAATGGAACTTTTTGAGGTAGAATATATATATATATATATAAATTTTAAACATAAATTTTAAACTTGTGAAAAATTGTCCATACTTGTGGCTCATCTCCCAATGAAGTAGAAGGTACATCTCCTAAGGAAGAAGAAGGTACCTCCATCCCAAAAACATCAGACGGAATCGGTACCTGTTAAAACATTTTATCAAATTATATATATAAATACATGTACATGTGTGGCAACAATTATTTATTTTAGAGTCACTTAAAAAACACTAACATGTTCCAACATATCATGATGGTCAGACCCATCTGCATCGTTTGAATCGGAGGTCCCGAATGTAATATTAACATTTTCATCACGGATCATGCCTAAGAACTGCAAATGGTGTTTTAACATATAATCATACATTTTTGTTAGATTAATGTACACATAAAAATAAATGTATACATGTAAATACACATGTATTTATTACAAATTGTACACATGTATATGTAAAAATAATTATAAACCCTAAGGTCACTAACACATACCGTTCTGGTGCCCTCTTCCTCATGAAAAATTAGGTCTTGCAGACCATTGCGACAATTTATTGCATATGTTCAGAGATCTTCAACATTCATGTTGTAAATCTCCTCATTTGTACGATGAACAAAATTGGCACATGAATTTTCACATGCTCTTTGTCGATTTAAACAAAGATCGACTCCACTCAATCTGATATGAACATTGTCGATCATAACATCCCTTGCTTCTCGACTTATTTGAGAAGTCGCATCCATCTTTGATCGCAGAGTTTCGACTCGAAACGGTCGACTCACCAATGCCGGCTCAGGGCGAGGCAACTCCACATCTCGCTTAGCGCCCTTATGTTGATATAATCGACCTCTCCCCGGGCCAAAAAATTCTGAAGGAAGGTCATCGTAGTCGGGTTTCATACCCAAAAAAAATTCTGCATAAAACATTTGTGCAAAATAAACAAGAACCTCATCGTTCCATGGAAGCCTTCCAAAGGCCGCAAGATGTCGATCATACAAATAACCAGCTTTGTCTGGGTGCTTGAAATACTGCACCTTCAACATTTTTCTTTTTGGCCCTTCCTTATAATTAAACATTGACTTGGCCTCTGCTCTTGTAATTTTTTGTTTTATGTCCTGCCATTTATCGGGACCTATCACTGTTTCTTTTCTCTTTCTCATCAGTTCTACAAACGAATCAGTCGTTGGCCCCAAATTTCTGTACACATTTACCATTTCACCCAATGAATGTGTAACTATTTCAAGGCTTTGTCTACTCTCAGCAGGTAGAGACAAAGCCATGAGATCTCTTTGCAATTTTTCATGAAGGCTTTCACACCTTTGTAAGGTGCATTCCGAAATGTTGGTTTCCCATGGTATATCAGTAATCTCAGCCGGATAAGTTGTGCTGGGTTGACAACCTTCTTATTGAATGTAGCTAGCTGCTCTGCATCTATTTTGACCACTAGCTCAAACATTTTCAGCCTCTGCATCAATATATATATAATTTCGTATATTAGAAAAAGCACGTGTAAAAAAATTTGTACAAATTTAATGAAAAAATATTGAAATTGATGGCAACCTTGATGTTGTTGGTTAACATCTTCTCCAACATGACCCTGCTGAGAACCAGCCCTAGAATGACGCTGCTGAGAACCAGACCCACAGTGACCCTATTGAGAACCAGCAGCGGTTGATTGGCCTTCGAGGGAATAAATATCACCCCCTTCCTGCAACCTGCTACCACTCATACCTCGACCGGTTGAACCTTGGCCATGCTCCATGGATGGAGTTGAAACCCTTCTCCTCTTACCTCCTAAAAATTAAAATATGAAACTTATTAACAACTAATTTAACTCATAAAGTTAATAAAAAAATCAATTCCATATGTACACACATGTATGGAGATTTAAGATTATATTTAAATACCATGAACATTCCCCGATCCCTAAACCTCCATATGGGATTCGACTGATCTTTGTTGTTCATCCTCCATGATATATATCTATTGGTCGACATTTACATAAAATAGATTTCAAAAAATCAATTTGTAATTTAGTGTACACAAATTATGTAGAACACAACTTTCAAAGCAATAATTGATCATGTGTGAAACTAAATTTAATCGAAAAATATATTATAAAAATGGTAAGTTCACCAAATTGCACTTTACATGGTGGGAGCACACTTGGTATAAAATTTACTACTTATACACTTTAGTTTGCGGGAGAAATGACACATGTACATAGTTTACCTTAAATTTGTTGTGTTTTACGGATATTAAAATGAAGAACTTCTATTTAGATCCATTCCAGAGATTGACTGTAGGGGCATTTACTAGATATGTCACCTTTCATAAAAGATGAGATCCAAAGGCTACTTGGCCCTTTACAGACTCTGCTTATAGAACTTGTAGAAGTAAACACTAGAGGCATTAACAATATCAAAGAACGTTTTCATGCTCAGACATGGGAATGTGTCTCTTTCCCTACGCAAAAAAATAGTTCAAGGTAGTTAATCTTCATAGACATGTCATCAAGCAAGTCAATGTGATCATCCCCAACTTACTTTTTATGAAATTAGGCTTGGAATCTCATTTTAGAGCTCAAATTTTTAGGAAGGATTTAAGTATCCACCTTTCAAGAATCACTAGAAGAGGTTGATAAAGAATATAGGAAGACAAAAACTAACCAGTGATGTACTAAATGGATTTCTTGGGAGGTAGATTGGCATATGGGCTTTTGGTAGCTAGAAATTTTCCAAATAAGTGAATGTATTTGAAAACCAAACCTCTAGTTTATTTTGGTTTAGACAAGGTCTAGAATTTGAAAAGGGAATTCCCTCTTTCTTCCTCTTACATGTCCAATGATCGGAATCTGGATTGAGGGAAAAAAATTTCCTAAATAAAAATTTTGCATTTTATTTGTACACATGAGTTTTTAAAAGCTAATTAACTCGTAAATTTCTCACAAAATACACTTAAAGCTTGACACAAACCCCTTCCCAATTTGCTAACTTTAGATGATCCTAAACACATTTTTATTTAACTAATGAGGGAGATAGCCCAATAAAACTAGTTTGTCCATATTCAAATCAAGTTGGTATCAAAGTAAATTTTAGCTCATTTTAGTCAAGGTTAGTTAGAAGAATTAGCTATTGGTTTCTGTCTTCAATTTCCTCTCAAAATGAATGTGTACGTGCTTTTGAAAGACACACTAGAGGAATAAGGTCCAAATTTTTGATGAAAATGTGCTATGAAAGTAAAGGGTTAAAGGAAACCATGTACAAGGCATAGTTAATACAAGGCATAGTTGAGCCAAATGTTGTTGAGGAAGGGCCTAATTATTTGGGTCTTGGTTATGGAAAACATGGAGAATGCTCCAAAGCTAAGGAGGCACATGAAGCTGTTCCAAGAAGGAATTTTATTTCGTGTTCATTACCTCAAGCTTGTGAAGTTTGTGTTCATGATGAATGGAAAAGTTTGACACCCACTTTGCAAGAAGATGTTAATAAACATGCAGCTAATGAGAATGTAAAAGAAGAGGATGTTGAAAGCTCTATATATTCATTGAATTCATTGCTAGTATTCAAAGGAGAGCCACTACCTCATCAAATTCACCTCCTCAAGAAGGAGACAATGGTGAATGTTCAAGGTATAAATTTTCCTTTAATCAAATTGCTTTTGATTATGATAAACATGGTAAATATTCACATAATATATATAAAAGAACTTGCACATGTTCCTTTTGTGGTTTGAATAATCATAATTTTTATAGATGTTGGAAGAAGATATCCATACACATTGAAAATTTCTACATAAATGAGGCAAAAATTCAAAGGCCCATTGGACAAGGAAAATGATGTTGAAAATAAGATGCAATTGTTTATTACTCATTGCCATAAGAAAGGTCACCTTGTGGACAATTGTTGGACTTTGTATCCAACAAGTCATCCACAACATTTGAAGGTGGTGGAATGAGATAACAACAATAATGGAAAAGAGGATTCCATAATCGATGAGGGTCAAGATGATTCACGTGATGAAGTGCAGCTAAAAGATGCACCATTGAAATGGTTTGCTAGCAGATGGTTAGATTTCTTAGCTAATTAAGGCCTTGCATGTATTTTGATTTTTCATGAATTTCTTTGCAAATTCAAAGTATGGTGCATGTTGCATGAAGCAAGATGTTGAAAGTAGAGTTACGTTGACACACTTAAATGCAACAAATATGGAAATTTGTACCTGAGCTCTATTATTTGACTTGAGAGTCAGTTGTTTGAAGAGGCATGTTTTGTCGATTTGTGTTTGGTTGATGGTTTTGTACACCAATATGTAAGAGTACATGGAGATATTCACATGATGTGAATTTTTTTCTTTGAAGGAGAAAAATGATATGTCAACGAGCTATGTTTCTTGCATGATGTGTTTTTCAGTTTGATGGTTTTGTTTGTGACAAGACGTCACAAGATTTTGGGAAGGTCCACTCTTGAGCGAGAGCCTCATGATTACAACCTAATCATGAGAATCAAATGGGAGTGCATCCTTATTTTAAAAATAAATAGGATTCTCAGCTACCTAGGACTCGAACCATTATTTTTAAATTTGAAAGATCATGGTGTTGTTTCAATCCCTGAATCCACAATCCTAACATAAATTGTTTTATTCTTTTTTTGCAGGATTTAGTTGGTTATATTAAAAGTCAATTGAATTTAAAATTCTTGGCTTAGTGGCATGAACCAAAAATATTGTACATATTAAATTCAAGGAATTTCACTCTCCCAATCATTTCTAAATCACCCATATTGTTAGCAACCAATCTAAACCTCAGGCTGAAAAAGGCAAATCAGGGTAACAACTAAGCCACGCTCAGCCTTGTAGTTAGCCCTACAAGGACAGGAGAGGGCTCTCTCCGTAGAATAGATATTCAATAAAATGGTAATGAACTGATTTTAGGCTAGGTATATAAATGGGAAAAAAGAGTTTTGATGAATAATCACTGAAATTTCAGGGATGTATGGGATAAGAGGACAGTATGAACTGAGGAATTAAATCGGGATACAGAATATTTCATAGGGCAAGATAGGCAGGAGGTTTAGCAATCAAGTCTAAATAAGATGAAATAGAAAGACTGTTGAGAAGTTGAAAAGGGAATAATAAATGAATCCTTTTCAAACAAAAGAAAATACACAGAGTATGAATGATTCCCCAAGGCAGAGCATATAAAATGGATTCTACCTTTCTAACTTGAAAACATTCAACTGGAGATGTTAATGAATGAATGGTGTAACATAACAATGTACATATGAAACATAAAGGAGAAACATATGCTAAAACTCATACCACATGAATCCCATAAATCAGAGCTGCATCACTTTATTTAATTCCCTGCCAAACTGTACAATGGAGTGCAGAGCTCACTGCCACACTATTCCCCTACTTCTGAGTTTTCCAGACCTTAGACTTTCCCCCTTTGCAAATAATTAGAATTTACAATAAATAGATGAATTTTGCCGGAATACAAATCGATGGAAGAGGGGAAATCACAACTGAAGATAGAAGGCCAAAAGCCAACAGTCTCTTCGTAAAGGAGGAGCTACATTACATCTGGCCAATGATAAGGCAAAAAATTGTAACGTAGATTTCTCTACAACGTAACTGAAGATGTGACTGTTACAATTTAGGTCTCGGCCTCTGGCTGTCGCTTTGCTTTCCATTATTCCTTTTGAATAACTGGCTTTTAATAAGATGTTGTTGCAGTAAACTGGAATAAACTGAAATAATGCCTTATGTGAAGGGAAATAGTGAATAAGAAGGAAGGGAGAGGAGGCGGGACCAGCATCTTAATCGCAATCGAGATCGGGGAGCGGGAAAATATATACAAAATAAAACTTTCGATGTGGTTGGATTAAACCATGGGAAGTCCTTTAATAAATGTAATAAAATGTGATTTTGGGACTTACAAAGGGGAAAGGGCCTTTATATTATAATGGGGAGTAAGTGTTGTATGGTGGGCCCAGGGATAAAATCGCAATCGCAATATTGGAATTTGCGATGGGAATTTTGCGATGGGAATTTGCGATGGGAATTTTGCGATGGGAATTTGCGATGGGAATTTTGCAACGGGGATTTTGCGATGGGAATTTTGCGATGGGAATTTGCGATGGGAATTTTGCGATGGGAATTTGCGATGGGAATTTTGCGACGGGGATTTTTCGATGGGAATTTTGCAATGGGGAATTTGCGATGGGAATGTTGCGATGGGAATTTGCGATGGGGATTTTGCGATGGGAATTTTGCGACGAGGATTTTGCGATGGGAATTTTGCGATGGGAATTTGCGATGGGAATTTTGCGATGGGAATTTGCGATGATCGCACATCGCACATCGCAAATTCCACATCAACAAGACACTTGAATCTCTAAACTTGCGATTTTTCGATTTTGCGCTAAAGTGGTGGGGTTTATATATATGATATAACTTTGTTATAAATTTTGTGGGGTATTGGTCGGAGTAGTGTTTTAAGGGGAGGGGCTTTGTAATATGAAGTATTTTATTATAAAGTCCAAAGGCATTGAGGGGAAGTGGTTGGGTAATAAAATCGCATATTTTATTAAATGATTTACAATGCGATATTATAATCGGGGGAAGGAAGGGGTTTTTAAAGGGATTTGAACATAAAGTTAAAGGGGAAACATGGGAAATAGGTGGGGCTTAGGGAATAGAGGGCTTTTACTTCACTTAAGCACAAAATTCAATCCCGAAGCTAGTTTTGAGAGTGTAGTATACCGTTGGAAAGCTCTTTCCGGGCTCTTTCTGATGGATCTACTTTAAAGATGATTTGGCGCTGAACATACTGCGGAAAACTTCTCTGAAGGCAGAGAAATCACTTTGTGGAGATAATAGCTTCTGAATTGTGGCTGAAAGGCAAAGTATCATGTCTTCACCTCAAAACATGGTTTTGAGGTGAAGCTTGCATCAAACCAAACAAATGATATCTTTGAGCTTCCTCGTGCTATGACTTTGTATTTATTGACTTCCTCATGACTTCGATGATCTTTATTTGACACTTGACTCATTAATTTGACCATGGCGAGACCTTAGAGACTAATGAGACCCATCCTATGACCTACTAATATGATTTTGAGAATGAAAGTGACAAATGACTGAAGATCATAGGAAAGAAAATCAGCAAGTACCTCATGAGGGAAAACTGGTAACAAATTACTACCATCAATGAATCCATGACCTAACGGAATGGAGAAATTGATTATTATGGGACTCCTAATATGCAAATGCAAAAGAGCAATTTTGATCACTGATGGCAGTATGACTAGAGTGACACTAACAGATATCACCAAGAAAACATGTTTTAAAAGAACATACTTTGGTATGGGAAATACCTTCGATTTCAAATATTATAAGAAGGTTTTTGATATGGTTGAGAGAATGTGGAAAATAGAATCCATAAAAAAATTATTTTTCAAAAAGTATTACTTTCAAAGTATCAACAAGGAACATGTACAATGGTGTTCAATGAATTAATGCTATTTATTTAAATTCCATGATGTATATCTTACTCATAATTTTAAAAAATTATTAAATAATGATCTATATTGGATAATTATATTATTTTTCATATATTTTGATGCTTATAGAGTGAAAAAAATTAAAGAATCAACTTGTAGGGTCATTTTAATGGTGGGTGGAGAATTGGGGTCTAAAACCTTTTGGAGTCATTTTGAGGCATTAAGTGACATTTCTGGGGGTCAAACGATTATCCCTTGTGCCAAAATCTTGACCATTATTCTACACTTAAATACATATCCAATGGTGCAAGAAAAACATCAAACGAATTTCATTCAAAATTTATGCCTTTAGTAAGTTGACCTATCATGTTAACCACCATGGTACGAGAGAATGACATCTTATCCCCATTACTCATGCATGGCAAGCTAGCTACATGTGGAATTTTAACAGGACTCTAAAAGGTCTAAAATCACAAACCTCGTTAATGGTTGACAGAGTGAAATCTTACACCTAGTTTGCTATCACACTAGGTTAAATACTTGGCCACTAGGAGGAATAAGAGTTCCATTTTGTGTTATTGTATTTTGTTCCATAGTTGAAAATACAACTAGGAGTGTGAAGTTAGAGAGAAAAATGTATGAAGTTAAGTTTTTATAGCAACCTTACACGCTAAAAGTCTTAGCTAACTCTAGAGAGATTACCTCTTTATTTTTACTAACATATTTTCCATACCAGAAAAGAGAGAGTAGAGCATGTTTACATTTTAGTGTTTTTTTTCTCCCATAAGGATTTCCTAGGGAAAAAGGAGTCTAGAGCATCATTACTTTTTAGGGTTGCTTGTCTCCCATATAAGGATTTCCTAGGAAAATAATTGTGTTGATTGTCTAGAGATATTTATGTGTGTGTTTCATTATGTTCTCTATTTCTTACGTTGTGTTTCATTATGTTTTATATTTCTTACATTTCTTACATTTCACATAAGATATATAAAATAACCTGCACATGTTCCTTTTGTGGTTTGAATAATCATAATGTTTATAAATGTTGGAAGAAGATATCCATGCACATTGAAACTTTCTAAATAAATGAGGCAAAAAGTCAAAGGCCCATTGGACAAGGAAAATGATGTTGAAAATAAGATGCAATTGTTTATTACTCATTGCCACAAGAAAGTTCACCTTGTGGACAAGTGTTGGACTTTGTATCCAACAATTCATCAACAACATTTGAAGAAGGTGGAAAGAGATAACGACAAGAATGGAAAATAGGATTCCATAATCGATGAGGGTCAAGATGATTCACATGATGAAGTGCAGCTAAAAGAAGCGCCATTGAAATGGTTTGCTAACAGATGGTTAGATTTCTTATCCAATTAAGGCCTTGCATGTATTTTGATGTTTCATGAATTTATTTGCATTTACTCAAAGTATGGTGCATGTTGCATGAAGCAAGATGTTGAAAGTAGAGTTATGTTGACACAATTAAATGCAACAAATATGGAAATTTGTACATGAGCTCTATTATTTGACTTAAGATTCAGTTGTTTGAAGAGGCATGTTTTGTCAACTTGTGTTTGGTTGATGGTTTTGTACACCAATATGTAAGAGTACATGGACATATTCACATGATGTGAATTTTTTTTTCTTTGAAGGAGAAAAATGATATGTCAGCGAGCTATGTTTCTTTCATGATGTGTTTTCAGTTTGATGGTTTTGTTTGTGACAAGACGTCACAAGATTTTGGGAAGGTCCACTCTTGAGCGAGAGCCTCATGATTACAACCTAATCATGAGAATCAAATGGGCGTGCATCCTTATTTTGAAAACAAATAGGATTCTGAGCTACCTATGACTCGAACCATTATTTTTAAATTTGAAATATCATGGTGTGTTGTTTCAATCCCTGAATCCACAATCCTAACATAAATTGTTTTATTCTTTTTTTGTAGGACTTAGTTGGTTATATTAAAAGTTAGTTGAATTTAAAATTCTTGGCTTAGTGGCATGAAATCTTGACCATTATTCTACACTTGAAGACATATCCAATGGTGCAAGAAAAACATCAAACGAAGTTCATTCAAAATTTATGCCTTTAGTAAGTTGACCTATCATGTTGACCACCATGGTACGATATAATGACATTTTAGCCCCATTACTCATGCATGGCAAGCTACCTACATGTGGAATTTTAACAATACTATAAAATGTCTAAAATCACAAACCTCGTTAATGGTTGACAGAGTCAAATCTTACACCTAGTTGGCTATCACGCTAGGTTAAATACTTGGCCACTAGGAGGAATACGAGTTCCATTTTGTGTTATTGTATTTTGTTCCATAGTTGAAAATACAACTAGGAGTGTGAAGTTAGAGAGAAACATGTATGAAGTTAAGTTTTTATAGCAACCTTACATGCTAAAAGTCTTAGCTAACTCTAGAGAGATTACCTCTCTCTTTGTACTCACATATTTTCCATACCAGAAAAGAGAGAGTAGAGCATGTTTACATTTTAGTGTTGTTTTTCTCCCATAAGGATTTACTAGGGAAAAAGGAGTCTAGAGCATCATTACTTTTTAGGGTTGCTTGTCTCCCATATAAGGATTTCCTAGGAAAATAATTGTGTTGATTGTCTAGAGATATGTATGTGTGTGTTTCATTATGTTCTCTATTTCTTACATTGTGTTTCATTATGTTTTATTTTCTTAAATTTCTGCCCAAGCCTATTTTTCTTTCCAATCAAGGCTTATAAAATAACATGAGAAGCAACATGAGACTTGGAACAATCATTTTCATTATCTATATGGAAGGCAAGAAGGATTATATCCCCCTAAGCTTAAGCTTATGTAGTTTGTCAATTTTTATCATATATTTTTTGGTAAGGGTAAATGTTTTTTTTATCTATAGTACAAGTCATGAGTTCCCCAATTTTACCTCATGTAAAGCATGATTCTAGGATTACTAAAATTTGTACTTGGTTTTTTATTGTGATGATGCCCTGTCTCAATCACTTGGCCATCTCTCAATGGGTAGTTAAATCTTTATAACAATACTTAAGTAAAATTTATCTATTTGTATTATGTGAAATTATGTAAAAAATGGTATACTACTTTTCATAAAATTGGGTTGAGATTATCATATATTTCAATGAAAGTTGACTAAATATGTTTTCTTTAAAAGGACCTAACAATTTTGTTAAGGTATGAATTTGCAATTTCGTGTGGCTCTCTATCAACCTTCACTTCCTCATTTTTAGAAAAAATCTACTTGCTCATTCATATACCCACTTTCTATTCAAATGCATGAGTTTTGAACTCTCGGTAACTATGTTTTTCCACGTAGGAAAATTATGTCACATTTTATACTAACTCTAAATATTATTTTGAAGTTTGGATTACTGTTATTCTTTTATATAATTTAACATTAGATATAAGTTTAAATTGAAAGCTACTTATATGAAATATAGCTTAGATATGGCATTTGCAAATTATCATCTATTTATTGAACTAAAGGAAATAATTATTACACATGTTTAATTTACATTCAAATGCTTCTTTGATTTATCTCCTATAGTTTAATGTAATGCTAGATATATAATTTAAGTTGAAGGCCCATGAGATAAATATGACTTCTATGTGACATTTGTATTGAATCATCTATTTGTTGTGTTATATGAACATAATTGGTAGGCATATCTAATTTGCATTACTAATATGTCATGCTTCTTTAATTTATGTTTTATAGATGATCGGAGCATCCCTTTTTAATCTATTCCTTTTGACTTAGAATATGTGGGCAATACTCATCCGAATATTTTTCTATCATAAAGAAGCGAGTAAAATTGTATTCCATTTGTGTCAATGTTAAGGTTAAGCACATGGATTAAAGTTTTATATAAGATACATTGCCACGGTGTACATTTATATCTAAAGAGTCCAAAACCTCATTCAAGACCATATGTTTTGTTGATGTAGTTTGATTGGTTAGAGATAAAGATAAAATTCTACACTGTAACCTTAAACGATGTGCTAATTATTCATATTGTCTCTGTCAGTCTTTTAAAATTCTTTTAAAATTCTACACTGTAATATTGGGCCATTTCTGGATGCCTATTGCCCAAAGCAATCTGCCAGTCTTATAAAATTGTAGACTGTAATGTTGAACCATTTCTGGATTGTGGATAACCCTTTCTAGATCGTCAATAACCTGGGCACGAGGCTCTTAACATTCAGCATTTCCAAGAAAAAACAAAACAACTATTGAATGGTTGGTATTGCAGTAGCAAGGTTGTTAACTGTTACAATATGAGGGTTGTTAATTTCTACAGGTTTTTATTTTGGATAAGGGTCTGCAGCCACAACCTCAAGAAGGATAAAGGTCATAATTTTAACAAATATTTTGAAGGATAAAGATCATAATTTTAACAAATTTTTTTTTATTATATATCTTAACATTTTTAGAAACCAAAAAACGTTGTTTACTAATGTACATAGTCTATACAGAAATTGACTCGCATCATTAGGTAGCCCCATATATATATATATATATATATATATATATATATATATATATATATATATAGATATAGCGCTTCATTCATTCATCTTCAGCAACTAAAGTATTATTTAATCTATTTAGAATAAATTAATATGGAAGAATTGTAAGATGATACGTAAATTCACGAGTGTTAGTATGAATTCTTCGTCGAAGTGTACGAAAAAGAACCACTTTAGCTACGCATAACTAATAGCCCTAACAACAATAATGGCTGCAAAACATCTTCAGATCTGCAATTAGTAGTTAAAGCGCCGCAACAAACAGATCTATAAATGGAAAGATATTAAGCAGTAAAGTAAAGAGTTTGCTCCATGCATCCAACAGACAAGACAAGAACACGATTTTTGAATGAATTTTTATATTACAGGGCACCTGGGAGGAAACAAGAAGGTGTATCCGGATCTCCTCAATGGGATGGGTTCTTTGTAGTCCTCAGCACTTCAGATCTAAGCTTTCTCTCTCTTGTAGATGTAGAAAACCCAATGTAGAAGGTAGAGTCAATGGGAGCAAAATGGCAGAAAAATGAGACCAACTGTATAGATCCAGAGTGATCTAGTATGCAACAAAAGGTGAAGAATGAAGGGGAAAACCCTCCTATTTATAACAAAATATTGGGTCATTCTAGATCTTGGTGCATGATTAAAATAATGTTAACCAAATCTAGATCCACCTCCATGGAATATTTTATTATTATTTGTTGGAGGGAAAGGGACTTTGACTTGGGTCAAAATCCCTTGATTAGTGAAGAATAAATAAATAAATGATTTATTTATATTTTTAAGGAAGTGGTTGGGATATAATCAAATAAATAATTATTTATTTGATTAATGGTGGTTGATTTGGTCATATTTAACAAGGAATATTATTTAAATAATTATTCCTAGAAAATAATAAGATAACTATGGGTTTATCTCATTAATTTCTTTGTTTTTGGGTTAAACATGACTCGGAATAATAATTAAATTATGGTTTAATTAATTATTCCTTTTGGGGTTTCCTTAATTAACATAGTGAAAGCAGTTTTACTTGGGGTAAAACTGGTCTTACATGGTGTACTTGGGTCCATCTAATGATAAAAGGTTAGATGACCAAAAAATGGTGTAACAGATTGCCCCCCAGTGTGCGAGTGTCAGGAGCAAATCGTATGACCGAAGTACGTTGTAATAATACAATCACTAGACAAAAAAAGGGGATGTCAGAGAGAGAAAGGTGAGGTAGATAGTGTGCTGAAGGACTAGACCCTAAGGAGACGAGACTCGCAGGTGCAACAAGTCTCTTTTTATGAGAAGGTACCTGTGCTGAAGGCGGCGGGGGAGGCATACCTATGCCCGCCGTGACAAAGTACAAAAGAATAGTGTGTCCAGTAAACAAGGGACCGAACCATAGAGTACAACTGGCATAATCAAGGGCCAGATAAAAATACAATGAAGAGTCTCACATACATGCTGTGCCTGGGATAACAGCCAGGACTAGTACAATAATATCTGAGTACATGAGATAAATACAACCCAAATGCCCCCTGTAACTGGGGAAGGGCTCACAAAATCTGACTGATACATGCAAATCATAGAGGTGCCGCAAGTGGCTAAGGCCAACATCATCAAAATCTGGAGCGGCATCAAAGGCTGCAATGAAGAGGTCATCCGGGCATGTGGGGGGCTACCTGCAGGGCCACCCCCTCATGAGGGTTGAGACATCTCACACACGCCCGGGAATCATCAAGAACTGCTGCTGGGTCACTGGATTGTCCAGTATTCGAATCTCGATCATGCTGAAAGGAGCTGGAGAAGCAATCAAGTCAAAGGGAGGTGAGAGATCCCCCTGCCTGATCCGAGGCACCGAACAAAAGTGGAAGCTGGAACCAAGGTACGCCGCCCTCTAGACCTTGCTTCTGGAATAAATGTGCTGAGGTCGACAGAAGGAGGTCCGCCGTAGGTGAGGCAATGAGAGATCCTCAACTAAGGCACGAGAGAAGAGCAATAGAGCGACGGACAGACTGATACTAATGATGATGGTGGAAATGGGAAGGATGGAGTGGCGAATGGACAACTTCCCTTGTTAGAGCATAAAGGGCATGAATGACATGGCAGCGACTGACACAATATCGAAGGGGACAGGGGACAGTGGGGCTGAGGGTCATGAGATGCGACACAAGAGAGGAACCAAGCAAAAAGAATGGAGGGCTATAGTAGGGTGTAAAAGGATGCAGGATAGACTCCATGAATGCAATGATGACTCAACTCGGATGCTCTAAGAAAGGGCGACTAGATAGTGCTGCCACACAGTAAAGGCCCCAATGGGGGGTCATAGAAACATGAGTACAAATTGGGCACTCATGACGAAAATCAACACGAACATGGACAAGTAAGGGGGCGATATGGTGCCCCAAGTACAAGTGTCGTAAGTGAGGAAATTCGATTTTAAGGAGCGGTGAAGTGACCCTTCGTGGAAAAAAGTGTCCAGGTGAAGTATCAAATCCCCAAAAACTAAGTAAAACCCATGTGAGAGCTCGGTGAGATCTATCCAGCGGTGCTGACGGTTCGTCGAACGGGGCTACGGTGTGGTCGTAGCAGTCGAAAGAAGAAACAGGGGTTCTCTTTTAATGAGGCAGTTTTCCCTCCAAAATCATTCATTTGCTATTGTTGCTGTGGTGAATGTGGAGAGGAGAGAAGGTCCTAAATCTTGCGGCGAACGTAGCGGACAAACCGACCGTTGGATTCGAGATCTGTCAGCTGGAGGCGAGAGGCCTAACCTCGCTCTTGCATTTTGATGGATTACATTTGCAATTGAGGGCCCAAAACCCCCAGAAACAGCCCTTCCTTCATCTCTATGGCCGGGTCGCACTTTTTTGGGGCAAAAAGTACGACCCAGGACGCAGGTATTAGGGCAACAAGTGCGACCTGGTCCAGAAAATGGCATAAAACTGCGACCTGGGAGATGAGGGGGGTTTGGTGCTGTTTTATGGCTGGGAGTTGGATTTTGGTGAAGTAGGAAAAATGAAAAAACAGATGCTGGCTATCCTTACAAATCCTTACAAATGATGTAAGGGCCTAGCCATAATGAGTCAAACTTCCCATGACCTAGGACATCATGGGCCTGGTCATATACTAGAACAAGGTCGCCCTCGCGAAAAGTGCGAGGTTGGAATTTTCGGTCATACTGAGCTTTGGTGCGTTTTTTGGCCGCTTCCCTGGTTTGCAAGGCAACACAACGGTCTTCGGAGGCACGCTCAAGCATGATAAGTCATTGTTCTAGCGGTGGGGTGTCAGGGAGAAGTTCAACGGCTAGTTGTAGAGAAGGAATTTCACACTCGATTGGTAAGACAACCTCCTCTCCAAAAACAAGGTGAGGAGGGTTATGGTTGGGGGGCAGAGGTGCCCCCAAGCATGGTGTGGTCATGCCAAAATGTATCTAGAAAAATGGGAATCTAAACACATTTTAATGATGTGGTGTGCCATTTGTTCTGGTTATGGTTATGTAGTTTGAGAAAGGGAATGGAGGATTACCAATCTCTTTTGGTACTGCATATGGGGATCAAATGGACTTTACGTTTCCGAATTGGCATACCTGGTGTCACTATCCCAAAAGGAGGATTTGGAGATAATGAACTGATGCTCTCGTAGAAAATCTATAGGTTGGTCAACAATAATGTCTAAGAGACTGGGTTGCTGATGTAAGATGAGGGAACGATAAGGGGTATCGTCCCGAGAGTGATCTGAAGTGATATGGGACTCTAGAGTTTCTTCTAAATGTGGAAGAATATTGGGTCTAGAGTCAACACGACCATATACACTAGGAGAGTGGTGGAGAATGGCGTCTCGTGGTCTCTCAAATGTGGGTGCCCCCTTACCCAAACATTGGGTTTTGATGTAATGGCCACAAGGTGGATGTGGTGTCAACGCATGGGTTCGATGTAAGGGGGAAGAGATAAAGTCAGGGGTGGGAATTTCTTCCATAATGTCGTTGTCGTGATAGAAGATGGGGTGACTGGTGGAAGAAGAACCACCTGACATGGTGAAGTGGCCTGAATCATCATCATGAGAAGAGAGGTTCACATGCGTATCGTCACAATGGGTGACCGAAGAGTAAGTAGATAACGGATCTACCGATGTTGAGCCCAAGATGACCGCTGAAGGAAGGTCAAGCGAAACAACAGGGGAGGATTCAGATGGAAAGTTCCCCAATGGTCTCATGGATGATGACAGGTACAAAATGGTGACTGAGGGCTCCGTTGGCTTAAAAGCGGGAGGCGGAATGTGAATGTCCTCTGGTCCGATTGAAGCAGCCTTGAATTGGCGGTACAAGTCCAAGGAGGACCGGTACTCGTCAAGGCGGGGAAAGAGGTGGGTGTAATGGCCGTGAAAATCGCACAAGGCACAAGGGTGGTTTGTGCGCAAGTGTTTGAGTTTTGGGAGGGAGTCGGGGATAGTGAGATGGACTTCTGGGAGATCAGAGTCGGGGAATGTCTCGTTGACTAGAAGCTTGAGGTGGGGCAATTCAGGACACATGTGAGTGGCATGACCGACGACATCACACAAAGCGCATCGAATGGCGGGCTTTGGTGGTCGTGGGGGGGTAAGGGATGTCGGGGGGGCCGGATCGTGATGGGTTTCCCCCCTTCGGGCTTTGCCTGTCTTCCCGGGAGCCGTCACAACAGGAGAAGGGTCCTGTGGAGGTGCTGGGGGCACAGTGGCTATGGAGGAAGCGAGGGGGATCGGTTGAACCGGTGTCAAAGCCATATAAGGTTTGGGGTGACCAGGGGGGGTGGCGGTTGGGGGGTCAAGGTACCAGACCGGAATGCCTAAGGTCAAGTTAGGGAGAGAGAGGGTGGCCATGATGGGGACAGAAGATACTCCAGGAGGGGGAGCCAAGAAGGGGATCTGTCCAGCAGGGTAATGACCAGGAGGTACGGCTCCAAGATGGTTAAGGCCAGGGGGGACCGAGCCTGGAGGATAAAGAGGTTCGGGGATACCAGCTGTAGGGGGAGGGCCAGGAGGAGGAGGTCTGGCTGGCGGAGATGAATGGCTAGGAGCACGTTGCGGAGTGCGGGGAAGAGGTGGCTGACTAGCCGAGGCAGGCCGTTGATGGGCAGCCTGAGACGATTGCATCATGCAAACATTCGACAAGCTGGGATCAGTAACAGGAGGGGGTGGAAGATGAGGAAAAGTACCAAGCAGGGTGGAATCTTTATAGACGCCGGGGGAGACACTGGTCAAATAATCGACGGTTTGCTTGTTGGCTACAGAAGAGATGGTCGTCTCGGAGGAGGTCTGAGATGGCGGCTCATGATAAGATAGCTGGTCAATGGTGACTATCTTCCCATTATGTGGAAAAGACATCTTGCGGAAAACCGCGGATGGGACAGCAGACATGGCGTAGGTGTAGCTTCGCCCCAATAGAATGTTGTAGTCTAGAGGGGCGTCAATGACTTCAACGTCAACGCAAACAGTCTTACCGGCGAGGGTGATGGGACAGTTACGAAACAAGCCAATAGGCTGGGAGGCATGACCGTCCCACGCTCGAAGGGTGATCGTGGAAGGGGCCAGCTCAGGGGATCCGAGTTGCTTCCAAACCGAAGCGGACATCACACAGGTGGATGCCCCTCATCAATTATACACCGGGATACAGTGGCGTTCCGGATTTTGACTGGGATTTGGAAAGCAACGGAAGGAGGAAGAGGAGGGTGATCCGATTGAGTGGCGTCGAAAACAATCATCTGGTCATCAGCAGGATCTACAGCGCCCACGGCAGATAGTAGAGCCTTCTCTTGGGAAGGGCATGACTGGAGGAGTTCCAGTGTGGAAATGGCAGCAGGGGACTGCGCCAAATCATCTACTATGCTATACGACTGAGCGGCTCGACCGGAAGCAGCATTTCGGTGTAATGGTCCCTTTGGAATCTTTGGATGAACCTCAACTTTGGGTTGAGGGATGTGTAAGGGGCCATTGGATGTCGAAAGAGGCTCTGCAGAACCTGAAGAGGGGGGATCGGGAGCAGACTGAGCAGGAGGCTTGGGGTACTGGCGAGACCGAGTTTGAAGGTTAAGGTCGACGGTTAGAGGCGGATCAGAGTTCATCATGAGGATTTGGTAATTGGAGGAACCAGAAGGGGAAGGTGGAGTGGCCACCTGTCCGTCAGGTGGTTGGGTAGCCATGAATCCCTGCTGTGCATCCACCTGTGCTTGAGGGGGCGAGGAGTGTTGTTGCAGGGGTTGAGAAGGCAAGGGAGGCGAAAGTGCATATGCTGAAGGAGTTGGCGCGCCAGGCTGTGGATAAGGGTAATGGTTAGGTTGGGCAACATTGAGGTAAGCAGGAGGTTGGGCAAAAGGATGAGGCATGCCGTATCCTGGATGCATGCTACCGGGAGGGGGAGAAGTGCAGGAAGTGGTGCCCCCTCCCCCAGAAAAACCATAGCTCATGTGAGGTTGAGCGGATGGATGAGAGATGGGTCCAATGATACTGTTGGCGGCATGAGGTGCCCCCGGTGTATGGGCATCATTGGGTGTGGGAAGATCAGGTAGGACAGTAGGATCATAACCTGTTTGAGCGTAGATCAGGTCATACTTTAACGCCATTTGGAGGGCATCTTCTTCGGTTTGAGGAAAATGGGATGTGACATCTTTTCCGATAGGGGACAAGAGAGATCTAAGGAACCAGTCCATGTAGACACGGTCTTCGAAGGGAGGAGATTGGCATAAGCTCCGTCGTCTTCGCCATTCCTGGACATGGGTAGAAAGGCAGGTCGAAGAGGTTTGCTTGAAGGAAGTCAAGAGTTCGATACCAGTGTCATAACGAAGGGGAAGCTGGAAGTAAGATAAAAAATCCTGGGCAAGAGTTGCAAAGGTGGTATGGGAGGAAGTGGGCTGATCAACATACCACTTAGAAGCTTCGCCTGTAAGCGTGCGTTGGAACAATCGAAGACGAACAGAGTCATCGGTAATGGAGGTCGATGAACACCACATGTGGAAAGATCGAACATGATTTGAAGGATCTTCTCCAGCATGGCCGTCAAACTTTGGGATGTCGGACGGGAGCTTTGTCGGCATAGCAGGCCAACTAGCATTATGGTGTATAGGGTCGTTTATTAACCGGTCCAAATCGGGGAGGCTGAGGCCTGCCAAGAAGGGGAGCACGGGTGAAGCCGAGGTAGTTCCTGTGGTGGTTATGCTAGTAGTAGTCCCGGCATTAGGGCCGGGATTCCCGCTAGTGTTAGGCCCTGGACCCGACATAGTGGAGGTGACAGGGGGGAGAACCAGAAGGAAAAGAAGAACCCAAAGAATCAGAGAAGGACTGGCTCGACGACGGTGGGACGGAGCAGGTCGATCGACCGGAGACAGAGGGTGAAGGCCAAGGAGGCTCCGGGAAAGGTGCCTTGGGGGCGCAATGATGACAGGAAGAAGGAAACCGACAGGGGCAGAAAGAGACAGGATCAATTCAGGTCAAGGGCAGAAAAGGTGCAGTGACGATTGATTTTAGAGTCTTTGCTTGGCGGTGTTAACCAGGCGCTTCTTCACTTAGGGTCAGTGTGTGGCGTGCGTTAATTTTAATTTTTAAACCCTTTCCGTTTTGAGAGCAAGAAAAAAAGTGTGCTGCGTAGCTGAAAATAAACCTACAGAGAACAGAATAAAATGCTGAAATAACAGAAAAATAACAGCTACTTGTGCATCTATCTAACCCAAGAGAGTGGGTCTCTCAAAACTATGCTGAAAAGAAAGGGAAAAACTATGTAAACACACAAAAAGAGCTCAACAGATCTAGGGTCGAAAGGGACAGGGATCTGGAGGATAAAGCGGCAGGAAAGAGGTGCAGATCACAGCCAAGAGGCAGAGGCAAGGTGGCTGGAAAAAGGAAGGAAAACAGCAAAAACCGAAGGGGGCAAGGCGGAGGCCTTCAAAGGGGTCCAAACAAAACGACAAGAGGTGATTTGAAAGGAAAAGAAGCTGATATAAAAGGGATCTGAGGATGAGGATCAGATCTGAAAAAGGGAAGGCTGAAACTCTGAAAAATCAGACACCTGAAACAGCTAAAACTCTTCCACCAAAAGTGGAGGGTACTGAAGCCCCAAGGGGTTGGGTAGGTTCCCACTAGATGAGTAAAACAGACGTATCTTCGTCAAGGCGTCGAGACAGGTGGCAGAACCGCAGGTCGGTGAAGAGGACCTAGAAAAATTGGCGTAAAAAATGTCAATGTGTGGCGGCGTGCCTGGTGTTCGACTCCGATCCGAGTTGAGGTCGCAGAAACATGCCAGCAAGGCCTGTGTCGTGTGTTTTGGGGCCAAAGTAGCACCCCTGCTCCTATCGTTTTGGCGGCGTATTTTCCGAAAGTCACGTCTGGGCCATAATGGTGTTTCGCCACCGCGCAATAGGGCCAGAAACACACGGAAGTTAGAATTTTTAGGTTTTTAGGGTGTTATGTGAAAAAAAATGACATGAAAAGAGAAAAACTAAGCAGCTGAAAAGAAGCCCTAGGGCCTGAAGTAGCTGGATATGCAGGAATATGAGAAACGACAGCGGTTGTAATTTAAAACCCGTGTGGAGTCGCCATTTGTTAGTATGAATTCTTCGTCGAAGTGTACGAAAAAGAACCACTTTAGCTACGCATAACTAATAGCCCTAACAACAATAATGGCTGCAAAACATCTTCAGATCCGCAATTAGTAGTTAAAGCGCTGCAACAAACAGATCTATAAATAGAAAGACATTAAGCAGTAAAGTAAAGAGTTTGCTCCATGCATCCAACAGACAAGACAAGAACACGATTTTTGAATGAATTTTTATATTACAGGGCACCTGGGAGGAAACAAGAAGGGGTATCCAGATCTCCTCAATGGGATGGGTTCTTTGTAGTCCTCAGCACTTCAGATCTAAGCTTTCTCTCTCTTGTAGATGTAGAAAACCCAATGTAGAAGGTAGAGCTCAATGGGAGAAAAATGGCAGAAAATGAGACCAAGTGTATAGATCCAGAGTGATCTAGTATGCAACAAAAGGTGAAGAATGATGGGGAAAACCCTCCTATTTATAACAAAATATTGGGTCTTTCTAGATCTTGGTGCATGATTAAAATAATGTTAATCACATCTAGATCCACCTCTATGGAATATTTTATTATTATTTGTTGGAGGGAAAGGGTGTTTGACTTGGGTCAAATCCCTTGATTAGTGAAAAATAAATAAATAAATGATTTATTTATCTTTTTAAGGAAATGGTTGGGATATAATCAAATAAATAATGATTTATTTGATTAATGGTGGTTGATTTGGTCATATTTAACAAGGAATATTATTAAATAATTATTCCTAGAAAATAATAAGATAACTATGGGTTTATCTCATTAATTTCTTTGCTTTTGGGTTAAACATGACTGGGAATAATAATTAAATTATGGTTTAATTAATTATTCCTTTTGGGGTTTCCTAATTAACATAGTGAAAGCAGTTTTACTTGGGGTAAAACTGGTCTTACATGGTGTACTTGTGTCCATCTAATGATGAAAGGTTAGATGACCAAAAAATGGTGTAACAACGAGTGTAATTTTGGTTAAACGAGTCCATCAATTTCTCCTTCACCATAAGGTAAATAAAAAAATAATTTTAACATATGGTAAATAAAAAATATTTGAATATAAGAGTTTTGAATTGATTTAAACTTCACATAAAACAAAAGGTAGATGAAAAGTAGAATAAATCAAATTATTTAAAACAGATTTAAACAATATGAATGTCATCACTGCATATTACTGCAAAAGGTACAACAATTTACACGAATGGGATTCATACAATAAGTCACATATACAAAGAATTAAATGGGAGAGCTGATGGACTTTCTAAGAAGGGGCTGGATCAATCTTTTGGTTTCATAACTGTCAGATTCTACAGGAACAATCGGGAGCTCGATTCTTTCAGACACAATTTATAGGCTCCTCAGCAATAGTATCCTGTTTATGTGACATATCGTACTTACCTCTTTCTCCTCTCCAGGTACTGTGGTTCTATACTGACCGGGTGTTGTTTGTATTTTCTTTTTGTTTTCATGTGATCTGTTTTTGTTTGCAAGCGAGCCTGCTACACTTTACATATCCTCTTGGATGGATAAATTTTTCTGTAATCTCACACGATGGACTTGACGGGTCTCACATTGGATGGCATCCATGATGCTCTGTATTGGCTGTGGTAGATGGATATTGGTATCAAGCGAGCCTGATATGATTTTTTACGAGCCTGTGAATCTATTTCACTCCTCATAAAAATTTTGTTATTATTTCTGGGCTTGCTACTATACTATGTTGGTATTTTTGCTCAACTAACCTGCCTAAGCTCCTATAAGATCCTTTTTGTTTTCCCGACATGACCAGTGAGCTTCTACACATCGGTGGCTGGTCATTGGACTTTATTAGTTTTTTTTGGAAGGAATGGATCATCTGGGCGCCTGATGTCTATTTCTATTACCTCCCTTCACATGATGTATATGCATCCTATATCCAGTTTCTGCTTTTGACATATTTGGATCCCTCATATGCTAATACATGAGGTCCATATTGTAACTAATACAGTATCCGCACCGTTAGATATGGGGATTTTTATCATTAGGTCTGGGTTGAGGCATCTATTTATTTTGGATGGATAAACTAGGTGTTTCTCTCCATTGACGAGTATATGTAATTGTTTCATAGACTGTATTTCCCTTTTAATATACCAAAAACAGTGTTTTTTCTCTTGTGAAAAAAAAAAGGAAACCTCATAAATGAGATTCAGATTGAGATTCAGATTCATACAATAAGTAGGAAACCTCATATATCCTATATCTTAAGATCTTAATGACAATAAAGATAAAGATAGTACCTTAGCATTCTCAAGTTAGAAAATCTCATATCCTATATATTTCTCACAATAAAGCTGGAACCTTATGATATTTAAATATATACAATTTCCAATTACTGAAATTTCTTCATTTATCAATGTAATTCGGCATTCGGCATTCGGCATTTTTCGAAAGAGGCGAGAATTTTGGTGACATACCCGAGAAGTTCTACTGGATGCAGAGTAACTCGACGAGTGGGGACGACAGGAGCATCACGGCGACCGGGAGCAGCAACAATGCATCCAGAGCGAAAAAAATGCGCGTACAATGAAAACGGTAAACCATCAACCTTCACGGGCGACTTATTTATAAAAAACAGTTCAGCCGAACTATTTAAAAAAAAAAAGTTCGGCCGAACTTTTGATGCCGGTTTTCCAATTCTCGGAAAAAATTATGTTTTCCCACACCGTCAGTGTGCCGTCAATCTAAACGGAATCACGAGTTCGACCAAAATTTATAAAAAATTTTGGCCAAACTATTACAAAGTTCGGCCGAACTATTGTTGAAAAAATATTTCGGCCCCCGATTCTCACAAAAGTGTAACCCAGCTTCACATTTCCGCCCTAATGTGATTATTACCAAAATATTTCTTCATAATTTAACGATGGATCATAGAAGCCAAAAATCTATAAATATTGAAACCCTGCTCAGTAGGGCCTTGGCAACAAATATTCATCATTTTGAACAGGAACACTTGCGGGTATCTAAGTTGAGATTAGATCTTACTTTTCTAAAAATATGTAGAGATGCTTCCATTATTCCTTCTTTTGCTTTGATAAAACATCCGCTCAATATTTCGAAAAAACATCATGTGTTTTTGAAAGCCATCCTTGCACTCACTCATTGTAAGATCTCCAAGGTTAGAATATGCCTTGACCTTCTATCGAGAAAGTTGATGTCTTGGCATTTAAATCTATCCAATTCGATTCCATCAAACTTATGGACCAGAATTGATGCCAGTTCCGCTCTTACATCCATTCGTTGGAAGGCTTTGTGGAAGGAGAAACTTTCCTTAAAATTTCAGAAGCTGTACAAGAGGTCTTCTCTCGCAAATGAAGATTCGGTTCCGTCAGTGAGCAGGTTGAATGCTGATCAAATTTCATCGCTCCAGTCTTGGATTATGGGTGTCTCCTCGCTAGCTATTTCAAATAGTTGTGTTCCTCCTTCTTCATCTGATTCGGTGTTTTCTGTGGCTAGTGCACATGCCAGTGATCTTCAGTCTTCTTCCAGCAGCATGGACTACTCTCTCCGGTGCCCATTTAGCTCTCTGCATTCATTAATGACCAGAGAGATAATGGTTTCAGAAGAAATTGTGAGGTCAAGGAAGCCTTCCTTTGGGATTGTGGAGGCCTCAATCGGTGTCACTAAGATTGATGAGCAGATCAACGGGCAGATTGATGGACAACGTGCTATTTTGGGATCTCCACATTCAAGGTCGTGGAGGTCATCTGGTGGTGCCCAGGTAGATGAGAACACGGGTTTCAACGATGTGCGTGGTTCTGGTCAGTCTCCTTGTCCTTTTGTCTGTTCTTTGGGTTCAGAATTCAGTGATGATTGCTCGTCTTCCGATAAATCCAGTGGATTCGCTGCCTTCACTTCCAGTGTTTCCAATTCAGGTAACTCCATCCCTGTAAGTTATGAGGCTCCCATGGTTATAGATTCTAACAATGTTAATTTATCTATTAACTATCTTAGCCCTAGCAAATTAGGTAGTAATTATACTAATAATTCTATAAGAAAATTTGAAATTAACTCTAAAAGTAATGAAACTAACTTAAAAAATCTAAATTTGGGTAATAGAAATAATAAAAATTTAATTATGAATAAAGATTATATCTACATTAAAAACAAAAAATGGCCCAATAATAATAAAAAGATATTTAACGAACTGAATAGTAAATATGAAAATGACTCTACTATAGATAAGAATATTAATAATGACAAGATTAAGAATATTAAAAATGACAATATTAGTAACTTTTCTGTGAACAATGAGGATAGTAATAATTGGGAAGATAGAGGTAATCTTAATAATAATAATACCAATTCCAATAATAGGATTAATAACAATAAGAATGACTCTAGTAATAAAGTAGTTAATCTCTTGAGCTTCTCCTTTGACTCGTCGGTTTATAGTTTTCTAGAGAAAGGCTTTAATTTTTCCCTGCTCCTAGGAAAATCTTGGTTCAAGATATCTTTTGCGACATTGAATTTGGCATTAGGGACTTACCAGATTCCTCTAAGGACATTATTAGGCAGGATTGGGCGGTCATATTAAGGAAATCCAAACCCCCCAAGAGAAACCTCAATAAGCCTAAGTTTGAGGCCTTAAAATCCTTAAATAATAATAAGGATATTGTTGTTCTTAAAGCTGACAAAGGAGGTGCAGCTGTAATTCTTAATAAAGAGGATTATAGGAAGAAAATGTTAGACCATTTGGAGAATATTGGGTGCTACAAGAAACTTTCTAAAAATCCCCTAAAAAAGGTCTCCAGAGCAGTTGCTGAAGCTATCAAATCAAGTAGCTCCGTGAGTTCTCTTAGTAAGAATTTGATTGAAGGAAACCCCCTTACTCCAAGAATCTATGGTCTCCACAAAATCCATAAGGATGGTGCTCCCCTTCGGCCCATTGTTAACACCATTGGTGGTCCGACTTATCTTCTTGCCAAGTATTTGGCCCTTAAGCTTAAACCTCTCGTAGGTCGTACCGAATCCTTTGTTAAAGATTCTTCCTCTTTTGTTAATGAGTTAAAGGGCGTTAGAATGGGTCCTGAAGATAGGCTTGTTAATTTTGATGTTGTCTCTCTTTTCACCAATATCCCCATTAATGAGGCCATTGAAGTCAGTAATCACATCACTGATCCAGACACGACCCATTTAGTTGGGATTTTCTTAACATCTACTTTCTTTAGTTTTGAAGGTGAGTTTTATGAGCAAACTTGTGGTGTTTCCATGGGTTCTCCCCTTTCCCCGATTGTTGCTAATATCTTTATGGAGGACTTTGAATCCGAGGTTCTTTCCTCTACTCTGTACTAACCAAAGCTTTGGAAAAGGTTTGTAGATGATATTTGTGTCATCTGGCCTCATGGTAAGGAAGAGCTAGATTGTTTCTTCGTTTATGTTAGTAGTCAATCTTGCTCCATAAAATTCACCATGGTTTATGAGGTGGATGGTAGCCTTCCTTTCCTTGACGTTCTTATCTCTAGAAAAGATGATGGTTCTTTCTCCCATCAAGTCTTTCGTAAGAAAAACCATACTGAGAAATATCTTCATGCTAGTTTGCATCATTTCCCTGCTCAAAAATTAGGTGTACTCAACACCATAGCCACTAGGGCATTGAGAATCTCTGATGAGTCTCACCTTGAGGGAGAAAAGACCCATCTCCTTAGTGCCTTTTGTAAAAATGGTTATAGTAAGTCGCAAGGACTTAAGGCTTTTCTTAAAGCAGAAAGAGGTCCCTTAGTTAAAAATAAAAATGAACCTAATGAGTGGTCCTGCAATGTAAGGCTTCCTTTCATTCAGGGAACCACTGATAGGATTGCTAGGATCCTTAAGAAGCATAGGCTTTCTTCTTCCTTCAAGCCCCTTAACACGATTCACAGCTCTCTTAATTCGGTTAAAGATTCGGTGAACCCCAGGGATGTAATAGGTGTCTACATTATTCCTTGTTCCTATGGGACACCTTACATTGGTGAAACTGGTAGGTTTATTAGCCAAAGGATCTGTGAACATGCGGTTGACATTAGGCATGGAAGGTCCCACACCTCTGCCATAGCTGAGCATGTGGAAAATACTAACCATCATATTTGCATCGAAGAGGCTAAGGTCTTAGCTAGGATTGACCATTTCCATCATCGTAAGTTAAGAGAGGCCCTTGAAATTGAAAAAAGACCCGTAAATCTCAATAGAGATGACGGTTAGAATATAAGCAGGTGTTGGATCCCTACCCTATATTCTTAATTGTCTATATTTATTTATTATTATTATTATTATTATAATTATAGAATATAGATAAATAAATAAATAATAATAATAATAAAATAATAATATTAATAATTAATTAACTATATTGAATAAAATAAAAAGTTATATATATATATATATATATATATATATAGATTGTATAATTAAACTATTAAATAGAACTAGCCGTCAGGATTTTATTAAATAATTAAATTAATAGAACTAACGGTTAGTAAATTTCAAATTCAAACTAGTTGTTATTCTAGCGGCCAATTTTGTCATTTCTACATCTATTTAAACTCAACTACTGGAACTGATCTCTCACCTAATCCTAATGATGAACCACACTAATTAGTTCGAAACGTGTTGACATTATTCATTTTAATGTGATTATTACCAAAAAAAAATTTCATAATATTTATAATTTATATACTAAATTTTTATTTTTAAAAACTTTTTATTAAATTGTAATTTCATAATTAACTCTAAAAAATTTTAATAAAAAATTGGCATTCACTCAAACTAATAAATGTACAAATTAATTTATTAAATTAAATAATCTACAAATTAATTTGTACATTCATCAATAGTTGCCCATGTTTTATTCCTTATGCAGATTCAATTCTATACCATATCCACCATTTATTTAATAAATTGTAATTTTATAATTAAAATTCATAAAATTTGAATGCAAAAATAAATATTAAATTTTCACACAAACTAAATTTATTATAAATTAATTATTATTTAAACTAACTCATCTATAAATTAATTCTTTCTTTAATAAAATAAATTAAAAATATCACTTGAATCTAAAATAAATTGAAAATATATGTATTGTAATAGTATAATAACTGAATATAATAAAAAAACATGTAATATAGGAGAATTAATTTTAAGAAAAATAATAACAACATTCAACTAAATTTCACTTATTTGAAAAGATTACATTATTAATATATAATTAAATTATTTGAAAAAACTACATTAATTATATAATATATATTTATATAGTTTATTAGTTTTAAAAGTGAGAATCTTTGTCATTGATTATAATTAGATACAATTTGGAAAAAATATTGAAATTCAAATAAAATTTATATTTCAATAATTTCACTTTTATTTATTATTTATTATTTATAAATTATTTTTTTTGGGTTAAATATTCATTTTTTTAAATTTTTTTTTATTATTATTAAAAAAACAAATTATATACTTATTATTTATCTAATAAATTGTTATTTTTGAAAAAAATATAAATCCAAACCTAAACTCTAAACTTCACACAAATTGATAAATTAATTAATTTAAATTCAAAAATAGACACTAACTTTAATGGATGTACAAATTAATTACTTACAGTAACCTGATATTCCTTATAAAGATCAAACTGAAAATGACAATAAATAAATAGAGTAGCACTTCGCTTGAGTTGAAATTAGGAATATTCGAGTCGATGTCCATTTAATATTGGATCCTCCCCCTAATCGAAATTGGGAGTATTTGAGTTCGAATCTCAGAACTGGATTACATTCGACACCGAAGTTGTTTAGAGTCTCTAAATTTGGGTTTGGATTTTGTTCCTGATTATTTTATATACTTACAGAGAGAAGATAGAAACAAAGTTACAGAGAGAATGGAAGCGATTCAAATCCAACCTAAAAATCTGGGTGTGTCACAGCAGCAACAGGTAGTTGGTAAAGGCAGAAACTATCAACTCCAGAGATGCCTTCACCAACGCCCCGTGCCCTTTGGGACTGGCTCCATGTCCTATGTTTGCATTTGCAAAGATGTTATCACCAACACTCAAGAATATATATATATATATATATATATATATATATATATATATATATATATATATATATTAAAAAAAAAATTAAGTTGGATTTTAAACTTTTAAACAAATTACATTATTATAAGAAATCATTATTGTTTTGAGGGTTAGCTCAATTGGTTAAGTCTTTATCATTAAAGCATTTTTTCTATTGAATCACCTAGGAGTCTCTAAACCAACAAAATCACCCATAAATTGCACTCATAGTGTCTTAATAAAACACCTTCACCAACTATTCTATGCCTAATGAGTTGTATTATAGTCTCGCTATATTTATGCTCTATATTTATTTATTTTACAAAACCCCTCTTAGTTATAAGATTAGAATATACATTTAATTTTATTTATATTTTATAATTATTAAAACAAATAAAATTATATAAAGTTAATGTAAATGAAAATGAACACAAATAGTTAATAATTTATATGTATACAAAATAATGCTAATTATTTTTTAAAAATTATTTGTCCAACTCAAACAATTCTTCATTTAAAAAGTTCATTATTAATTATATATAAAATAAATTTAAAATATAAATATAAATATAAATTATTATTTTTACTTTTCTAATCATAAAGGAAGGAAAATTTTATTTGTTTATCCTAAAAATCTTTTATTAATTAATACAAGAGGAGTTGTAAAAGTAACAAATCCCAAAGAACTTATTTTACACACAAATTTATATATATATATATATATATATATATATATATAGCTCTCAAGGTAGTGTAGTATAGTACAATATGATGATGTTAATGGCTCTCACATTAGTATAGTACAATTTGTATGGTGTGAATAAATGAGTTGATTTCGAACACCATACAGATCTTTTTGGTCGAAGGCTAATAATGTAAACTTGTCGCCGATATCGAGAAAACTTTCCATTGATGTATGCAAGAAACAAGGTTCCAAAGGGTTGTTTCTAAGTCAACTTCCTGGATAATGTGTTGACGTCGAAAGGAAACGACTCGTCGAAAGAGGGCCTTGATGTATCCCCCATCAATGACATGAAATGGATATCATGATTGAGACAGAATTATGCTAATACAGAACTGGATCAGGAAAGGCAAACATGGAATGAAGGCTTAAGAGTATTTTAACAGATATCAATTGAGTGACTTCTCTTGAACACATCGATGACACTGAATGGAGTTGGCAGCATTGACCCAAAACTAAAATGGAGGATCTTAAAAGGTACAATGAACTGAAATACAAGAAAATTTCCCAACCCAACAACCACGAAGATGAAGTGGAAGAGTTTCGTGTTCAAGAGCGACTCGCTACCGTTAGAAATTGGAGTACCATGTTTTCCTAGTTTCCCCAACCATACTAATCAATACCTCTTTATTTTTTAACAAGCTTGAGGAGGATAACATATGATTGATCTGTAATTTCATCATTTGAATGAATCCATATGAGTATATTTAACGAACCCTGCGAAGGAGTGGTTTGACCTTGTCATGTTCGACAAGTCCATTGTTGTTTGATGTTTTAATGAGTCCAGCAAAGGTAAAACTCAACATCTTTTCATGCTTAGAGACTTTGAAAAAGAGGTGAAAAAGAAAACTCAAGGTGTTTCTTTTTGTAGGTATTCCATTGAGTTTGAAAAGGCACAAAAAAATACTCAAGAGAACCTCTTAGCATGTTCGAATAAGGTATTCCTTTTTCATAAATAGTCTGTCTCATTCCGGAAAAATGGATAGAATTCTTTTCATTTACTTTTACGAGTTCGAAAAGACAAGTGCTCGGTAATATTTTCATATTTTAGGAGTCTGAAAAGAGCTAAAAGATAACTCTTGTTGGAGGAACGAGTAGTATAAAAGGTAGCAACTGGTTCCGATCATGATGGAACTCCTCAAAACATATAAACATTAATAGGCTAGCTATTAAGACCACTCATCGCAGTTGTTCCTGAGGAAAGGGTAAACCAAGTGAAATCATATGATCGACTAAGAAAATGGTGATGATGGAATGAGAAAACCAAGGCTCATCTGGCAAAATCAGGCTGATAAAAATGGAAATCATGAGAGATAGGATGAGAATGGTTTGATTTTGTCACAAGCTTGAAACATGAGAAAAACTATGCATGGGAATATTTGACGATGGTTTAATTTTTCCCAAGCTTGAAACATGAGAAGAAATATGCTTAGAATTGGATTCATTTTTACACAAGCTTGAAACAGAGAAAAGCTATGCTTGAAATAAGTTTGCATACCCCCAGTATAATGACTCAATTTTAGGTACATGCCCCCCAAGCTTCATTTCATTCACCTAAGTAGAATACTGATTGATAATAGGTGGATGTAATGAAGGTTCATTCACGAGTTCAAGTGAAAGACTCGACTGGTAAATTGCGAGATCTAATCAAAGGCTCAAATTGGAAGGGGATATGTTTCATTTGTTAGCAAGCTTTACACAGGAAAAGAAATCTTCTCATCTCACCTTGTTTCATTTTTTAACGAGTTTGACACAAGACAAGGAACTCTACTCTGGAAAGCTTGTTTCATTTTTTAAGGAGCTTGACACAAGAAAAGGAAATTTGCTCCAAAAAGTTTGTTTCATTTTTTAAGGAGCTTGACACAAGAAAATGAAATTTTCTCTGGGAACCTTGTTTCATTTTTTAAGGAGCTTGACATAAGACAAGGATTTGCTCCAGAAACCTTGTTTCAGTTTTTAAGGAGCTTGACACAATATAAGGAACTATTCTCTAGAAAACTTGGACATGGCCCATAAGAGGCCATGGCTTCCAAGAGGTTCTCATCAAATGGGAGAACAATACTCTAGATGGGATACATATCAAGGGATTTAAGGGAAAGATCGAGCTCCAGTGTGCCCAATACATGATGCATTATATCAATGACTATATCATCAGTAGACATGGGCATAGAACAAGTTGCCACATAATTAACCTATGGTAGGGGAGATACCACTTGCATATAAGGACCATTTAGGGATTTTGGTTGATTGGCAGTCAAATTAGGGTCAGTGAATGAAATATGGTCAACGATCACAATTATTCCTTCATGTGGAAAACACATGATATGAAAGAGTGAAGAGACAAGAGCTCCCATGACATAAACATAGTCACACCCAAGGAGTAAATTAAAATCTAAGGGGCCTTAGACTACCATCACATCAATATAGAGAATATTTCTTCACAAATAAATAGGCAATTGAGGGAGGATCCCTAATGGTTGACTGATTCCTATGTTAAAATCCAACAAATTATGTGTAACGGGAACAAGTTGCAGAGAACCCAAAGCTTGCTAAGTATTTGAGGACAAAATACTAACATATTCACCTTCATCTATAAGTGTGCTGAGTATAGAAATATTATAAGCCTGTACTATGATTTGGAAGGGCACGTAAGGAGGAAGACGATATCCTACCAGTCGACTCCAATCAAAGGAAGTGACCATAGTACTTAGAGGGGTTGTCACTAGGAATAGGAGGACTTCCCCCTTGTGTAATGGGAATAGTAGAATTACTCTCATGCACCATTAGAATGAGATCATTTTCCCCTTGCATTGTGGGAACAGGAGGATTTGCCCCTAGTTCATTGGAATCTGATGAAACAAGAAGAACATGAGCAATATGAATTTGACTCTCTACGGGAAAGGTATGATCGATTGAAGGTGGAATCAGGTCAACCATTTTCTAAACCGATGATTGGTCGGGAATAGACTCATGGGATTCACATTCAGAGAGAGTGGGATTGACTAGAGATGAATTTTGATCAATCACTTCATCAATTAGTGGAGGATTAGGGAAAAGCTTTCAATAACCAACTGGAAGTCGTGGCTGAGAAGATGTAAGGTTTTCCAACACTTTTTAGGCTTCATCCATATAAGTACAATGGTGAATAGGATGATTCCATTCAAATAACTTATAGGAAAATTTATCTTTACCCTTTTCCCCATGGACGTTACTATCACTAGTGGATGGTTATCAGCAACATGATCTCCAAAGGTTGATGAAAAAGGTTGATGTGAGCTTGTAGACCACACTTCTAATATCCTGGAAATACTAGTTCCATATTTAAGAAGATGGTCATCCTTAAATAACTTGCAAGGGAATTTAGCTTTGCGAGGCTGATTAGAAGATTTCTCCATACTAGCTATATTAGTATCAATGGCTGCTTGGTTTCTCCCTTGCTTATTTTTCTTCTTCTTCTTCATCCTTTTCTTCTTCTTCTTAGATTCCTAGTTACTACAATCAATAGTTTCACCAAACGACGAGGAGGAAATGGATGAAGAAAAAACACGTGAAGAAGGCAAAGTGTAAAATTTAGGATTAACAAGAGGTTGATATTGTTCAGGTGGAGGAGTGATCAGGTGCTCAAAAATATGCTAAAAAATGAAATTTGTTGGAATGTTATGGAACGTAAACAACCATGTATATGTCATTGTTCTGAATTTAGTGCAACTCGTTTCGCAGAAAATTAACACCATATGCTACTGAAAACTCATTTTATTCGCTTTCCCAAGCATACAATTTTTTTCAAAAATGACAGTTGATTAGAAAAAAATTTGGGCCAGTGGCAGGCTGACACATGGCCTCTTCTAGTTGGTCGAAAGTTATTTTTTTTGGCCTACCATAGCCTGACATGTGGTAGGCCCTGAATGGTTCATTTTTGGGTGAATTTGATAGGTTGGATGGTGGCCAACCACATGCTGCCATGTGGCCCAACTGCAGGCTGCCATGTGGCAGCATGGGGCCACCAAAATTTGGTTTTTATGCAAAATTCCACCTCATGGGATTCAAAATCTGAACCTCATTCATAATAGCGCCAAGTCTTAACCAATTGGGCTACGCTAAACCTCATTAAAACATACAACCAAAACCATATTTGAATGTTATGCGACGGAAGGTTTGGGGTAAAGGGGCAGTGTTTAGCCCCGACCCTCCCATATTTAACCATATGACCTATGGCACAAGACCAAGGGCACGAGGGCATGGCCCAATTTTTTTATTTAAGAAAATAAATTTTCGGCCAATATAATATAATTAAAATTTCAAATTTATGGTGGCATTATGCATTTTAATGGTCCAACAATTTCACCTAGAATTCCACAAATTTGTTGGTCGGTTAGCTAAAATCAGGGAAAATTTGTAGGATGGTTATGAATTTTGGGGAATTTGTAGATTAACTAGTAGCAAAGCTAGGGAGGTTGATAATTTCTTCATTTTTTCACCAATTTGGTACCAGAAACAGGCTAGAGAAGAATTTTTTATATCTATGAAGGTGTTGGAGCAAGTATTGAAGCCATTTTAGCACTGTAAATGTATGTAATCACCATTTTGAGCATAATGATATAGGGCCAAGCCATTGGAAGCTGGACCAAGGAGACATATGCCAAGAAGTGTGAACTCCTTCATCACTTGTTGTGTTGTAGTTATTTTTATGGTGTATTTTTCTACTATTTTCTGTTATTCGGAGTTTAAATCATGCTTTATGTGTTTAATAATTTAACATAAAGGCTTATAAAACCAAATTTTTACACTTGCAATTTACACATCCTCAAGCACATTTACATATAGATCTCATATAGATCAAGTTTGGTATCAGAGCTTAGGTTTTCTTTATTACTGTGAGGATTTAATTGTTTGTAAGTATATTTGATGCTTACAAGGTCAAAGCTCAAGAGAGGAGAAGGAAAGCTTGTGGTTGCAAGTTCTCAATTTAGGTCAAGGACAAGGAGAGAAATTTTGCCACAATATCCACCACAAATTCTTCCTCAAATTGCAGTTGAAGCTTCAACAAGTATGTCACATGAAGGAGAGCCTGAAAATATGTCAGAGGATGAAAAAGCCTTCAGGAAAGCATTATTTGATGTGAAAATAATGGTGAAATTTCTCTATGGGGAGAGAAGCACAAGGATGCAAGGTGAGAGCTCCAATATTCCAAATGGAGATAAGTCTTCAAAAGGAGAAGAAGGAGATGGAGACAAGCCTCCAAAGGGTAATGGGAATGGTGACAAACCACCTTTGACACCACCATTCTCCTTACCATCATCCTCACCACCATCATCACCATCATCTTCTTCCATGAAAATCCCTTCATAAACACCTCCACATTCTCTAAAAGGTCATGGTAAAACTCCATTTTTGAAGCTAGACATTAAGTTTGATTTTCATATGTATTATGGAGAGGTAAATGATGAAAGTGTTATCCTCCTGTATTCTACAGATTTCACTAAACGATTGTGGATGTCCTACAAGCACCTAAAGATAGCATAATTTTCCTATCAGCTATCTTTAGAAGTTCCACTACCTTCATCATTCTAAATTTGAATATTTTTCACCAAACTTTCCTATCCTTATGCCTCCTAAATGTTCACCTTGCTGCTCTAAAGGAAACTCCAATTTTTGGGCCTAATTCCCTCATTCACCCCTCTACTCACACCCTCATTTGTCCTTCTTCCTTTTTCTCTAAATTTTTTTGAAAATCCCCCCTCATACATAATTTTCTCAAAAAACCCCTTTTTCATTAATTAAACCTAACTTTCTACCCTATTGGAACTCTAAAAAGTCTCATAAAACTCTATTTTTATTTTTAAAAACCACTTTTTGTATATAGGCCTTAAGCCCTAGCCCCCTTCAACCCATGTGACCCTAAACCCCGACCCTCTGTTAAGCCCCAGCCCCTTATTTTCCCGACCCCTGGTCCACTCTACCCCCACAGGACCATTCCCTTCACCCATGCTTAATCCCCCTTCCTGCATATAAATTATGTCTTCCGCCCCTTCATTTCTTTATCTAGCTTCATCCTTCCCCAAGCCACCTCCACTGTTAATCGGTGACCCACTCCCCTGATCCAACGGTTGTCGTCCATCCTCCCTCATGCATAAAAAAAACCCCGCATACAACCCAACCCCGCTACTCGACGAAATTGCTCATGTCACCACTCCGTCCCCACCTTGCGCTCAAATCCCTCACTCCAATCATCGTCTGCCACCTGTACTCCACTTCCCTTTCTTCAAACCTTCACCCATTCCTTGGGCTCCATCTACATCATTGATCTTGCTCCTAGAGATTTGACGGTCCAAATTTTGTTTCGCGCAGATTTCAGTGCCAAAGGTTAATGGCCCCCATCCATGCGAAAAGGGTGGTTTCATATTGGACACGCAACAGTTGATCAATGGTATCGCAGTGCCTCCTCCCAAAACCACTTACCACCGATAACCCTCACGATAAACCACCACGGTATTGTGAAACCGCCTCCTCCTCTGCATGTTGAAATTCAAATTTCCTCACCTTCGCTTGCATTTTCTTCATGATTTCACCTCTGAAATCATTCCCCTGCACCTCTATTCCTATGAAAATCACCCTTTAATGCTCAGAAACCTAAAAAATCGTAGTTTCCCCCCCCATCCCGCAGGTTTTATGTTAATATTTGTTTATTTTTTGTAGGTTTAAGGGTGGCCAAAGCCCAGAGAGGAAATTAAATGATAAAATCCCCTGGATGATGATCTAGAGGTAAAAAAAATATTAAAAGGTCCAAGGATCTATACAAAGGAGTTAACCCATCAATGTATCATGGTCATTGATGGGTTATAAACCCTTTTGCCATGAAGGAACCCTACCTGCACACAAGAAACATATACAGTCAGAGGAGAAATGAAGAAAGGGAAGACCAAGAAGGTTAAAGGGTTAAGTTACTGATCAAAAAGATAAACAGAAGATTAACCTTTTAAACATTGTTTTAAAATGAAAATTCAAAGGTTTAAAGATAAAGGGATGAGGAATAAAGCAGTTATAAAGCATAAACAGGAAAAAAGATAGTGATGGAGATTATTGAAGCTAAATCAAGGTTAAAAGGCCTAATACAGAAGTTTGATGAATAAAACAAGGACAGATTACCCAAAGACAACTTCGGATAACTCAAACAAAGAGGCAATTACTCCTTCAAAGACAAATTTTCCACTCACAACATTATTTCTTTCAAAAAAGGCATCAAACAGTTATTGCACAGTCAGAGATATTTTTGAAGCAGCTCAGCAGTTATTACAAATTTATTACTAAGCCTTAAAAGTCAAAAATTTCAACTAAAATAACTGAGAAGTTATTATTTAAGAGTAACTCTTTCAGATATTTTTTCCTTGGGCCTTGCATGGTCTCAAAGGTAAAAAATCATTAACTCTGTAATAAATAACCTTTAAACACCCTAGGTTAGTAGCACCTCCTCATTTTGCATATAAATATTGAATATGAGCTTCATTTCAAATATCGGTTAATTGATGTTATTGGACTGATTTCTGTTGCTAGGCTAGTTGAGGAATGCTAGTCTGAACCAAAAAAAGCTCTGAGTTGTAGAGAGCTATTGTACATGGAGTGATGTAACTGGTTTGATCATCAATAATACAAGCATGTTCACAGGATCCTTGAGCTATATCAATGGTGAAGTTTTCCTATTTGTTATTGTTTCTCCTTATGTTTTCGTTATGTTCATCTTTCTCTAATAAAGAAGCAGAAGTTTTAGATTGGGATTTGTTGTTTCAAATCCCTATTTCTGTCTGTATTCTTTATGTTCATGTTTTCGTCTGCAATGTCTGATTAGAATATTCTTAATTGTCTTCTAGTTACATCTAGCTTGTTGTCTTGGAAATGATTCAATAGAGTGAAACCAAGGAAATTGTTGGTGAGCCCATGTTCCTTTGAGTAAGACTTGAGATATTGTTTTTAGGATATTTCTTTAAAGTATGCTTACTAGAGTCTAAATCAGAGAGGTCTCTGGTATGCCCTACCCTTTGGTCTACCTTGAAATGTTTCTTTGAAGAGTCTTTGAGAGTTGTCAAAAGTAGATTGGATTATTTATGTTTGATCTTAGACCACTCTTTTTGTTTTCTTATATGTTTTCTTTATCTGAAATTAGTCTTCTAATTGTTGGATTGTTGTCTGAAAGGTTATTTATCAAATATTTGTCTAATGAAATTTATGGTTTTCCCTGTCCCTTGTCTTGTTTCAAACAGTAACCTTAAAAGGATTTTCTTGTCTAAGTAGAGCTAGAAGATTCTTAACTAACTATAGCTTTGTTGTCCTCACAACTTCTTAATGTTTCATATCACAACCTAATCTAAAGAATCCATTTGATATAGTTAGCTTGCCCCTATGAAAGCCCTTGCAGAGTTGATGGCCAATTAAATCCTTTTATGACTCCATAGCCCAATGGGTTGATGTTTCTTATAATCTTTGCTTTATTTAAAACATTCCCTCAATCAGTCACAACATTGATCCTTCAATCTATCATTTAATCCAACCAAAACAAAACAAGTCCTTAGAACTTCATAACTAGCCTAATATCTTAAAACAAAGAACATAAAGATATATCAATAAAAACACCTTTATAGAGAGATCTCTCTCTGAATCTAGGAAGGCTAGGTCCTAGGATTCCAAAGTGGTTCTAATGTGCCCCCTGCAGTGTTTGTTCTTTCCATTCTTAGCAAATCATAGGGAGCCAACATAGTGGCAACCATACTGGGGAATATTGAGTAATAAAAATTTCAGATTCACTCAAAACTCAGAAAACCTCATTAGTTAAGATGAACCAAGTGTCAGCCAAGAATGGTTCCTGATTGTTGATGGTGGACAACAACCGGTCCTATAAGACAAGTAAAAATCCTCCACCTGGTGAATCCACTAATTTCCATTGACTCCACTAGGAAACTTACCCTATCATCAGAACATTAAATAATACCCAATCAAGAATAATTTGTGAGTTAAGTATTTCTTTTACAGTTTGGTTTGTGTCTTAAGACTGTTATACCTCTAAAAACCTTTTTGACTTGTTTGGGTCCAAATCCTGGCTTCTAGAAGAATCCATACTAGATCTCATCCAGACCCAAATCCTCCTCTGATAATTGACAATCCTGAAAACATCCTTAGGAAGTCTCCTACACTGAAAAACCCAACTATTGTTAGACCCATCCAAAGAGCAAGTTCTTTCCCTGAGAACCTTATAAACTTGCAAAATACCCAAGTTGACTTACCTCATATAAGAAGCTTATCTAGAACCAAGTCACAATGTGGTATAGACCAGATAAACCTTGAGCTTGTAGACTCACAACAAAGTAGTAGTAGGAAAGCCTCCCCTTCCACTCCTCCTGATTTACATTTCCTCCATAATTTTGGCTTCTCTCATCCTAAATCTGCTCAAAATCACTTAGTTGGTCCAAGTAATTCAACTCCACCCACCCATACATCCATTGTTCAAACCACTCCAATTCATCACCTTCCTCCACTTGTTAACCCCCCATTGTTTGCACAAGTTCATATCATGGCAACATGGTATGCTCCCCTAGTCCTTCCTTTATCTTTAGTTGCTCTACCACAGGACTATCAGTCCAAGATTCCATTATATGATGCTAGTAGTTCTACTACAGTTCAACAAAATGTGGATAGAATGAATGACTACTTTGACAGACAAGAAACAGATGATGAAACTGTAAACCTTAGAATTTTTTCTCAAAGCTTGGGGGGAGAAGCAAGAAAATGGTTCAAAGGCTTAACCCCTAATAGTATTAATGATCTTCCTGCTTTTCATCAACTATTCCTGAACAAATGGGAATTCAAGAGAAATCCTCTCCAAATCTTGTCATAATAAAATGATCTTAAAAGAAATGTTGGAGAGAGTGTTCAGGATTATTTCACTAGGTTCAATAGTGTTTTTAATGCACTCCCTCCACAAATGAAGCCTCCACAAGGATTAGCCTTAATAAAGTTTCTTGAAGGATTTGACCCAGACATGTGTTATCAATTAAGGGAGAGAGAACCCCTCACATTAGAAGATATGCAGAAAGGGGCAGTAAGTGTAGAAGCTAACCTAAATTCTAGAAGGGCTAGATTGAAAGCAGAGAAAAAGGTTACCTACAAAGATGAAGTCGAACCCTCCACATCAGATTCCAAAATTGATAGTCTGGTTAGAACCATGGAGATGATGATGGAGAGAATAAACATGAATGAGAGAGCTTATCCTAAATAAAACCAAACAGCTCATCAAAATAAAAATCAAAATCAGAACCCAAACTTTAGAAGGAATCCCCCTCAAATTAGACAAAGAGGCCCTGATCAGCAAGTCAGACCTCCTTTCCAATAAAATTATGTTGATGAGGATGAGGGAGTGATTAAAGAAACAGAGGGAAATCATATAAACTTATTGGGAGTAAACAATGAGGATACTATTTTCCTCAATAAAGAAGAACATGTCATATTTACACCTTATGATGAGGAAAGCCTAGAGTTTGAAGACTACAAACAAGGATTTGAAAATGCTATAATGGAAGTGCAAAGACAATATGACCTTAGGAGTAAAAAGAATCAAGACATTCCCAAGAAGAAATTCTCTGAAATTTCTACTAAAAACAATGCTGAAAACATTTCCAAAAAGACAACAGAAAACAAAAAAGCAGTGGCTGAAAGTTCTGATAAAAACAAAGGAAAGAATACCCAAATTTATGACAAACATAGTGGTGAACAAAGTGGCACTAGCAACTCAGCTAATTCTCATAGTAAATCTGTTTTAGCTACGGTCCATAATAAAAACTAACAAGTTGATTTTGATGAGAAAACAATGACTAAAAAGGATGATCTAAACATTTTAAGAACTCACATACCTTTCAGCATAGAGGGTGAAATTTCCAAAATCAAGATCCTTGTCCCTCTTACTAAATTACTCACACCATTGATCCTTCAATCTATCATTTAATCCAACCAAAAAAAAAAAAGTCCTTAGAACTTCATAACTAGCCTAATATCTTAAAACAAAGAACATAAAGATATATCAATAAAAACACCTTTATAGGGAGATCCCTCTCTGAATCTAGGAAGACTAGGTCCTAGGATTCCAAAGTGGTTCTAATGTGGCCCCTGCAGTGTTTGTTCTTGCCATTGTTTGCAGATCACAGGGAGCCAATAGAAAGATTAGACAATTGGGTACGCCTGCTTGAAGTGTGTTGCAGGATACAAAGTATCAATGATGATGAAAACAAGATTCAACTTGCTTCACTAAGATTGGAAAGTTTAACTCTTATTTGGTGGGAAGCCAAAACTCAAGGGGACACAAAGAAACATGGTAAGGTATTAACCTCTTGGAATGATTTTTTTGCTGCCTTAAGGAGAAAATTTTATCCATTAGCATACATTCAAAAGGCTATAATGGAGTATAAAAAATTTAGACAAGGTAAAGGAAAAAATGTGCAAAGCTATACTCAAGGGTTTAGGAGGAACACCAATTTTGGGTGTAGATTTGACATCTCAAGAAACTTTGTCAAAGTACATTGGAGGTTTGCATAGTTACTTAAGACATACTATTCTCATGTTTAATCCTTCAAATTTAGATGAATTATGTGTACAAGCCAAACATATAGAGGCAAGAGGGAAAAATTTTTCAGATGAGACAAGTGAGGATACCTTTGAGTCAGAAGAGAAAGCAAAGGGTAAGTTCAAGGGTAAGGGTAAGAAGAACATTTCTATCAAGATGGAGAAAGAAAAAATCACATGCAAACAATGTTCCAAATATGGGCATGATGAAGATCATTGCTGGAAACTTCATCCAGAGATGAGACCCAACAAGCTTAAAAATAAGGAGAAGGAGAAGACAACTGCAAAAATAACTCATGATTTAGGTTCTGATTCCAAAGATGAAATAAAGATCACTGCAATGGGTTCGAAAGGTAATGACATTTCACGTACTATTTCTTCAAGTTGTCTCTATAGTACTCAATATGATGAAACAAGAATTGAGATTTTCCGTGTTAGAGTTATTTCAAAGAAAACCCAAATTGACACCCTATTTGATAGTGGTTCACAAGCAAACCTTATTTCTGAAGACTTAGTCAAGAAGTTAAATTTAGATACCATTCCTCATCCAATACCTTATCCTTTAGGTTGGATATGTAAGAATTCACATTTACAAATGACGAGGAAGTGCATACTTAGATTTGCAACCACTACAAACTTTATTGATGAAGTTGAAGTTGATGTTGTTCCACTTGATATTTTTGGTATTCTTTTGGATATCCCATATATTTATTATAGGAGAGAAATATTTCATTGCCATGATAATAAATATCACTTGTTCGAGAATGGGATTGAGTATATTGTTACAACGCATAGTAAGAAGATGAATTTTTCCCTTATGCATACTGGACAAATGAAGAGAATTGTGAATGCTAGTCAAAATTTTGCTTTGTTAATGTTCAAACATCAAGATGTTTTGAATGAGGCATTTAAAGGTGACAAATAAAATGAAAAATATGATTTCATTAAGGTTTCTAATGGTTTTGATAAGATGTTTCAGGAGTCTAAAAAGTTGTCTCCAAAAATAGGTCAACATGACGTGGTAAAATTGCAACAACATGCATCATTGTTGAGCAGTGATGTGAAAAAGATGTCGATGCGAGAGGGAGCAAAGGTCAAAGAGAAAGTGCCAAAGAAATTTGATAAAGAGGGCATTTGGTTCAAAGTTTCTTCTCGTGGGTTTCATAATGTGATGTCTTTGAAATGGTATGGTGCATGACGATGGCGATCACATTTGGTCAACGGTTGAGCCAAGTACAAGGCAAGAAAAGCTAAACATCGTCATGTTGACCGTGTTCAAGGTGAGAAGAATTTCAAGTTGTTTAAGTTTCCTATGATTGAAAACCGAGGAGGGAACATGTTTGTTTCTTCAAAGACAGTTTGTTTTTCTACAAATTCTGGGAAATTGCAGCAAGATGGTGTTGGGCCGAGGAAAAGGTGCATTTTACCCTTATCTTTAGCATGATTTTTTATTCATTTTTATATGTTTTCCTTCATTTTAGAGATAAATAAAAGGATAATAATGTAAAAATATGGGAAAACTAATTATTAATAAAATGTGTGTTTAATAGTATAAAAACTTACTTTTGTTGTCTTTATTGAAAGGGAATCAAAACATACCAACCGCTGACCATAACAACTAGACAATAATAGACAAGGAAAGTAAATGGAATCACATTGGTTCCTATGAATCAACAAAGGATGACGAGACACACCTATTCCGGAAGCCTTCAGTTGATGGCTACGAACCCTCAGGATCTCCTCATCCCGAGGATTCGTTATTGTGTTTTGTTTCGCCTTTAAGTTATAAAAGGTTGTAGGTGAAAGAAACATGAGTCATTATTATATTATAATTTTATGTAATAAACTTGTTCAGAGATAACCTTCCAACCTATGATGATGTATTGCTCCATTAATTAATGAAGAAGTTAATGTTTTTATCATAAGCGAATTATGAGTATTTCATGGCAGAAGACTTCTAGAGGATTCAAGCCCAGTCCCTAGGAGTTCTCCTACTGTTTTTTATTATACATTTATTTCTTAATGCTCTCAATTTAGTTATTCTTTGTGCTTTGTAGAATTAACATTCGATTCATTAAACACAAGTGTGATGTGTGATAATTTCCTTTTCAATAGATTGAATTTATCATTGATGTTTCTTTATTATTGAGTGATGCCTTTATATTTATCATATTGATTTCAGATTGATTAAGTAGTTGTTGTTCAATTCTGCATATGGTTATTTCTTAATTTTTTCCATTATAAGCATGAATGTATGGTTTGCTGTTCAATTCCAATTATTGCTATTTTTTGATTTATAGAGAATTCCACTGCAAAATGTTAAATAGTTAATTTTTGTTCAATTCATTGCTGTTAAATTCATTACTATTCATTTCATTATGATTATTGTTCAATTCATTAAGACTGCTATTCATTTCATGAAGTGTGTTATTCAATTACAATAGATCCTTTATTTCAGCATTGAGTGTTTATTTCTGCATATGTATAGATTAAGATTTTAATCCTTTGATTAATTTGAAGTATTTCATAGTCTGATTTCAAGTTGGTTTGAATGAACTTCAAGAATTAGATAATATTTTTTACAACAATCTAGAGTAGTTAACCTCTGATGTCATTTGCATATATTTTTCTTATACCCTTGAAATAACAAGACTTGTCCTGGGTTGTGTAGAAATTTGAATAATTTGCTAAATTATTCTTTGAGATTATCCTGGTTACACACTATTTAAGCTTCATGCATAACACATAACCTCTTCTACAATTGATCATCAATATGCGGAAATAGAAACAGTCGCATGCGCACATAAACACAATAATTCAAGCACACATTTAACACAGTATGTACTGGGGAAAGAAATAGTTGAAAATCCCCAACTATCTGTATAATACAATGATAGAGAACATGTAACAATACATAGCACAAATCTCTCACAGCTCTCAGCACTATCTCACATGCTACACACAAACTAGCATGGAAGATGAACAAGTCTCAGGTTCAAATCTCCTCCACAAGTCTGCCTGCCTCTACTGCGCAATCCAAGATGAATAATGGTGAGATCCAAGTTTGAATCCACCTGGATTCAACTGCGCAATCCTCATTGGCAATCTCAATCCATGTATGTGCAAATCTCATGCACAGTTATGGTCACACTGATAGTCACACTCACCCTTTCACCCACCTCTAACACTGGTCTCCACTGAACTGTCCATGCATTGCAGTTAACTGATGTGTTCATTAGTTGAATAATGAGTTAATAATTAGTGAATTAATTATTAATTAATTCACACCACTCATCACTAGTGTATTTTCCAGTTAGACTAAATACAACTAAGTTAAACCGAACACAACTCCACCAACTGTCTCATCAACTCCACCAAACTCCGCCACTTGAGTTCTAACTGAAGTCAACCATGCAATAGCTCAACTAACCCATAGGAAAAGTGTAATTCCTTCTGCCAGCTGCATGTGCCACATCCATAGCTCAAACTAAAGTGCTCCAAGAGGAAAAGATAATGTTTATAGTCTAAATATTATTAAGGGTTAATAATATTTGATTGTTCCATTTTTAGCTCGACAGTCTAAAAATAGAAATCGCCCAATTTCTAAAAATATAGGTCCATATATTTTTACCAACTCGACCAATCATCCATAAATAGCATCCTTCAACTCATAGACCATGATCCATATGTCTAAAAATAGACATAATCTAAAAATAGACTTTGCGCCAAAAATAGCCTGCGGGCCCACTTAGTGAAGGCGACTTCATTTCACTAAGATCCATCATCTTGTTGCATTTTCAACACTCCCTCTCAACAAGATATGGATTATCTGCAACCCCTATCCTGCCTCTGTGGAATTCGAATTTGCTCCTGGTGAGCGCCTTCGTCAAGATGTCAGCATCCTGATCCTCCATGGGAATATATGAAAGTAACATGATTCTCCACTGCACACAATCTCTGATATGATGGTACCTGATGTTGATGTGTTTGGATCTATCATGAAATACTGGATTAGCCGAGAGTTTAATGCAACTCTGGTTATCACAATAAATCACAGTAGGCTCCAAGTGCGACCTGAACAACCCAACCAGAATCTTCCTCATCCATATAGCCTCGCATGCAGCCAAGCTTGCTGCCATATACTCGGCCTCTGCGGAACTGAGTGCCACGGATCTCTGCTTCCTGCTGTACCAGGAAACTGCTGTCGACCCAATACTGAAGATCCCTCCAGATGTGCTCTTTCGGTCCGTTGGGCTCCCTGCCTAATCTGCATCCGTGAAGCCACAAAGCTTCACCCCATCCTCCTGTCTGTACCACAGACCATATCCCGATGTGCCTCTAAGATAATGCAATACATGCTTGCCTGCCTTCCAGAAGAGCTTGGTAGGCTTAACCATATCTTGCGAAAGTTGGTTAACAGCATATCATATATCGGGTCGTGTATTGACTAGATACATAAGCGACCCCACCAACTGTCGAAAAACAGTGGCATCCACTACCTCCACCAAAGTAGCATCCTCATTCCTCCAACCACCAGGAAGAGGAGTATCAACAGGCTTGCAGTCATGCATGTTGAACTTCTCCAGTATCTCTCGGGCATACTTACCCTGAGAAGCAAACAGTCCACCACTGCACTACCAGATTTCCAATCCTAGGAAATAATGAAGGAGGCCCAAGTCCTTCATCTCAAACTCTCTAGCAAGATCCTCCTTGCATGAAAGTATCAACAGCTCATCACCCGTCAAAATCAGATCATCTACATACATTACAATGATCAGCAACTTTCCCTCCACCACAATCAAGTACAGGTTAGGATCCGCCTCACTCTTGGAGAATCCAAGTCCGGTGAAGTAACTGTCTATCCGTGTGTACCAAGCACAAGGTGCTTGCTTCAACCCGTACAGTGCTCTCTTGAGTAGGCACACATGCGACTCACTGTTGAAGATCTCGAAACCTTCAGGCTGCTCTATGTACACCTCCTCCTCAATGACTCTGTTGAGGAACACAGTCTTCACATCCATCTGATGGATGTGCCACCCCATCTGCGTTGAGAGAGATAGGATCGTCCGTATGGAAGAGTACCTTGCGACAGGTGCAAAAGTCTCCTCATAATCAATCCCCTCGATCTATGAGAAGCCACAGGCAACAAATATTACCTTGTACTTCTCCACACTCCCCTCAGCCACCTGCTTCACTTTGTAGATCCATTGCAAACCCACCACTGATTTCCCCTCCGGTCGCGGGACAATCTCCCATGCATTTTTTCTGACAATAGAATCATACTCTTCCACCATGGCATCTACCCATGCGAGGTCCTCCACAGCTTCCTCGAAATAGGATGGCTCTGTCATGACACATTTTCTCACAAGAGCCATGTATCCAGTGTACCGGTCCAGTGACTGTCTCTATCTACACTGTGCTGTAGGTGGTCCTACAACCTTCTCTGCATCTTGAGCCAGTAGCTTAGCTTCTGTAGTGTGCTTGCACCCTCTGAAGGTTAGCACTGCATGAGTGGTATCTTCCACTCCATGAACTTCCTCTTGTGGTTGATCCACGTCCAGAAGCTCATCCTTAGGAACTAACAGCTCCTCATCTGCATGCAAGTGTGGCTCCCTCTCAAGCGAACACTTCATGGCTTTCTCCTCCTAAAATTTGATATCCTGTCGCACAACAGTCTTGCGACTGTCTGGAAAATACACACGATAGTTGTGGGGCGTATCAGTGTACCCCACAAATATCCCAACCTCTGCGGTCGGATCTAGCTTCTTTCTTGCATCCTTCATCACATGCATGTAGACAGGTGTGCCAAAAATCCTCAAGTGGGAAATGTCAGGCCTCTTTCCAGAAAACGCCTCCTCTGGTGTACTCATGCCAAGTATCTTGTGAGGACAACGGTTCTACACATACATTGCAGTATTGCATGCCTCCGCCCACAAGTGAAGGGGTAGGCCCTGATCATGCAACATCGCCCGTGCAGCACCCACGATCGTTCTATTCTTCTGCTCAGCAACCCCGTTCTGCTGTGGGTTATGGGGTGCGATGAGCTCTCTCCGAATCCCTTCTGCGCTGCAAAAGTCCTTGAATTCAGCAGAGATGAATTCACCACCATTTTCGCTCCTAAGAGCCTTCACATGCTTCCCCGATTCCTTCTCAACCAGCACCTTGAACTCACAGAACTTTGAGTATGTCTCGCTCTTCTTCTGCATGAAGAAGATCCAGCACTTCCGAGAATAATCATCAACAAAGATCACATAGTACCTGTGCTTTGCTGTCGAAGCTACTGAGAAAGGTCCACACACGTCTGTGTGAATTCTCTCAAGGATCGTCATGGTGCGACTATCCTTCTCATGAAAGGTGGCTTTCACAAATTTTCCCAAGGTACACCCCTTGCACTGATCTGACTGCGCAAGAGTGCCCTTAGGAAGCCTAGTAGAAATCTGCTGCAGTATCTTCAAAGCTCCATGGTGAAGGTGGCCCAATCTCCGGTGCCACAGCTCGCCATCATCCCGGCTCACCACTCCTTCCGCCTTGCATGCCATTGCTGCGCAGCCATCTACTTGCAACTGATAAAGGTTCTTGACTCAAACCCCTATCTTCCGGGTTTCTCCAGTTGTCTTACTGCGTAGGAAAGCCTTTCCCTCGCTGAAGACAACATCATACCCCTTGTCTTCCAACATCGCCACAGAGATCAGATTCTTCATCAATCCTGGAACATGCAACACTTCCTTCAATACGAAGGGTTTACCAGACTCCCTCTCAAAGGAAATGGTACCGATACCGGTCGCACTGTATCTACCATCATCGCCCATCTCGATGTGCACTCCAAGATCTTTCTCCTCCAGATCTGAAAACAAATCCTGATCTCCGGTCATGTGAAATGACACACCACTGTCCAAGAACCATACTAGTCCCATCACACTTTAAACCAAGCATGCGATCAGCAAAAAATCCAGCTCAAACTGGGAGGCCAATGCCTCTCCCGCTGCAGATCCAGCAGCCTTCTTATTTTTCTTCTTCTGCGGACAATTTGTGGCATAATGTCCGTGTTGGTGACAGTGAAAGCACTTCACCTTGGACATGTCTTGCTTCTTGCCTTTCACACCAGACTGAGAAGCTTTCTTGCTCTTCCCCTTCTTTGCTTTGGCAGCCAAAGCGCAATTTTCTTCATCAGATACCTTTGATGAAGATCCGTCCCTGGTAGTCCGCCTTATCTCCTCTTGCATGAGATCCGCCCAAAGTCGCTCCCATCCCGGCAACTTCTCCCGACCATTGACAGAGTCCTAATAGGAATGCCAACTCTTCGGAAGACCAAGGAGAGCTAGGTCCACCAAGTCCTCTTCATCGACAGTCACCCCCACACTTCCCAGCTCATCTCTGCATTGAGTGAACTTCGTGAGGTACTTGGCGATACTGTCACCTTTCTCCATCTTAATGTTTCTGAGTTTATCCTTGAGCGCCAGCTTCCTTTGGTCGCTCTTGCTCTGGAATAGATCTGTCAACACTTTCCACATCAAATATGGAGAAGCTTTTCCATGCAGGCTGGATACAATGTGATCCTTTATGCCCTCCAACAGAATCCTTCGACATTTCGCCATCTTCTTTTGCCAAGCCTCAACTTCAGCAGGATCAGTAGGCTTTTGGACATCCATATCTACGAACTCCTTCAGCCCATTATCATCTAATACCGCCTCCATCCGGTCTTTCCATGCAACATAATTCGAACTGCCCTCAAGGGCATACTCGAGTCGCAAACCGTTGAAAGACATTTCAACTCCGGCACCAAGAAAACAATCTGCTGCAAAATTCGAATTCCAAGCTCAAAAGTCAATTGTTTCTGTTTTGATCTAATGTGAGAACAAATTATTTCTCGTACAGAGATCGACTATAGGGGTGTTTACCAGATATCTCACCTTTCAAACGAAAGGATGAATCCGGAGGCTACCTGGCCCGTACACAGACTCTGCCTGAAGAAATAAAATGTAATCACTGTCGTAGATCTGATGATCAATTTAGCTCTGATACCATGTAGAAATTTGAATAATTTGCTGAATTATTCATCGAGATTATTCTGGCTACACACTATTTAAGCTTCATGCATAACACATAACCTCTTCTACAATTGATCATCAATATGCGGAAATAGAAACAGTCGCATGCGCAGATAAACACAATAATTCAAGCACAAATTTAACACAGTATGTACTGGGGAAAGAAATAACTGAAAACCCCCAACTATCTGTATAATATAATGATAGAGAACATGTAACAATACATAGCACAAAGATCTCATAGCTCTCAGCACTATCTCACATGCTACACACAAACTAGCACGGAAGCTGAACAAGTCTCAGGTTCAAATCTCCTCCACAAGTCTGCCTGCCTCTACTGCGCAATCCAAGATGAATAATGGTGAGATCCAAGTTTGAATCCACCTGGCTTCAACTGCGCAATCCACATTGGCAATCTCAATCCATGTGTGTGCAAATCTCATGCACAGTTATGGTCACACTTATAGTCACACTCACCCTTTCACCCACCTCTAACACTGGTCTCCACTGAACTGTCCATGCATTGTGTATAAATTTGCTGAATAATGATTAATAATTAGTGAATTAATTATTTATTAACGATATCATCAATACTTCAGTGTATTTTCCGCTAGACTAAATACAACCAGTTCAACTAAGTTAAACCTAACACAACTCCTCACTAAATGCCTCTATCAACTCCACCAAACTCCGCCACTTGAGTTCTAACCGAAGTCAACCATGTGCAATAGCTCAACTAACCCATAGGAAAACGTATTTCCTTCACAAGCCTGCATGTGCCACATCCGTAGCTCAAACTGAAGTGCTCCAAGAGGATATTTGCTCGCGAGGTCTAAATATTATTAAGGGTTAATAATATTTGACTGTTCTATTTTTAGCTCGACAGTCTAAAAATAGAAACTGCCCAATGTCTAAAAATAGAGGTCCATCTATTTTTACCAACTCAACTAATCATCCATAAATATGTTGGGAAAAATACTGAGAGGGGGGGGGGGGTGAATCAATATTTAGGGCATACTCAAAACTTTTTACTTTTTCATGCTCTAAAACCCATACGCTACTTTATTGTACCAGACTCACGTATATACACGGATACCCTTCACAAAACTCGCGTATATGCAGAGATCTTATCAAGCCATTAATTCTTTACTTAGATCTATGCAGCATTCATTCTTCTGATGATTAGATAACAGTAAGCATGTGTAGTAATAATAGAATAAACCATCACACATAAGCATCACACAAGAACACCAGGATTTTAGGTGGAAACCCAAGTTGGGAGAAAACCACTGCTGTTGTTGTCTCAACCTTCAATATTTTATTATAAAGAAAACATCTTACAACTATGTGCTGGCGCAGACTCATACCAGCACGCACGCACCCACCTGCGCTCGTTTACCAGCCTCTCCTGGAAGGGAGCTCCGACCCCCTGCTCTTGTTTACCAGCCTCTCTTGGAAGGTAGCGATGACCCCCTGCTCTCGTTTACCAGCCTCACCTGGAAGGGAGCTACAACCCCCTGACTGAAGGCTACAACCCTCAACACCACCATGGACCACGTTTCATCAATTTTCACACTGGATCGAATAGATTCAATAGAACACAACTAGCAGGCCACTTTTCATCATATTTTCAGACTGGACCCACTCCACACATTTAAGCTCAATCATACATCAAAACTGATACTTAAAAATTCATACAACCCAGAACTATAGAATACAGATAATAGTAACACAGCAGAATAGATCAGACATTTCACCCTTCATGCTTCAGCAAAACCCTAGTTTTCATACGCGCTTTCCTTTCACTGATCCTGCGTATATACGCGCTTCCATGCATATAAACTCGCGTATACTTCTGCACATACTTCAGAACTGATTTTGCAACCCATACGCTCTTTCGCTTTATCCAACCCGCGTATATACACGCTTCCACTATTCCAAAATATCGTATATATCTTCAGACATTATAGAGCAGCATACTTCTTCAGATCATATATTCAGTTCAGATTTAACCCTTTACTTCAGAAAGATGTTCACCTCATCTCAGATCTAAGCCTTCCACAAACAAATCTAGAAGATACATTTCAGATCTAGATTCCCTTCTTCATCATTTTCTTCATAGGTGCATCACAGATTCAGATCTATCATCAAATTGTTACCCTTTCCATATAGACATACTTCAGATTGAAGTATCCATTCAAACCCAGACTCATGTACTCCCCTTGCACAATGATTTTCTTCTCCTTATATAGGTTTACCCTTTTTCAATACCATGAGCCAAAACCACATTACTTCCAATGGTATTCCTGGACGGGATCACATAGACATACCAGCACTCAATACAATGGGTCAATACCATGGTAGTAACCCCTGGTTTTACATATTTAGAGCGCATTTGACCATACGTGACTTGGCACGTTATTTCCCACGTGCATATGCTACTTATATTAAGCAAACTCACGTATTCCTTGTGACATACACTTTTCATCATTACTTTTGCACATACTGATATTTCTTACTTCTGCAACTTCTGTACTTCTTGTAGATTTACATCATTAATTAGTATATCAAGTCAGTTTCCATCAAGTACAACTTCATCAAGTAGGTTGCCATCATCTTCTTCAAGTGTTTCCATCATCGTCATCAAGTGGGTTGCCATCAAGGACAACACATTGCATCATATTGCCAACAATCTCCCCCTTTTGACTTGATGGAAACCACGATGGTGTTTGATCTCCACAACAGATAGATACATTGATTATAATCATTATATAATAAACATGTTACTCTCCCCTTATTCAAACACCATGTCACTCTCCCCCTTTGACATCAAGGGAAAAGGATGGATCAAACCAAAGAAGAGCTCTGGAAATCTGATGAGCACTGGAGGTACCCTGCTCCTCTTCAAAATGAATTTCATAACTTCATGACCTTTCCTATCACCAAGGACTCATACTTACATCAATGATCCAACCAAGTGGATGTACACATTTTGACTCAACTACCCAACCAAGTGGGTTTACACATTTTGATTCAAGTACCCAACCAAGTGGGCTTACATATTTGAACAAGTCCTTACATGACTGAATATTACAATTTTTACATCATAGGTCTCAACATGACCTTTTCATCAAATTACAAATATGACTTTTCATGATCAATACCAGAAGGACCTCAAGAGAGATCATATTTCAGAACCATCATAATGCCAACAATGCATTATACTCAGTAAGACTAATGCTCCCCCTGAAGATGTGCATCCAATGCATCATTTCCAAATGACCCAAGCTCCCCCTTTGCTTGTGCATCCTGAACACTTTCAACAGCAAATCATCAAGGCATCTTCACCCAATAGAGAATGAAACAGAAATATAAGAGCTGAAATACCACCAGAAACTCTAAATCGCATCAGAGATACCAAACAGCACCACAGCTTGTGCTGAAGAAATGTTGACACAGATAAATTGTCAGCAACCACACATACGCGGTTTTCTGTGTATGAACTCGCGTATATACGCGACTGCGTTTAAGGAAATCCGCGTATCCAATTCCATCTTCTGCATTTTACTCAGATCTGATCCTCTATGAGGCAGAGACAGATTTCAGCTTCATTCTGAGATATTTGAATGCTTCCCTGGAATATATGAGAACAGATAGATAGGAAAATGTAGTTGTGTCTTCAAGTGTCATCCAATGGTTGTAGCATAATCACATTAGTAACCAAGCCTTCAAACTCTTTGCAGCATCAACATATTCTTCCCAAGAGGAATTATCATACCAGAACAACTTCTACAATAAACAATACGTGTCAAGCAATCATTCATGTGATCTGATATCACCAAGATCTTCAAGATTTATCATGATCATGATGTAACATGTGTAAGAATTAAAAGGGGTCTCAACCAACAACAGACTCTGCATGATTTATCCTTATCTCTGAATCATAAGACTTCCATCTCTTCCAAAAGCAAAGAGTACTTTTCAGCAAAAAGAAAACAGGGCTCATCCACAATCTCATCACAAGAGACCATGTAACATGTCATCATCATTTAGAACTGAAAAATAAATTGATATAGTGCCAGTAATACAATCATTAATAGTCAGACGGATGCTCCCCATGAACCTTTACTCCTGATCTTCAACTGTCATACAAATTCTTTTATCATAAGTGCATACGCGACTGTCTCCACTGTAACTCGTGTGTATATGCGGATTTAGCTCACTGAACCCGCGTATGTAAAGTGAAACAATGAAAACTTCACATTCCTTTATCTCCCCCTGAGTAGGTACCACCTGTACCTGTCTTCTTCACATCAGATGCTCTGTCAGAAATAAACATAACCAGAATAACCAAACCAACCATGAGAATCATCATACATTTCTCCCCCTGTGATGATACATTACTAATCCCTATAATGTATCTCACATCTCTCCTACAGTCATTAAGAGAAGTAAGTTTTTAGAAGCGGATGACTGTAGTAGGGTCAATATTCCCTACGTTTCTGACCGGTCCTCCTTCTTTTTCCAAATTTGCTTGAACTTTCTAATTGTGTGCTGGAATTTATCCAACTTCTCATATCTGTTCATCCTGCATTATTTTTCCACATGTCCATACTTGTTACAAGCATAACATCTTATGTGACCAGAAAAGTAAGCATGAGGATCATACTCTGTTCTTCTATTCTTTCCTCTATTGCAATCAGCTGCTTTATGACCATACTTGCTGCACGAAAAACAATATCCCTTGAAGAAACTAGAGTACCTTTCTGAGTAGAATCTGTTTGTTTGTGGCTGAAACAATCTATTTCTGCAATTGGCTGCAACATGCCCATAATTATGACACTTAAAGAATTCAACATTATTGAATTATTTCCTTTGAGAGTTCATGATTACCGGTTGATCTTTTGTCTCTTTCAACACTTCAAGTTTTGCATTGACGTCCTTTGAGTCTTTAGCACTTCCTTGTGAACTAGATTCTCCTTTAACAGTTTCATGAAAACCAAGACCAAGTTTAATAGCAGGAGATCTTTGATTACTAAGAATATTGTCCAAAATCTTAGTACTATCTTGAAACCTCAAGAGTTTATCCTTTTCTTCTAATTTACCTTTGAGAATGTTTACCTCAACCTCCAATTTTTGGCATTGCTGCTTCATACTTTCTTCTTTCCTTCTTCCTTCTTCAACTTGATCGTTCAATTTTAGAATCTCTTCTTTCAACCAATTTTCTTGTTCTTCAAATGTTTGTAGAAGATCTTCATTCTTCTTATTTGATTTTTCCAGATCTTCTTTGAGAGAGTTGATTTCTACTTCAAGTCCTTCCTTTTCAAATGGAAAGGGTTCTTCATTCTTCTTATTTGATTTTTCCAGAACTTCTTTAAGAGAGATGATTTCTGCTTCAAGTCCTTCACTGTGATTGGTTGCTTTGTCCTGTAGTCTTTGATACATTTCTATCTGTCCCTTCATTGTTTCTATCTGTTCATTCATTCTAGAGATCACATCCTTGAGGATAGATTCCCTCCTTTTAAATTGATCCCAAAAATTACTTTCATCATTGATCTTGAGATTTGCTTCTAGACTTATACTGTTACTTTCACTATCTTCATCATTGCATGCACAAGAGAGTGGATCAAAGAACAACAATCAATACCTGATTTATCTTCTCCATTTTCTGCTGCACATGTTTTCTGAGGTATCTTCTTTCTTTGAGTAGCCTTCTTCTTTTGCTTCCTTGCCATGAGCACTTTCAGATCTTGGTCAGAATCTTCTTCATCTTCACTTAACATTTCATTATTATCTTTATTTGCATAATAACTCTTTCTCTTTTCAAATTGTTTCCCTTTATCATGATTTTCTCTATAAGGACATTTCGCAGCATAATGACCAACTCTTCCACAATCAAAACATTTGAAAGGAAGCTTACCTTTGAATCTTCCAGTACCTGGTTGGAGTCTTCTCACAAAATTTGCTTCTTCTTCTTCTGATATATAATTTGATTCCTTGACAACTTCCTTTTCTTTTCCTTTTGCACACGCCTTAAAAGCAGCTTCTTTGATTTGAGAGGGACCTCCTTGTCTCATTTCATAAGCAGTTAGAATACCATGTAGTTGAACAATAGTAAGAGTTTGCAGATCTTGCCTTTCTTCAATAGCTGATACTTTTGACTCAAATTTTGAAGTTAAAGATCTTAAGACTTTTTCCACTAGAGTAGTATCGGTTATGGTTTCACCCAAACTTCTCATATGATTTATAATATCATCTAGACATAAAAAGAAACTGGCAATACTCTCATCACTATGCATCCTTAAATTTTCATATTCAATTCTGAGAGTTTGGAGTTTTGCACTTTTTACCTTTGTATCTCCTTCATAGCTCAAAATGATTTTGTCCCATATTTCTTTTGCTGAATTTAGCTACATCACTTTAGCAAATTTTGGTTTAGACATGCTTCCTAATAAGACATTGATGGCTTTGGCATTGATTTCATATTTCTTCCTTTCTGTTGCATCAGTAGGAATACTTGCCGGATATTGATAACCTTCTTCCACGATTGCCCATACTTCTGCACCAAGACTTTGCAGATATGCTTTTGTTCGTATCTTCCAGAATAACAGATTATCTCCATTGAATAGAGGTGGCTTTATAAAAATTACTCCTTCATGACTTCCCATTGCGACGGATCTCCTTCAAGTGATCAAGCTTCTGCAGAAGGACCCAGCTCTGATACCAATTGTTGGGAAAAATACTGAGAGGGGGGGGGGTGTGAATCAGTATTTAGGGCATACTCAAAAATTTTTAATTTTTCATGCTCTAAAACCCATACACTACTTTACTGAACCAGACTCACGTATATACGCGAATACCCTTCACAAAACTCGCGTATATGCAGAGATCTTATCAAGCCATTAATTCTTTACTTAGATTTATGCAACATTAATTCTTATGATGATTAGATAACAGTAAGCATGTGCAGTAATAATAGAATAAACCATCACACATAAGCATCACACAAGAACACCAGGATTTTAGGTGGAAACCCAAGTTGGGAGAAAACCACCGCTGTCGTTGTCTCAGCCTTCAATATTTTATTATAAAGAAAACATCTTACAACTATGTGCTGGCGCAGACTCATACCAGCACGCAGGCACCCACCTGCGCTCATTTACCAGCCTCTCATAGAAGGGAGCTACGACCCCCTGCTCTTGTTTACCAGCCTCTCCAGGAAGGGAGCTACGACCCCCTGCTCTCGTTTACCAGCCTCCCCTGGAAAGGAGCTACAACCCCCTGACTGAAGGCTACAACCCTCAACACCACCATGGACCACAGTTCATCAATTTTCACACTGGATCCAATAGATTCAATAGAACACAACTTGCAGGCCACTTTTCATCATATTTTCAGACTGGACCCACTCCACACATTTAAGCTCAATCATAATCAAAACTGATACTTATCAATTCAGACAACCCAGAACTGTAGAATACAGATAACAGTAACACAGCAGAACAAATCAGCCATTTCACCCTTCATGCTTCAGCAAAACCCTAGTTTTCATACGCACTTTCCTTTCACTGATCCCACGTATATACGCGCTTCCATGCATATAAACTCGCGTATAATTATGCACATACTTCAGAACTGATTTTACAACCCATACGCTCTTTCGCTTTATCCAACCCGCATATATACATGCTTCCACTATTCCAAACTAGCGTATATATCTTCAGACATTATAGAGTAGCATACTTCTTCAGATCAGATATTCAGTTCATATTTAACCCTTTACTTTAGACAGATGTTCGCCTCATCTCAGATCTAAGCCTTCCACAAACAGATCTAGAAGATACATTTCAGATCTAGATTCCCTTCTTCATCATTTTCTTCATAGGTGCATCACAGATTCAGATCTATCATCAAATTGTTACCCTTTCCATACAGACATACTTCAGAGTGAAGTATCCATTGAAACCCAGACTCATGTACTCCCCTTGCACAATGATTTTCTTCTCCTTATATAGGTTTACCATTTTTCAATACCATGAGCCAAAACTACATTACTTCCAATGGTATTCCTGGACGGGATCACATAGACATACCAGCACTCAATACAATGGGTCAATACCATGGTAGTAACCCCTGTTTTTACATATTTAGAGCGCATTTGACCATACGCGACTTGGCACGTTATTTCCCGCGTGCATACGCTACTTATATTAAGCAAACCCACGTATTCCTTGTGACATACACTTTTCATCATTACTTTTGCACATACTGATATTTCTTACTTCTGTACTTCTTGTAGATTTACATCATTAATTAGTATGTCAAGTCAGTTTCCATCAAGTACAACTTCATCAAGTAGGTTGCCATCATCTTCTTCAAGTGTTGCCATCATCGTCATCAAGTGGGTTGCCATCAAGGACAACACATTGCATCATATTTCCAACAAAATAGCATCCTGCAACTCATAGACCATGATCCATATGTCTAAAAATAGATATAGTCTAAAAATAGACTTTGCGCCAAAAATAGCCTGCGGGCCCACATAGTGAAGGCGACTTCATTTCACTAAGCTCCATCATCTTGTTGCATTTTCAACAGGTTGATGATTAACTTAAAGCATTAAGGTTACCTTTAAATATTCACCTTCTTGACTCAACATTTTGGTGTTGTTACCGGGGAGAGTGCGTAGAGTGATGTCTTTTTTTTCTTTTTTCTTTTTCTCTGAAAGAATTGGGTATTGAAAATGAGAGGTAAGAACCTGTGTAATAGCAAGAAAAACGCTTTCTCTCCATCCCGATTCTCAGAAATTGTGCAGAGGTTAAATAGGATAGATGTTTTTTTTTATGATTAGGAAGGAAAATATAGATTTAGATCGGACCCTCCCATCTAAATCCACAAAATCCAAGGGATCGGTGGTCCTTGGCAGAACAACATTCATAGGTGAAATCATAAGGAAGGCTGAATCCTAGGCATATGTAGGACCCAAAACCATTCCTGAAAAGGGTCTTACTATAATCCCTCAGGCAGCAGCCTCACCATCTGCAACCCACACCGAGATTCACAGTGAAATGGAACGGTCCGAACGGATCTTTTAGAATATAGAACATTTGAGTCCTGACCCTTCACGACAGGGAAATTATGTAATTTTAAAGAAGGATAGGGAGAAACCAGTAGTGCGGTAAAGATAAAAACTCCAGAGCCTAGATATTCTGAAATAGTGGTCGAGATAGAGATACCCAAGATTCCAGATCGAGGTAGTGCCACAAGGCATCTTCCAAATTCACTCCCTAATTCCACTGAAATTATTTTCCCAGATCAAGAAATTCTGGAAGGTTATGGACATCTTTGATCAGATGGCACATAACCAAAACTAGAGAAAAACATCAACATTGGAGTATCCCATTGTTGATTCAACTGCAAATGCCCCTATGAAAGCTATCCCATTACAAAACACCCCCACCTTCCATGAATTGACCTCAGAAGATCTGGATTCATTTTTATTTAAATTTCATGTCTTGTGTAGGGGATGTGAATACACCACTGACCCTCAAAAAAATAAACTATTTCCCTCTACATTGAATGGGGCAACATTACATTGGTTTATGGGGCTCGGTGGGGGAACCATTAATAGTTGGGATCAGATGAAAATTTATTTTCTTAATAAATATCAATATTACTGCCAGACTCGATAACTAAAAGATGAAATATTCAACATGTTTGTAAAATACAATGAGACATTAGAAGAATACATTGAACGATTTCAATATAATTTTCAAAGATCTCCATATACTACACTATCTAAAGATATCTTAAAAGCAACAATGATTAAAGGAATGAAAGAAGAATGACTATAAACACTTAATATAATGGGAAAAGGGGGCATCTATCAAGAATATTATGATGATATCATTGCATTGTGTATCAGGTGCTCTCGCGATAGTACACAGAATAAAATAGCTGGATGGGATAAAGTTACTTGAAATTACAAATAGTCAAGTGGCAGCGTGACCAGAGTAGAATTCGGTAACCTATTGGAAGATTTAAAAACCGATATCTTGGGCACCCTCACAACAAATCTAGATGTCCTACAAGCCAAGCAAAAGCAAGCTTTATCAGAACATAATTTGGTTGTTTTTTGTCCACGTTGTTGGAAGAACCACAACCAGTGGGAGTGTCCATTAGACATGGTCCAAACATGTGCTATCTTTATGAAGGACCATGCCACTGAAAAATGCCCTTCACTTCCAGGGTTGAAAGTGTTTTTTAAAGAATTGAAAGAAGAAACAGAACCGATGTATATAATGAATCAACGTCGACAATGGCAAGCACGATCAGGTATGTCACAAGACTTGTCCCAGTTCATTCCTTCCCTACAATTTGATCAACAGAACTCTGGAATAACATGGAAAAGCCAATCACCTTTTTCTTCTTGGCCATCCCAATCATTCTCCATTCTCCCTTGGTTGACGCAAACCTCTCTAGGTAATGGTTGGCCAAGTTTTCCTTTCTCTCATCCACATTGGAAAAACAACCCATATCAGTCCCAGTGGCCTACCTCCACCTCAAAAAATATGAATTGGTCTCAAAACTAGCAGCAAGCCTTGGGAATGACCAATTTACTGATGGGAATAGGAGATCAAACTCAACCCTCATCACCAGCTCCATACCCAATACAACAAAATCCTCAACCTATTATATGCCCTCAACTTCCAGCTCAACCAAATCCTAATCCTAATAATACACCGGTTCAGTTGATCCAGATTGTTGAGAATCCAGACTCCGAAACTAAATAAAAGGAATGCAATGAACTTAGGTTGAGATCAGGGTGTGTTATTTCACCAAAAGAAGACACTTCCCTGCCACAAATTGAGTCTAAAATTCCAACAACACCTAAACATAGATAGAATAGGGGAGGGACACACTCAACCAAAAAGATCCTGAAGACCTTATTATTTCCTCTCCTCCATTCCTTGAGAGATTAATAATACCCAAGCCAGTGATCTCTTCAGATTTTGACCTCATAGGGGAATTAAAAAATATTTTCATTAAAGTTCCTCTTTTATAGGCTATATAAGATATTCTTATATATGCTAAAACAATTAAAGAATTTTGTATAAAGAAACCTGTGAGGAAAGCAAGGACTTTACCAACTGTTCATGTAGTAGGGGCACTGTTAGATTTATTTTTGGGTAAAGAAACACCAATAAAATATGAGGATCCAGGAAACCCCATAGTCACATTACAAATCTATGGTCGCTCCTTTCAAACATGTTAGTTGATTTGGGGGCAGCTATTAATATCTTAACCACAGAAACCTGCGAGACATTGGGTATAAAAGCCTCAGAACCCACATCTACCTTGCTGTAACTTGCTGATAGATCTGTTTTTAAACCAAAAGGTACATTACAGGACATCCGAGTTTCTATGGACTCAAGGGAATACTCGACATAATTTTTAGTTATTAACCCAAAAAGTAGATTAGACGGACACCCCTTGATATTGGGACGCCCTTGGTTAGCAACGACCGATGCTTAAATAGGATGTCGAATAGGTAGCATGAAAATTTATAGAGGAGATGCCATAAATAATATCTCTATATATCCCCATACTAAACCAAGTCATCCCATTGTAAATATTTATACAAAACCACATACATACTAGGAACAAAACATTCGTTCACCATTGACAATATTTGAGGTAATCGAATTCAAAGACCAAAGTGAAGATGATGTGATCAATAACTTTATAAAACAACTATCTACTTCAGGGAATTTAAAGTGCCAAATGTTTAAAGAAATTCTTAATAACGAAGCACATGAAGACCCCTTAGCAAATACTGATGTCCAGCACATACCCACGACTGTTGTTCATAACAACATGCCAATTGAAATCGAGCCAGGTAAAATTTTAAATATCAATGGAAATTTGGATAGTGACCAACGACAAAAGCTCGTTAAAATCTTGCAAAAGCATAAAGGAGCCTTTGCTTACGACTACCCAGACATGAAGGGTATAGATCCTCAACTGTGCACACATCATATTTACACTAAAAAGGATGCTTGTCCCATTTGGCAGCCTCAATGAAGGTTAAACCCTCATCTGAAAGACATTGTAAAAGACGGATTACAAAAGTTGCTAGATGTAAACTTCATTTATCCTATTTCGGACATAAAATGGGTCTCTCCATTAGTAGTCGTTCCTAAAAATAATGGTAAGTGGCGAATCTATGTGGATTATAGAGAACTGAACAAAGCCACACATAAAGAACTGAACTAATTAGGTCCTTCATACATTTCCAGGAAAGCAGTTCTTTTCCTTTCTTGATGGCTTCAATGGTTACAATCAAATCCATATAGCCCCTGCAGACCAAGATAAAACAACCTTTACCTGCCCTTGGGGTACATTCACCTATAGGGTGTTACCGTTCAGTTTATGCAATGCCCCAACAACATTTCAAAGGGCCATAGTTAGTATTTTTTCTAATTTAATAAATGAAGGGCTTGAATTCTACATGGATGACTTTACTCAATATGGAGATGACTTCGATCGGGAACTACAAGTGCTTGAAAAAGTATTGGAATGATGTATTGCTACAAGATTATGCTTGAGCAATGAAAAGTGTCACATGATGATGACCGAAGGCATGATCCTAGGAAATTACATATCTACAGCTGGAATACAGGTAGATCCGGAAAAGATAGAGGTAATTCTCTTATTAGCCACACCTTGTACTCAGAAATTGGTACATAGTTTCCTTGGATATGTAGGGTACTATCGTAGGTTTATAAATAATGTTTCACAAATTATTGCGCATTTGTATGCATTAACTAGAAATGTTGAATTCCATTGATCTGACAAATGTGACACTACTTTTTCAGATTTGAAGAAACTGGTCTCGACTGCACTAGTCTTGCGTGGCCCCAATTGGGAGATGCCTTTTCATATTTCTTCAGATGCATCAAATACAACAATATGAGCGGTTCTCAGTTAATAGGAGGACAAGAAACCCTACACTATTTACTATATCAACAAAAAATCTCACTGCCGTTGAATTAAATTTTACAGTGACTGAAAAGGAATTCTTGGTCGTCATTCATGTTATAAATAAATTTAGATATTACATAACTGGCTATCAAGTATTCCTATATATTGATCATTCTGCTATTATATATTTAGCTAACAAACTTATTACAAATGGAAGAGTGACTCGTTGGCTGTTGCTTTTGCAGGAGTTCGATATAACTATTAAGGACCGCCCAAGGAAGGAAAACGTAGTTGTAGATTTCCTGTCTAGAGTCCCAAAGACAGATGACCCACAGGCAGTAGATGATCAATTCCCTGATGAGAATTTGTTTGTTGTGGAAGTAAAAGCGCCATGGTATGCAGATGTAGCAAAATATCTGGCTGTAGGAAAGTTGCCAAGACACTTTACAACGAAGGAACGAAAGCTGATTGTTCAACGCAGTGCTAGATTCTTTTGGATTGGCAGATATATTTTCCATATAGGAGTTGATATGCATATACACAGATGCATTCGAGAAGACGAGATTTATGAAATCTTGAAGGCTTGCCATGACGAACCATGTGGCAGACATTTTTCAGATCGTAGGACATGGCACAAAGTATTACAAATGGGCTACTATTGGCCCACAATTTTTAAAGATGAAAATAAATGTGTACAAGCCTGTGATAGTTGCCAAAGAGTGGGCCACTTTGTACAATTTGACAAGATTCCATTGCATCCATAACTGGTAGTAGAACCTTTTGAACGATGGGCGTTGGAATTTGTTGGGCCATTCAATCTGCCGTTGAATCAGAAGGCCTACATCCTAGTTTCCATGGACTACATGATGAAATGGGTAGAAACAGTGGCTTTTCCAAGAGCTAAATAAGATTTAGTGATCAAATTTCTTTTTGAGCTATTTTAGTGGTATGGCTTACCTAGGGAAGTGATAACTGATGGAGGGGCATAGTTTGTGGGACACAAAATTATGACCATCCTATGGAACCACCATGTCACTCATAAAGTCACCTCTTCCTACCACCCGCTGATGCAAGCCTAGAGCTTGCAATACCCAAGATCCTCCATCAGTTATTTCAGTTAAACATGCACCCAAAATTTTTACTCACTCTACAACAAATACATGGCAAATTCACACTTTGCACATATGTTCTCAAAAACCTTACTCTCATATCGCGGAAGCTTATAACATATATTCAAAATTCTTATTATTTTTTGAAAACCATACAGGATCCTTTTCTGAGGCCCAAATTCAAATCAAAATACAATTTTATGCAAAAGTGCAACTTCAATCCATGTTTTACCTGCTTTCATGTTCATCATTCATATCACAAAGTAAATCTGGCCCATGCGCCTTTTAAAAGCGGATTTCACAGTTAAATGTGTCCTTGAGTCTTCTTAGCAACATTACAAAGTCTTCATAAAACAAATCCATTATCATAATGGAACTCAATGTACTAAAATTTCTCATGTCTCATGTTGCAAAATTCATTGGCAGTTTAATAACATTCTTTGGACAGACAATCCAAACAAATGAATCCAATTTCCACACCTTTATATCTGCGTTTTAAAACCAGGAATGAACTCCATTCCTCAGCGCCATTTAGTCTCTTTTCTATGAAGATTCACAACCCAAAATCGATTTATTCAATCGCTCTATCATAAACTTTGCTATTCTGACAGCGCTTCTGAACATTTCATTATATCTACGTGGGCTTCATTTTATTAAACTTCAAATCTGATTACCCAACAACATAGAAAGGAACCATTCCTATGCACGCCAATTTAACTGTGTTTTCAATATGCGTTTCTTCTGACTTGATTTCAAAACAAATCGAACCTGCAATTAATTTAATATTCCTCTGCCAGCGCCTATTGAATTGATTTCGAAATAAGTCGAGCCCTGCAACTAATTTAATATTCTACTTCACCAATTAGACAGAGCTTAAACAAAAATTCGGTGCTTACAATGCATATACCTCCGATGTACCCACAGCGCTATCTTTGATCGATCCATCCTGCAACATTCAAATGGAAAATGCAGCCCTTTAATTTCACAACGCTAAGATTCTTGGTCTGCTCCTTTATAAGTTTCAATTTCTTTGCCAGAGTCCATCGATAGAGCGACAGCTCTTCCTTGCTCCGCCCTTCTATAAAATCGATGCTGACATTCCTCTGCGCTCTTTAAAACTTCGAACAGAAATTTTAACCTTTCACCATGCATGCATCGAATGGCAATTTATGCTATTGACCTCGATTTTGCAAACTTAACATTGCAGACTTAGAAGGAATTAAAAGACTGGTGCTCTCTGCTTTCATTTTCTATTAATCGAATTCAGATCGATATAACAAAACCATTCATAAGCTCATGCATAGATAACAATTTCTATATTAAGATCAATCCTTTTAACTTGGTCACATAAATCGATCCCACCATTTCTTTGATTGCAGGTTTCCTATAGTCGATCTTTCCAATAATCAATCCCTCAACCATATACATTTAACCAGAAAATACTATAACTTTCACAGTCAATCCCCAAATGTATATATATTTATAATCAGAAATCAAACCAAGATTACTTACAGACTTTGTTCGTGGCCTGATATTCAACATTTGGCCCTTACAACTGCTGAAGGCTTACAGCCTTGCTGTTCAAGCCTGCTTTCAGCCTCACACTCTCTCACAATCTCTCATGGTTTCTCTCACAAAAAGCCCTCCTATTTATACAATTTCTAAAAATCATTACATTAAATGCTCAATCCCTTAAAAATCCTTAACAAACCCCTAAATTTCTCAATATCCCTAAAGGATAGGTTTTATCCCTAAAATCCTTCAATTTATTAAATTTCCTCATATCCTTTTATTAATAAAAGGATATTTACATAAATCCTCACCTTCTCCTTTTTAATTCAAATTAATTAATAAAATATTAAAATCATCACACCCCATATTTACAGGTTAATATTATCACACCCCATATTTACAAATGGAGAAAAAGGTCTTGATGCTCCTGCATCAGACTCCCCACGTAAAAAAAAATTTATGACCACCTGGTCATAAGTCTGGATATTTCCTCCTGGATCCCAAATTTTATTTTGTAATCCTTCCGTGCTTGTCGATTGCTTCACTGCTGTTGTTATCTGTCGTTGTCTTCCAGGTTTCCATATTTTGTGTTGTAATGCTCCACTTGCTCTGCTCTTGCAATCTTTCACTGTCATTCTCTTGTTGTCACTCCTTTTATTTCTTTCGGCTATCTTTCTCTGGGATGTTTTTATCATTAACTTTCTTATCAACTCAATTTCTCTGTCCAGTATGTCTTCTGTCTGCTGATTGTTTCCATCCTTTGATTGCTCCTTTTCTTGCCGCTACTATAAATGTCGCCTCACATGTTGCCTTAGCTTCGGCCAATATGGATGCTTAGGCCTCCAATCTTCCTTTCCCTCGCAACATTCTCGTTTGTCACCCGCAATTTTATCCGCAATTTCTTCTTGATTATCATTTATGACAACTATTTTGTCATCCTTCTTCAGCAGTCTCCCCTTAACATCCTTCAGTAGATGTTCTTCCTCTCCTTCTTCCATCTGTGCCAAATATGTTCCAACGTCTGCAACAACATCTTCAATTATAAGACAATCATTATAATAAAAAATATAAGGCCTCTATACCTCTTTTCCCTTTAACAACACTTCAGTATGTTGCGTTGATTTCTCTTCTTCTGTCAGCATATCAGTATGTTGATCCAAACTCAAAGAGCTCTTGAGACTGTCAGCTAGTCTCCCCTTCTCATCAGCTATTTCACTGACGTCTTCCAGCATTTGTCCACTGTAGTGAACTGATTCTTTCCCAGCCTCTTTATCATATTCTGCTTCAAAATTTTCATTTTCTGGAAGGTACTCTTTCACATCTTTGACAACTTCAAAAGACTGCCTATCTTCTTCCAAACCTGCAATCACACACAAATCATTAGTTTTAAAATCAGAAGACCTTACGGTCTTATTTGATGCTTCAGTCATCAAATCTTCCGGCTGCTTCAAATCATTCATATCTTTAAACTCCTCTAGCTCTTCATCAGTTTCAAAAAGTAATGGTCCACTTTTTGGGTAACATATTGAAACTTCAACATCTTCTTCAGCATCTTCCTTCTGCTGTAGCTCAATTATTTCAAGCTTCTCTATCCTCTGTTTGGCATTAATAACCTGTTCAAGTTCCCTTAGTTCCTTTATCAATTGCATATTCACCTGATGATTCCTCTTCTCTTGTAGCCTCTACCATTTCAGCTTCTTTCTTATGACATAACCATGCTTCTGGTCTACCTCATTTCTTTGCAACATCTCCATTAACACCTCAAGCTAAACTGCTGTCTCAGCCTTCTCCTTCTCATATTCCTCTTTGCTTAACTGTCTCTGTATGCCAATTGCCTTGGCATCCTTCTCCTTTTGTCCTCTGCTGTGGTTTATTTCAGAACCTCTGTTACGATTATCACTAGTCATCATCCTTTCCATCTCTATGAGTCCCTCACTCACTTTACTATGAGTTGCACTAAAGCCTGTTCAGCAGCAAGTCCTGTTTTTCCGCCACTTACCTCACCAAGCCCTCCTCACTCGGTCTTTTGGCAAGCAATTGGTTCTACCTCTGGAACCTCCTTTGAGCACTTCTCTTTGCTCTTCTTGGCTTCAACTCATCTGCCTGTTTACAACTGTCCTCCTTATCCAATCTCTATTGGATTTCTTCAAGGTTCTGTCACTTATGCTTTCACCAGTTTTCTGTTAGCAATCTTAAACATGTCTTCTATGGATTTTCCTTTTAGGAGTTGCAAAAATACTTCTGCAAAGACTACAATCTTCAAATTCAAATAAACCCAGATCACCTTACCTTCAAGATCTCGGCTGATCTTGTCTTTCCATTCTCCTGCACTTCAATTTCATCATTCCTGCAAATCTGTTCCAGCAAATCCTTATGCTTCCTCTGCAAAAATTCACTGTCAATCAGATTTTAAAATCTGATTCTCTCTTCCAACCTTCTGGCTTGATCTAGCAAACCTTAGTTGTCAGCAACAATTCCTTCTTTGCTGCAACCATCAATCCTCAATCTGCATGACTCTTCATCCCTTCAGCTGTACTCTGGTTTGCTTTGACTGTCAGATTAGAATCTGACCTCCTTTGCCTGCATACACATCTCTCCACACATGATTTTATATAAAGTCAAATTCAATCTTCATTGCTTTTCAAAAACCTTCATACAGAGCCAGGCTCTGATACCAAAAATGATGCAAGCCTAGAGCTTGCAATACCCAAGATCCTCCATCAGTTATTTCAGTTAAACATGCACCCAAACTTTTTACTCACTCTACAACAAATACATGGCAAATTCACACTTTGCACATATGTTATCAAAAACCTTACTCTCATATCGCGGAAGCTTATAACATATATTCAAAATTCTTATTATTTTTTGAAAACCATACAGGATCCTTTTCTGAGGCCCAAATTCAAATCAAAATACAATTTTATGCAAAAGTGCAACTTCAATCCATGTTTTACCTGCTTTCATGTTCATCATTCATATCACAAAGTAAATCTGGCCCATGCGCCTTTTAAAAGCGGATTTCACAGTTAAATGTGTCCTTGATTCTTCTTAGCAACATTACAAAGTCTTCATAAAACAAATCCATTATCATAATGGAACTCAATGTACTAAAATTTATCATGTCTCATGTTGCAAAATTCATTGGCAGTTTAATAACATTCTTTGGACAGACAATCCAAACAAATGAATCCAATTTCCACACCTTTATATCTGCATTTTAAAACCAGGAATGAACTCCATTCCTCAGCGCCATTTAGTCTCTTTTCTATGAAGATTCACAACCCAAAATCGATTTATTCAATCGCTCTATCATAAACTTTGCTATTCTGACAGCGCTTCTGAACATTTCATTATATCTACGTGGGCTTCATTTTATTAAACTTCAAATCTGATTACCCAACAACATAGAAAGGAACCATTCCTATGCACGCCAATTTAACTGTGTTTTCAATATGCGTTTCTTCTGACTTGATTTCAAAACAAATCGAACCTGCAATTAATTTAATATTCCTCTGCCAGCGCCTATTGAATTGATTTCGAAATAAGTCGAGCCCTGCAACTAATTTAATATTCTACTTCACCAATTAGACAGAGCTTAAACAACAATTCGGTGCTTACAATGCATATACCTCCGATGTACCCACAACGCTATCTTTGATCGATCCATCCTGCAACATTCAAATGGAAAACGCAGCCCTTTAATTTCACAACGCTAAGATTCTTGGTCTGCTCCTTTATAAGTTTCAATTTCTTTGCCAGAGTCCATCGATAGAGCGACAGCTCTTCCTTGCTCCGCCCTTCTATAAAATCGATGCTGACATTCCTCTGCGCTCTTTAAAACTTCGAACAGAAATTTTAACATTTCACCATGCATGCATCGAATGGCAATTTATGCTATTGACCTCGACTTTGCAAACTTAACATTGCATACTTCGAAGGAATTAAAAGACTGGTGCTCTCTGCTTTCATTTTCTATTAATCGAATTCAGATCGATATAACAAAAACCATTCATAAGCTCATGCATAGATAACAATTTCTATATTAAGATCAATCCTTTTCACTGGGTCATATAAATCGATCCCACCATTTCTTTGATTGCAGGTTTCCTATAGTCGATCTTTCCAATAATCAATCCCTCAACCATATATATTTAACCAGAAAATACTATAACTTTCACAGTCAATCCCCAAATTTATATATATTTATAATCAGAAATCAAACCAAGATTACTTACAGACTTTGTTCGTGGCCTGATATTCAACATTTGGCCCTTACAATTGCTGAAGGCTTACAGCCTTGCTGTTCAAGCCTGCTTTCAGCCTCACACTCTCTCACAATCTCTCATGGTTTCTCTCACAAAAAGCCCTCCTATTTATACAATTTTAAAAAATCATTACATTAAATGCTCAATCCCTTAAAATCCTTAACAAACCCCTAAATTTCTCATCATCCCTAAAGGATAGGTTTTTATCCCTAGAATCCTTCAATTTATTAAATTTCCTCATATCCTTTTATTAATAAAAAGATATTTACATAAATCATCACCTTCTCCTATTTAATTCAAATTAATTAATAAAATATTAAAAATCATCACACCCCATATTTACAAATTAATATTATCACACCCCTTATTTACAAATGGAGGAAACGGTCTTGATGCTCCTGCATCACCCGCAGGTGAACGAGAAAGTCAAAAGCAAAAATAAATTTATTGAGGCAATTCTCAATAAAACAGTCTCAACACATCGTCGGGATTAGGCTACTAGACTGTAAGAGGCCTTATGGGCTTATCGCACAACTTGGTGAAACACCACTGGATATTATCCGTACCACTTGGTATTTGGAAAGGAACCAATTTTTCCCATTAAATTTGAGATAAATATTCTTAGAAAAACCCCGGAAGTAGGCTGGATTTGACATAAGCCCAAGTTAGAAGACTCCAACAGATAAATGAATTAGATGAATCACGACTACTTGCTCTGCAACGCACTGCAATTATTCATCAACAACGGGACAACTGACATGATAACCTAATAAAAACTAAGACATTTTAGAAAGGAGATTGGGCACTCATCTATGACTCTAGATTCCAATACATCCCAGGTAAGTTATAGATAAGGTGGCTCGGGCCATACGAAATTCAAGAAGTGCACAACAACAATACTATTACCTTGACCACCATAGATGGATCTCGCTCTACCTTTCGAGTTAATGGACACTGTGTGCACCTCTATCATAAACCACTTACGAAAGAGTCTTTTTTCTAGTAGGTGAGTGACAATCCCACTTTCGAAATTCTGGTTGTAGGGAATAATGGCCCGACAGCTTTAAGTTCATAAAAAAATGTTACTTTCTCTTGTAAATAGTATATATATGCTTCCTTCATTTAGTGGTAATTTACAGCTCTTTTCATCATTATATATAGGAGTTCCATTTCTTTCTTACTTTGATTTTTTTATTGGTTGCAGCCATGTTCTTTTTGTGTGTTTTATTGCTTTTTCTATTCAATCCATTGAATAGTTTTTGTTCAATCAATTGAACAACTATCGTTCAATTCAATTGAACGAATGTTCTTTTAACATGTTTTTATTTTTTGTTGTTCAATTGAATTGAACAGTTGCCATTCAATCCAATTGAATGACTGTGTCTTTAGTGTATTTTTATTTTTCTGTTTAATTCATTGAACAGTTGTTGTTCAATTGAATTGAACAAATGTCGTTGAATCTAATTGAACGGCTGTTGTTTTTAGCGTGTTTTTTTTATATTTGTTGTTCAATTCATTGAAAAGTTGTTGTTCAATTGAATTGAACAGCTGTCGTTTAATCCAATTGAATGAATATTCTTTTTTTGTTTGTTTTTTTTTTATGTTCAAGACATTGAACAATTTCTATTCAATTAATTGAATAGCTGCCATTCAATCCAATTGAATGACTGTTTTTGTTTTTTGGCTTTTTTTTTTTTCAAATTTGTTGTTCACAATAGCAAATTTTTTTTTTTTTTTTTTGATGATTTCCTTTTAATATCCACTCTTCCTCCACACATTCTTTCCATCCAAACCATTTTATTAGAAAGGAAGTTGCACCTAAAAAAAGAGAAAAGCAATGATATCACTAATATTATGTTTTTTGAAATTTTGATGAACATCTCTACTTCAGAAGCTGACATGGGTCATCTATATAATGAATGGATGGATATCTCCTGTTCAAACATATTATCACAAAATTCATTACCATAATATTATGATGGTGTATCTTTTCACACTCTCAAGTGGTAATTCTCTTCGGCATGAGGATATAGAAATAAGAGCATCATTTGTATTGGCATTCCTTTTACTTCTTACACCATCCCTAACTCTTAAGGATTTAATGAGCCTCCTTCCATTTATAATAAAAATAAAATACAGTTCTATGTGAAAAATTTTAAAAGAAAAGAGAATAGGGGGTCTCATTACAAGCCAACCTACCATGATCATGAGGATCTAATAGGTGGCATTCCCACAATGGCCACCACACCTGGGTAGTGACCTTCTCGACAGTTAAAACTAATTGAAGGATATGAGTTCTCATCACGAGGCGGCCTGATCACTCTGTTAAATCCCGGTGAATGGCACTATGACTATTTGGCCACCACACCCGCATAGTGGTATTTATATAAAACAAGCACAAATTTTACTTTTAAATTGTGGATTCTGGTCCATTTCTTGGTTAAAATAGCAACCCTCTCAAGGCTATGGTTTCCTACTGGCAGCAGTGGCTTTGCTTGTAGTATTGGAGTATTTTTCTGACAATAACCAATTATTTTTAGATGCCCCTATTTCCTATTGATACATTCCTGAAGATTAATGCACTATTTGAATAAGTTTTATGTTATTAACACTTATACGCATAATCAGTTATGAGTGAATTATATTATCATGCCGAATTGAGTGATACCAGCATCAATCATAATATGTCACCCGTCATGCTTCTAGCATATTCTGCTGTCAAAATAGGAAATCCTTTTTCATAATAATTGCTACTCCTATTTTCCCAATTTTTGGTCATTCCCACTTGATGTACATTTGCAATGACTGTTAAATTATGACTTCTACTTCATGTGCATTCATGATTTCTACCACATATTCTCTTTTCTTGTGCTTGACGGCTGTGGACGCCCTTCTCTCATTGGAGGGGATACGAATACCCATAATGAATAGGCATGCGAATTAACCATGCAAATCCCTTCGAATAGGCTGATTGGACAATAGAATCATTGCATTAATGCAAGTCACATTTCTAATAATATATTTTCTAAAATCTGCATGCAATGTTTATATTGTTTCAACTAACAGATCTGAAAGAAACACATGCAGAAGGGTGAAGAAACAATTCTGAAATAAGTAGCCATGCATGGAAATTCTCTTCTCAATGAACTTACAATATTTCAAGTCTCCAAATTAGCTCACACAATTCTTTAGCAAGCTAGTCAGATGCCATATTTACACAGAATACAAGGGTTTAACACAAAAACAACAATTGAATTCCTACAGAACCTGTGGGAAGGTCATACCATAGTTAAAGGAAGAGTTATACCAATCTCTAAATAAATCAATGCTGAGGTCTTCGGACTTCCAACAGAAGGGGAAAAATGGACCAATAAACATTTCCTCATAGAAGAAGTAGTTTCAGTGTATCAAGATCTAGGTGAGCAACTGGAACGAAAAGGAAAAGGTGTTAACCCTGCATCCTTGAAACAACCTTGGAAAGAGTTGGGAGTCTTCATTCAGAAATACATCACATGTGATGGATGCCAGGATGTGGTAGAGTCCTGTCAATACAAACTGTTAGATGTTCTTAAGCAAAATATTTCAGTCAATTTTCCCTTTTTCTCGAATTCTGTATTGCATGATACTGTCGTTTGAATTAGAATAGCTAAAAAGCCTCAAGAAGTTGTTAGCCACCATGGATTGAATAAATTGATTATTATTCATGAGTTAAACAAACATCAATTAACATGGGATATATTTGTTAATCCTGCCTTACCTGCCCTTGAAGAAAACCCTGACAGAGAAGAAATTGAAATCCCATGAGCAGTCATGCCTAGGAGAGCTAGAGGGAAGAGAACCCATGTTTCGACCTTTGAACCAGTAAAAAGAAGATGGTTTAAAAGGTTACATCTACAAAAAAATACTTTAGTATTTCCAAATGAGACATGGCCATCCCATACACTACCTCTTAGCCCTCAAAATGTGTCTTTACAAGACTATGAGGAGGAAATGGCTCAAGTACTAGAGAAAATGAGAGCATCTTGCGAAATTAGGAACCCATTTGAGAAATCTGAGGAACAAAGGAACCATTCGAACCAGTCCGCCTCTGTTGGAAGCTCTGGCCATATTGAAATCCTACCTTCCAAAGATCAATTATAGGATTTGAGGGCTTTATCTCCCTCTGATAATAAATGGGTGAATAGGGAATACCGAGTAGAGAGAGTATCTAAATCTGGAAACTAATCAGGGGACACCATTATATTAGAGCAAGACACAAGTATTGAGACAACTCCTCTATCACTGGAAGAAAATAATACTCCACCCAGTGAGGACATCAATATTGGGATAACCTCTTTGACACCTAAAACAAAAATTACTTCATTTAATGATGTCCCTAATACGAGCACAACCCTTCCTGAACCTAAACCAACTTGTGTTCCCTCTCCTACCAAAACCCCTCTGAAAGTAAAATCAGCTGAGGTAAAGTTGAGAAAAATGAGTAGGAGATGCAGAAAATTAAGGAAAATAGTAAAGCAACTAAGGAAATGGTTGAAAGAAGCAGACAAGGCTTGGAAGCCTAAGAAGGAATTAGCTACAATGGGAACCCAAACATATTTTTTTAATCAAATGGTAGATACTACTGAAGTCTCTGTGCAGACTGAATTGATACTTATAGAAGATAAAGACACCCAAATAGATCTTGACACCCAAACGATAGATACTATTGAAGTATTTGTACAAACTGATTTGATACTTACAAAAGACAAAGAAATTCAAACGGTGGAAACGCCTACTTACACTCCTTTGGTAGAAAAAGTTGCCAATCAAAAACTTCTCAATAAATTGACTCAAGTTCAGCATGAATTAGCCCAATGCAAGAAGGAAGTAGTGCCTTTGCAAGAACATTAGACATTACTCAAATGATTTCAATACCTTTCTGCAACTAAAGACGAAACCTTTTCCCAGCTTAGGGAAGAAAGAGTAAAAGTGAAAAGGGCACAAGATCAACGGGAACAGGCTAAGAAAAAAACGAGTGTTGTTTGTTATATTTACTCAGATGTATTGACTTGTAGAGTACTGACCATGAATTATGCCTTGTTTTTAGTAGAAAGATATTTATTGTTGAAAATCAAAGCTGTCAGAGGAAGGAAGCCTACTACCTATAAAACCATTGAATAATTTGTCCAATGTTGCAATGAGTAGGATGAATAGGTCCAACACCTTTTGTGCGAATTTTATTTGCACAATTTCTTTTTAGAAGAGGATAGAGACAGTAACCCCAGTCCCTTTATTCGGGGTATTCAGTTCCAAGATTTTCTGTCCTTTGCCAAAATTCAGACTAGATGGGCTAAAGCCTACAATATCTTTCAGAAGAGATAACATGGGTTAGACCTCGGGGTTATAGGGGAGCCTACAAAACCCCTACATTTGTTTACTCAACATAATAATTTTATGCAATGAGAAGGAGTGATAGCCAATTTGGGGCCAAACCACAAAGATATTGTGCACAATGGAAGATCATACTTCTAGGATATTCAGGAAGAAGCTTTATTAGCAGCTAAACCGATATGGTAAGCCTCTACCAATAATGTTAAAAACAGGGAACCCTTTGGATATAGGAATTTTAAAGCAACTTCTTCTCATTTTCATTTGTATAGTAATTTGATTTGAACATGGGTCCTACATGGATAGGATGCAGATATAGATGTCCCATTATATGGTATCCTCCTGAAGACTACTATCATTATTATGAATTACCAGAGGGACATACGAACTCAACATTTGCAAAAGTGAAACAAAGACATGGTTTTAGACTTTACAAAGAAGAAGTATATCTTGCCTATTCCTTAACTTAGCTACACATCAATCATTTGTTTGCACAAGGACATGTAAAAAGGTAAGCAGGGGAGTATGTTGGGCCGAGGAAAAGTTACATTTTACCCTTATCTTTAGCATGATTTATTATTCATTTTTGTATGTTTTCCTTCATTTTAAAGATAAATCAAAGGAGAATAATGTAAAAATAGGGTAAAACGAATTATTAATAAAAGGTGTGTTTAATAGTATAAAAATGGATTTTGCTGTCTTTATTGAAAGGGAATCGAAACAAGCCAACCACTGACCAAAACAACCAGATAATAGCAGTCAAAGAAATTAAATGGAACCGCGTCGGTTCCTACGAATCAGAAAAGGATGATGAGACACAACTATTCTGTAAGCCTTCGGTTGATGGCTACGAACCCTCAAGATCTCTTGATCTTGAGGATTCGTTATTATGTTTTGTTTTTCCTTTAAGTTATAAAAGTTTGTAGGTGAAAGAAACATGAGTCGTTCTTATATTATAATTTTCTACAATAAACTTATTCAAACAGAACCTTCGAACTTGTGATGATGTATTGCTCCATTTATTAATGAAGCAGTTGATGTTTTTATCATAAGAAGATTCTGAGTATTTTGTGGCAGAAGACTTCTAGAGGCTTCGAGCCCGATCCCTAGGAGTTCTCCTACTGTTTTGTATTATACGTTTATTTCTTAATTCTATTGTTTTGATCAAATTTGATACTCGGTGAACAAAGAAACTACAAAATATCTTAGATGTTGACTATGCAGGAGAATTTTCTAATCTCAGGTTTTAAATGTTTGTTCCATATCAGACCAATCATCTCATTTGTGGGTTTCCAGTGTGAAACTATAACTGTAAACAGTTGTTTTTCTTCCTCATAGACGAGGAATTGTCTTAATAATTCATAAAGAAATTTGTTTACAAAAACTAACAATAAAATATTACCAATCGAGCCTGAAGGCTACATAGATGAGGGAATATATAAAATATATTGTCAAGAAAAAATTAAGGGGATACCAAAGATCATTATGATGTGAAGGAATGTTCAACATATTACCATAAGAAAGCAAAATTAAGGTATAAAACCAAGCAAAGGTTTGGTGAATCATCGAGGTGTTTCAATCATTTATGTTTGGGAAGTCTTTCCAATGTGGAATGAAAACAAACATGGTCAACACCAATATTAATACTTTACATAGAAAGATATATATGGAGAAAAAATTTGATAAGGGAAAGAACATAATTCATTGGGATATAAAAAATTATGGTTTACAATTGTATTTTTAACTTATATCAAATAATTTAATTCAATATATAATTTTTTTAGATAATTAAATGATATAGTTATTTTCCTTTCTAGTTAAATCGAATATTCTTTTATAATTTTATAACATAAATATGATATTATTAAATTTTTTTCTTTATATGAAATCAAACAAGTATAGAAGTTGTCTTTAAATCTAACTTTTTGGAGTTTTCTGCATATTCCAGGAATCTAGCAAAAAAAATTGTGGTAAAAACTTGATTTGTGTTGTTTAATCTAGTTTTTTTACTACATATATGGATTCGGCACCTTGGAAATCCCTTGGGAACTTCAATTATGGATATTTTATCAGTCAAACTTGTGATTTCAAAGAATCCCTGCCAGATTCAAAACAAATTAGATTGGAATAAACTACAAAATGTTTCAAAAAATATCACATATACAGTGGCCATAAATTATTTAAATAAGTAGTACTTAAATAGATAGAACATAATCAATATAATATCATTGAAAAGATACATGCATAGATTATGCACAGTGGACTCACCTCGTGGTGCTTGCATTGGAGAGTTTGAAAGATCTTATGCGCATGCATTCATTTGAGGGCTTGTTCATGGCCAGATGATATTCCCAAATCTTGTATTCCTTCTATGTACCTTTGCATGTTTAGGAGAAATTGGTATTATTTATGTGTTATTAAGAAAAAATAATTATTTTATTCTTTGTATGAAGTTAGAGAACTTGGGTTTTGTTTATTTATAAAGTGCTAGTTTTCTTTCATTTATATCTCTTGGAAAACTTTAACCCGCGTGTGAGAATTGAAATTGTTTCTTGGCCTCAATCTACTCGAATATGTTTATAATTTTAGTGCTGCTATTTTTGTAATCGTCTTTTCCTCAAAATGAGAGCAATTTTATCATGCTAGCTCCAAGTTTCCCAAGTGTCATAGTTAATCTTATTACCAACGATCTAGCAAATATGATAAATTATTCTAAGCTTTAAAGCGTATATGAGCATTTTTCCTGAGAGCTAGAGGCTATGAATAGAGAATTTAGTTACTATTTACCAACATGTGAAGGAAACCCTATTTGTTTAATCAGCCAAGTAATGGGATTTGTTGCGAAAGAAATGGAAACGAAGCTTCAACTATCTTTTTTATCTTAATTGAAGTCAACATTATTTCCCAGGCGATTAGGCCACTAGGTAAGGATGTTGAAGTTCTGAATAATGTGAAGGGTTGATGAAACAGATTGGAATGCACTCAGAAACGTTAGAATAATCTTAAAATTTTCAAATAGCTTTAGAAAAACATTAAATTTTAACTCATATGAAAATATTAGGGGCTTTAGCCCTCAAAAAAATCCCTCACTCTGTCAATCCAACAAAAATGGAAACCAAAATGCCAAATCAAACTAGAGCTAGGAGTCAAAGGCTTCTTCAGAATTTTTTTTTCTAGCTTGGAGGAAAGAATGTGGATTTTTTAGAATGGCCCATGCTTTTTAAACTAAGGCAATATTTAACTACGATTGTGGACAAATAGCTTCATCCCCAATGTAATATTCCTAAATTAGCATGCAGCTGATTGGAATATTAAATTTTGATTTTTCTTCTTAGTTAGAAGAATAAGTGGGTAGGAAGACCCATAAATCTTCTTAGTAGGAATAAAACCACTCCAAATTTGAATGGAGGGCATCCAAAGAGCTGGATAAAGCTCCCCTATGTGTGAAAAAGAGATGAAGCATGTGGACTAGGTCAACTTTGACCAAATCAACAGCACTGGTATGGATGGAGTGGACATTCAATGAGGGACAACGCAATTTTGGAGGGAGATCTCATTGATGGAGATAGTGCCTTTAATGATTGGGATTTATCGTTAGAAAATATCATCACTTATATGAGGAAGAGGATGGCAGCCATATGGAGGAGGCTTATGTTATTATATTTATGAATATATGGTCTATTTAGACAAATAGCTTTCTTCAGCAGTTTAGCTAAGATTGCAGTGCTGTTTAGCACAGGGTGTTCCTGATCGGGAATCCCACCTCTATCCTTGAGAAGCCTCATAGGAAGAGCTTGGCACTACATTTCCACATCCAAGTTTTATACCAATCTTCAGTATTGTGGTACAATGCAGTTTCTATTGAAATATGTGCTGAGTTGCAGGGTGCAGCAGTGGAGGATTGTATTGGGTGTTTTCTAAGCTAGTTTTGTAGTAGAGGAAGGTTTCCTTCTATTGGAAGGCTAGTAAGGAAGCCCCTTGGGCTTTATTGACATATTTGAAATCAGGCCAAGGTGATTTTATCCCCTACAACGCAATTCTAGTCTACATCTACGTTATTTTAGTGAGCTGCTGTAGGGGTAAGTTCTATTCTCCATTTGGAGTGTTTTCTTTCCATTGAAGGGGTCAACCCTTCATTGAGAGAGTATTTTGGAGGAGTTCTTTTAGATCTACATCAGATTCAGGCACCTCCTTCTATGTGCTTCATTTGCAGTGAATCTTCAGCCCTAGGGCTTTAGATCCACAATTTATATTTTGGATATTTCTAGAAACCCTTCCTGGGTTATCTAGGAAAAGTGTATGGGAGCATAGGTCTCCATTTTTGGCCTTGTATGAGAATGATCTTATCAGATCCATATATATATATATATATATATATATATATATATATATATATATATATATATATATATATATATGTTATACAATTTTTTGGTCATCTAACCTATTATCATTAGATGAAAATCAAGTACACCATGTAAGACCAATTTACCCCTAAGTAAAATGTTTCATAGGAGTTTCACGTAGAAATGGAAACAGGAAACCCCAAAAGGAAATATTAAAAAAACCTATTTTGTTTGATTTTCCTCATGGAACAATTAATTAAACCATAATTTAATTATTATTCCTAGTCATGTTTAACCCAAAACAAAGAAATTAATTAGATAAACCTTTATTTATCTCATTATTTTCTAGGAATAATTATTTAAATCTTATTTAGATAATATTCCTTGTTAAATATGACCAAATCACCCACAAATAATTAAATAAATCACTATTTATTTAATTATCTTTCAACCACTTCCTTAAATAATTAAATAAATCATTATTTATTTGATTATCTTCTAACCGCTTCCTTAAAAGATAAATAAATCATTTATTTATTTATTTTTGACAAATTAAGGGATTTGACCCAAGTCAAATACCTTTTCCCTCCAACAAATATAATAAAATATTCCATAAAAATTGGATCTAGATCTGGTTAACCCATGCACCAAGATCTAGAATGACCCAATATTTTGTTATAAATAGGAGGGTTTTTCCTATCATTCTTCACCTTTTGTTGCCTATTAGATCACTCTAGATCTATACACTTGGTCACCATTTTCTGCCTTTTGCTGTGTGAGCTCCCTTTGAGTTCCATTCTTTGTGTGGGTTTTCTACACCAACAAGAGAGAGAAATCTTAGATCTGAAGTGCTGAGGACTTCCAAGAACCCATCCCACTGAGGAGAATCGGATACGCCTTCTTGTTTTCCTCCCAGGTGCCCAATTAATATAAAAATTCTTTCAAAAATTGTTCTTGTCTTGTCTATTGGTATATGGAGCAAACCCTTATTTTTTCTGCTTAATGTCTTTCCATGTATATATCTGGTTTTTGTAGCTCTTTTATGTCCAACTAACCGCAGATCTGAAGATATTGGCAGCCACTTTTGTCATTAGGGCTATTAGTTATGCGTAGCTAAAGTGGTCCTTTTTCGTACACTTCGACAAAGGATTCATACTAACAAATGGCGACTCCACACGGGTTTTAAATTACGACTGCTGTCGTTTTTCATATTCCTGCATATCCAGCTACTTCAGAGCCTAGGGTTTCTTTTCAGTTGTTTATTTTTCCTATTTTTATGTTGTTTTTCTCACATAAAACCCTAAAACATCAATATTTCTAACTTCCGTGTGTTTCTAGCCCTATTGCGCAGGTAAGCGACACCAGCCGCATCTGAGACGGCAACTTTTCTGAAAATCTGCCGCCGAGACAACTGGAATGGGGGGTCACAATTTTTGGCCCATAACCTGCGACCTGGACCTCCAGGTCGCACTTTTCTTCCCCTTTTCTGCGACCTGCACTAAAAACAGGTCAGAACCTGCGACCTGCCACTTTTTCAGTGATTTTTCTGCAATTTTTCTGGGTTTTGCTGCAGCTTCTATCAGGGTCTTCCAGCCTCTGTCTCAGCCTGCTTTGACCAAGTTCTGATCTATTTTTACTCATCTAAGTGGGAACCTAGCCCCCTAGGGCTTTAGTACCCTCCACTTTTTTTGGAAGAGTTTTAGCTGTTTCAGCCGTCTGTTTTTTGGAGCTTCAGCCTCCTTTTTTCCAGATCTGTTACCTCCCTTTCAGATCCATTGAAATCAGCTCTTTTACCTCTCAAATCACCTCCTGAAGATTTGCTTGGATCTACTTTTAGGGCCTCCACCTTGCCCCCTCCGCTTTTTACTGATTTCCTTCCTTTTCCCAGCCACCTTGCCTCTGTCTTTTGGCTGTGATCTGCACCTCTTTTCAGCAGCTTTATCCTTTAGATCCCTGTCCCTTTTGACCTTAGATATATTGGCCTCTTTTTCGTGTGTTTTGCCTAGATTTTTCCCTTTCTTTTTAGATTAGTTTTGAGAGACCCGCCTTCTTGGGTTAGATAGATGCACAAGTAGCTGTTATTTTTCTGTTATTTCAGCATTATATACTGTTCTCTGCAGATTTATTTTCAGTTACGCAGCACGTTTTTTTCTTGCTCTCAAAATGGAAAGGGTTTAAAAATTAAAATTAACGCACGCCACACACTAACCCTAAGTGAAGAAGCGCCTAGTTAACACCGCCTGGCAAAGACTCTAAAATCAATTGTCACTGCACCTTGTCTGCCCTTGACCTCTCTTGATTCTGTACCTTTCTGCCCCTGTCGGTTTCCTTCTTCCTGTCATCATTGCGCCCCCTAGGCGCCTTTCCCGGAGATTTCTTGGCCTTCACCCTCAGTTTCTGGTTGATCGACCTGCTCTGCCCCGCCGTCGTCGAGCCAGTCCTCCTTCGAGTCAGCACTCCGACTCCTCTCCTGATTCATCGGGTTCTCCTTCTCCTCTTGGTTCTCCCCCTGCCGCCTTCACTATGTCTGGTCCAGGACCTAATGCTAGCGGTTCTCCTGGCCCTAATGTCGGCTCGACTACTAGCGGAACCGCCACAAGAACTACCCCGGCCAGCCCCTTGTTGCCGTACATTGCAGGCCTCAGCCTTCTCGATTTCAATCAGTTGATCAATGACCCTATCCGCCACGATGTTGGTTGGCCTGCCATGCCAACCAAGCTCCCTTCCAACATCCCTAAGTTCGAAGGCCAAGCTGGAGAAGATCCAACCAATCATGTCCAATCTTTCCACATGTGGTCTTCCTCTAATTCCATTACCGATGACTCCATCCGTCTTCATTTGTTCCAATGCACGCTTACCGGAGAAGCTTCTAAATGGTATGTTGAACAAGCCACCTCTTCCCATACCACCTTTCCGACCCTTGCCCAAGCCTTTTTGTCTTATTTCCAGCTCCCTCTCCGATACGACACTGGCACGGAGCTCTTGACTTACCTCAAGCAATCCTCTTCAACCCGCCTTTCCGCCCATGTTCAGGAATGGCGAAGAAGACGGAGCTTATGTCGAGCCCCTCCCTTTGAAGATCGGGTTTATATGGACTGGTTCCTTCGCACCCTTCCAGCTCCCATCAGCAAAGATGTCGCCTCCCATTTTCCTCAAACTGAAGAAGCCACCCTCCAAATAGCCTTGAAATATGACCTGATCTACGCTCAATCTGGTTATGTTTATACCGTTCTTCCTGACCTCCCCAGGCCCGGCGGCGCTAACGCCCTGGGGGCATCTCATTCCGCCGACGGTATCGTTGGAGCCCTTTCCCATCCGTACGCTCAACCTTCTATGGGCTATGGTCTCCCTTAGGGAGGGGCCAGCACCTCTAGCACTCTCCCCCCTCCCGGTAGCATGTATCCAGGATATGGCATGCCTCCTCCTTTTGCCCAACCTCCTGCTTACCTCAATTTTTCCCAACCCCACCATTACCCTTATCCGCAGCCTGGTGCGCCAGCCCCTCCAGCATACGTGCTTCCATCTCCCTTACCTCTTCAAAACCCGCAATAGCATTTACAGCCCCCTCCAGGGCAAGTATTTGCACAGCAGGGCGCGACTAATCCCCCTTATTCTCAAAAAAGGCAAAGAGGCAATCAAAACCAATCTGCCCCTGGTACCCGTGGACCCAATCCTGGTGTGGACCCTAATACTACCAACCAGCAACAGGGCACTCAGCCCAAGCTAGACAGGCCACTTCGCACAAATAAGCCTTGTTCGTGTTGCGGTGTTTATGGTCATTACACCCACGATTGTCCCCTCTTACCCCAGATGCGGTAGATGTGGGAGTCTCAAGCCACATTGCGCGAACAACACACCTCCCCTCATGCTCCTCCTAATGTGGCCACTACCCAACCGGCTGTGTTTACTGATCCCTTCCCTCAGCAAGGATTCATGGCTACCCAACCGCCTGACAGCCAGGTCGTCACTCCCCCTTCCCTTTCCAGTTCCTCCAATTACCAGATCCTTATGATGCACTCCGATCCTAACCCGCCCGTCGATCTTCACCTTCAAAATCGGTCTCGCGAGTACCCCAAGCCTCCTACTCAGTCTGCCCCCGAGCCTCCTTCTTCAAGTTCTACGGAGCCTCTTTCGACATCTAGTGGCCCCTTACATATCCCTCAACCCAAGGTTGAGGTCCATACCAACATTCCTAAGGGACCCCTACGTCGAAACGCTGCTTCCGGTCGAGCTACTCATTCGTATAGTATAGTAGATGATTTGGCACAATCTCCTGCTGCCATTTCCACACTGGAACTCCTCCAGTCGTGCCCTTACCAAAAGAAGGCTCTACTATCTGCCGTGGGCGCTGTAGATCCTGTTGACGACCAAATTATTGTTTTCGACGCCACTCAATCAGACCATCCCCCTCTTTCTGCTTCCGTCGCCTTCCAAATCCCAGTCAAAATCCGGAACGCCAACGTTTCGCGCTGTATAATTGATGAGGGGGCATCCACCTGTGTGATGTCTGCTTCGGTTTGGAAGCAACTTGGATCCCCTGAGCTGGCCCCTTCCATGATCACCCTTCAAGCGTGGGACGGCCATGCCTCCCAGCCCATTGGCCTTTTTCGTAATTTTCCTATCACCCTCGCCGGTAAGACTGTTTGCATTGACGTCGAAGTCATAGACGCCCCGCTAGACTACAACATTCTATTAGGGTAAAGCTACACCTATGCTATGTCCGCTGTCCCATCTGCAGTTTTTCACAAGATGTCTTTTCCCCATAATGGAAAGATAGTCACCATCGACCAGTTGACATATCATGAGCCAAAATCTTAGACCTCACCTGAGACGACCATCTCTTCTATAGCCAACAATCAAACCATCGATTCCTTGACCAGTGTCTCCCCTGGCGTTTACAAAGATTCCTCCCTGCTTGGAACTTTTCCTAATCTTCCTCCTCCTCCCATCACTGATCCCAGCTCATCGAACGTTTGCATGATGCAATCGTCTCAGGCTTCCTGTAAGCGGCCTGCCTCGGCTAGTCAGCAACCTCCCCCTCGCCCTCCACAACCCACTCCTAGCCCTTCATCTCAGCCAGCCGGACCTCCTCCTTCTGGCCCTCCCCCTACAGCTGGTATCCCTGAACCCCTTGATCCTCCTGGATCGGTTCCCCCAGGCCTTAACCACCTCAGAGCCGTCCCTCCTGGTCATTTCCCTGCTGGGCAGATACCTTTCTTGGCTCCCCCTCCCGGAGTATATTCTGTCCCTGTCATGGCCACCCTCTCTCTCCCTAACCTGACCTTGGGCATATCGGTCTGGTACCTTGATCCCCCAGCCGCTACCCCTCTTGGTCACCCTAAACCCTACATGGCTTTGACACCGGTCCAACCGGTCCCCCTCGCTTCCTCCGTTGCCCCTGTGCCCCCAGCACCTCCACAGGGTCCCTCTCCTATCGTGACGGATCCCGAGAAGAAAGGCAAAGCCCGCAAGGGAGCACCCAAAGACAAGACCACCGCAACTGACCCGGCCCCTCCTCCGCCCGCAAAACCTTGTGCCTTTTGTGATGTTTCCGGTCATGCCACCCATGCTTGTCCCGAGTTGCCCTGTATTCAGCCCATGGTTAAAGTCGCGTTCCCTGAAGCTACTTCCCCTGAAGCCTCCATTCCTTCTTCGTCCGTAACCAAGAACCCCAAGACTCTCCGCACCAACAAACCCTGTGCTTTGTGCGGTGTTCATGGCCATTACTCCCACCATTGTCCTCACCTGATGCATTACCATGCCTCTTTAGAGGTGGTCCGAGAGTATGAGGTTGAACAAAATCAATCCACCTCTCCCATCCTCGCGCAGTATGCTTCAGGTCAGCCTGAGGATCCCCCCGCTCCCATCGACATTCCCCCCCCCTAATGTTCAGATGACGGAGTCTACTGTAACCATTCTTTACCTATCCTCCTCTGCGAGACACTCGGAGCCTAGCCCCCCTGCATTCTCCCCTATTGTGTCACCTGACCACCCCTATTTTATCCATACACAAGATCACTCCACCCGTGTCTCTGTTGACCTTCGCAGCCCGAGTCCTCACCATACTTCCGATAGCCCTCATATACCACCCTCTAGTTTGTATATGAGTCATAGTCATCCTGCTCCTGGCACTCCCTCCCGCGGTTGCCGCCTGATGACTTCTGTGCACTCACGCTGCTGTCATTGCCTCTCCTCCCCTCATTTGTTGTCTTGTCACACCATTTCGCAGGACCCCCCGTCCACACCCTTTATCGGTTACGCCGATGGTGCAAGTCATTACTCTCGGAATCTAGCCTCAGCAGGTTGGGCCATCTTCACCCCCTTGCATACCCTTGTTCTTTCTAACGATGTCTTCATTGGTTCTGCCACCAACAATCAGGCCGAATATGATGCAGTGCATGGTCTCTTAGCCGATGCCCTCTTTCATCGCATCCTCCATCTGCACGTTCGTTTGGATTCCCTACTTCTTGTAATGCAATTAAATGGTGTTTATCATGTGCATAACCCTGTGCTGTTTAGACGCTATTTACGAGTGAAACTCTTGATACGTGCATTTGAAACCATAACTTTCAACCATGTACCTCGAGAACATAATCACTATGTAGATAGTATTGCAAACCATGTTCTAGATTGGCATTTATCACACACATTTCATACAAGAAAATAACATTCATAACCATCAAAAAACGATGCATATCCATAATATGTGTCGCAAAACATGTGTTTAGAGTCCATCTACTCTGATACATATGACATGCCCATAGCATGTTACAAAAAACCCAAAACTGGGGGCACCACCTACCCCTACATACATAATAGGGGGCACCACATGCCCCACCCCTAATCACTATCTAGAGGATCCCGGGCCAACGGCTCTGCCCCTGCAGCATGTAGATCGCGCATCTCCTAACCGGCCATCGCCATGCGCCGCATGACACCTCCCCATTCCGAGGGTAGACCAACACATGGCTCTATGAACTGGTCCTCTAAGTCCTGCCACCCGCGCTCTGATACTCCGGTCAACAACCTTTCACATCTACGGCGGATGTCCTCCAGCAAGGCGGCTGCATCCTCATTATGCGTCGCTCTCGACCCACTCAGACCTGTAGCTCCAGATGCTACCGGTCGTCCCATATATCCGGCTGGTTTTACCAGTGCTATATCTGCATACCAAAAGTACATGAATCAGTACCCTAAACTACTATTCAAAAAAATTTAACATGCCCACACAATAATAGCAATGTTTCACTTCCCATCGGGCCCCCAGACTTGACCAGGCGGAAGTGGCAGGTCCGGGTCTCCACAGTAGCTCATCCCACTATAGGGATAGTCGTCTATGTACAACGTCATCTGATCCCAATGGGAAAAAAACTCAGGTCGAAACACTCGCCCGACCGCCCCTCCTCCTCCTCTGCACAGTAGCCGTCCCCAACGGCGCATCCTGGGCTCTCTCGGGCCCCCATCTGGAAGCTGTACATGAGGCCTCAAGGTCGGGATCTTCTCAAAGAAGAAGGCGCACAATAAAGTCCCATATGAGCAATCATGGTTCACCTACCGCCTACATAGCGACAATTGTCGCTTTAGCGACACCAACATCATTTGGGCCCACCCATAGTAGGTCCCACCCAGCACACTCTCCACTATCATCATATGCCCCCCAGTGATGTGATGGAGCGCCTGGTTGCCCAGGATACATAGCACAACTGCAGCCACTGCACGGGTTTCTAGCCTCTCTAGATCCCCGATCATTATTCGAGTCCCCTTGACTTGGAGACCCGGTCGACAATGACGCTCCACAAACTCCATGATATGCCGCCCCCGCGGCAATACTGGCTGTGTGTTTCCCACCATCCCCAGTGGCGGAAGACCAGTCAGGAAATACATGTCCTGGACCATCAGTTCGATCCTGTGTCCCTGCACTACAAAGACCTCCTGATCTGGATCCCAGTAACTGATAATCTGGGCCAATAACGGTTCTCCTGCTCTCATCAAAGGGTTCTCCAAAAACTTCAGAACCCCAAACCTGGCCAATACACGACGGACGCCCTGATCCGCCTGGATCTTTTCCCGTAGTGTCCCCAGGTCTCTCTCTCTCCAGTTAACCCATAAATCTGCCATACCTGCACAAACACATCATCTTTTTCATCTTACATATCGGGAAAACCATAACCAAACACCAAAACCCAACTTCCAGCCACAAAACAGCACCAAAACCCCCTCATCTCCCAAGTCGCAGTTTTCTGCCCATTTCTGGGATAGGTCGCACATTTTTTCCTGAAACCTGATTCCCAAGTCGCACTTTTTTGCCCAAAAAGTGCGACCCGGCCGTAGAGATGAAGGAGGGGCTGTTTCTGGGGTTCTGGGCCCTAAACTGAAAGTTTAATCCATCAAAATGCAAGAGAAAGGTTAGGCCTCTTACCTGCAACTGACGGATCTCGATTCCAACAGTCGGTTTGTCCACTACGTTCACCGCAAGATTTAGGGCCTTCTCTCCTCTCTACATTCACCACAGCAATAATAGCAAATGAGTGATTTTGGAGGGAAAACTGCCTTATTAAAAGAGAACCCCTGTTTCTTCTTTCGACTGTTGCGACCACACCGTAGCCCCATTTGACGAACTGTCTACACCGTTGGAAAGCTCTCACCGAGCCCTCAAATGGGTATCTGTTAGTTTTTGTGATATGATACTTCACCAGGACACATTTTATTCCAGAAGGGTCACTTCCCCTCTCATTAAAATCGAATTTCCTCACTTACGACACTTGTACTCGAGGCACCACGTTGCCTCCTTACTTGTCTTTGTTCGTGTCGATTTTCATCATGAGTTCCCATCTTGCACTCATGTTTTTATGGTCCCCCACTGGGCCTTTACTATGTGGCAGCACCATTGAGTCGCCCTTGTTTAGAGCATCCAAGTTGAGTCATCATCGCATTCATGGAGTCTATCCCGAGTCCCTTGGTACCCCGCTATAGCCCTCCATCCTTCATTGCTTGGTCTCTCTCTTGTGTCGCACTTTATGACCTTCAGTCCCATTTTCCCCTATCCCTTATGATATTGTGTCAGTCACTGCCAGGTCATTCATGCTCTTTATGCTCTAACAAGGGAAGTCGTCCATTCGCTACTCAGTCCTCTCCATTTCACCATCATCATTAGTGTCAGTCTGTCCGTCGCTCCACTATTTTCTCTCGTGCCTTAGTTGAGGATGTCTCATTGCCTCACCTATGGCAGACCTCCTTCTGTCGACATCAGCTCATTCATTCCAGAAGCCAGGTCTAGGGGGCGGTGTACCTTGGTTCCAGCTTCCACTCTTGTTCGGTGCCTCGGATCAGGCCAAGGGATCTCTCATTTCCCTTTGACTTGATTGTTTCTCCAGCTCCTTCCAGCATGATCGAGATTCGTATACTTGATGGTCCAGTGATCCAGCAGCAGCTCTTGATGATTCCCGGGTGTGTGTGAGATGTCTCAACCCTCATGAGGGGGTGGCCCTGCAAGTAGCCCCCCACATGCCCGGATGACCTCTTCTTTGCAGCCTTCGATGCAGCTCTAGATATTTGATGATGTTGGCTGTAGCCACTTGCAGCGCCTCTTCGACTTGCATGTATCAGTCAGATTTTGTGAGCCCTTCCCCATTTACAGGGGGCAGTTGGGTTGTATTTATCTCTATACCTCGTATATTATTGTACCGGGCCTGCCGTTATCCCAGTAATAAAGATGTATGTGGGATTCTCATCGTATTTTTATCTTCATCTCGGCTCATGATTATGCCACCAGTATTCCTATGGTTCGGTCCCTTGCTTCATCGACACACTATTCTTTGTACTTTGTCTCGGTGGGCATAGGTATGCCTCCCCCGCTGCCTCAAAGACGTGTACCTCTCATAAAAATCTCATAAAAAGAGACTTGTTGCACCTACGAGTCTCGTCTCCCTCATGGTCTAGTTCTTTCAAGACACTATCTACCTTGCACTCTCGACTTCCCCTTTGGTGTCTAGTGATTGAGTTCTTACAACGTACTTCAGTCATACAATTAGCTCCTAACGCTCGCATGCTAGGGGGAAATCTATTACACCATTTTTTGGTCATCATACCTATTATCATTAGATGGACCCAAGTACACCATGTAAGCATTCAATTTTTACCCTAAGTAAAATGGCCTTCACTATGTTAAAACAGAAACCCCTAAAGGAAATATTAAACAAACCTATATTTGTTTGATTTTCCTCATGGAATAATTAATTAAACAATAATTTAATTATTATTCCCAAATATGTTTAACCCAAATCAAAGAAATTAATTAGATAAACCTTTATTTATCTCATTATTTTCTAGGAATAATTATTTAAACGTTATTTAGATAATATTCCTTGTTAAATATGACCAAATCACCCACAAATAATTAAATAAATCATTATTTATTTGTTGGCAATATGATGCTGAGTGTTGTCCTTGATGGCAACCCACTTGATGAAGATGATGGCAACCTACTTGATGAAGTTGTCCTTGATGGAATATGTCTTGATGAACTTGTTAAATAATGTATATCTGATGTATCTACAATGAGTACAGAAGGTAATGATGGAAGGAATGTCAGTATGTGCCAGAATATGATAAAAAGAGTATGTCTCAAGGCATACGCAGATTTTTCTAGACTAAGTAGCGTATGCACGCGGGTAATAACGTGCCAAGTCACGTATGGGCAAAAGCGCTCTAAATATGTAAAACTAGGGGTAATCACCATGGTATTGACCCATTGTATTGAGTAATGATTCGTCTATGTGACCCCGTCTAGGAATACCATCGAAAGTAATGTGGTTTTGACTCATGGTATTGATGAAGGGTAACCCTATATAAGGAGAAGAAATTCATTGTGCAAATGATGTGTGTGGGTGCAAGACATCTGAGCTTGAATGAATACTTCTCTCTGAAGTATATCTGAATGGAAAGGGTTATAGTTGAAAGATCGATCTGAATGCATGATGCACCAATGAAGAAAATGATGAAGAAGGGTATCTAGATCTGAATTGTATTTGTACTTGCTAGATCTGTTTATGGAATGATTAGATTTGAGATGAGGCGAACATCTGTCTAAAGTAAAGGGTAAAATCTGTGTGATGTATCTGTTCTAAAGAATTGCAATGACCTAAATGTCTGAAGAACCATACGCTAGTTCACCGCAGAGGAAGCGTGTATATACGCGGGTTTGCTGAAGAGAAAGCGCGTATGGGCAGTGAAATTAACTTTGTAATATGTACAGAAGTATACGCAGGTTTGTATGGTAGAAGGCGCGTATATACGCAGGATAAGTGAAAGGAAAGCGCTTATGCAAACTAGGTTTTGCTGAAGCATGGGGTATGAAATGTCTGATCCGTTCCGTCGTGTTATCGGCGATCCGTATCCCAAGGCTTCCGAGTTGTCCGTATCGCTTTGTTGTATGATTGAGCTTAAATGTATGGAGGGTCCAACAAATATGATGAAACGGTTCATAAGTTGTGCTCTAACAAGATGTTGGATCCAAAGGTGAAATTGATGAAACGTGTCCATATTGGTGCTGAGGGTTGTAGCCTTCAGTCAGGGGGTTGTAGCTCCCTTCCAGGTGAGGCTGGTAAACGAGAGCAGGGGGTTGGTGCTCCCTTCCAGGTGAGGCTGGTAAACGAGAGCAGGGGGTTGGTGCTCCCTTCCAGGAGAGGCTGGTAAACGAGCGAAGGTGGGTGCCTGCGTACTGGTATGAGTCTGCGCCAGTACATATGTTGTAAGATGTTTTCTTTATAATAAAATATTGAAGGCTGAGCAACGGCAGCGGTGGTTTTCTCCCTACTTGGGTTTCCACCTAAAATCCTGGTGTTCATGTGTGATGCTTTCTGTGATGGTTTATTCTGTTTTTACTGCACATATTTACTGATAACTTAACATCAGATGAATGAATGTTTCAAAGAACTAAGTTCATAAATATCTGCATAATTAGATCTCTGCTAATACGCGAGTTGTATGAAGGATATCCGCGTGTATACGCGAGTTTAATAAAGGAAAGTAGCGTATGGGTTTTAAGGAATGAAAAAGTAAAAAGTTTGTGAATATGCAGTAAATACTGATTCACCCCCCCCTCTCAGTATTTTTTCCAATTTGGTATCAGAGCAGGTCTTTCTGCAGAAGCTTGATCGCTTGAAGGAGATCCATCGCAATGGGAAGTCATGAAGGAGTAATGTCTCTAAAACCACCTCTATTCAATGGAAGCAATCTGATATTCTGGAAGGTACGAACAAAAGCATATCTGCAAAGTCTTGGTGCAGAAGTATGGGCAATCGTGGAAGAGGGCTATCAATATCCGGAAAGTATTCCTACTGATGCGGCTGAAAGAAAGAAGTATGAAATCAATGCCAAAGCAGTGAATGTCTTATTAGGAAGCATGTCTGAACCAGAATTTGCTAAAGTGATGCAGCTAAATTCAGCAAAAGAAATATGGGACAAAATCATTCTGAGCTATGAAGGAGATACGAAGGTAAAAAATGCAAAACTCCAAACTCTCAGAATTGAATATGAAAATTTAAGGATGCATAGTGATGAAAGCATTGCCAGTTTCTTCTTACGTCTAGATGAGATTGTAAATCGAATGAGAAATTTGGGTGAAACCATGGCCGATACTACTCTGGTGGAAAAAGTCTTAAGATCTTTAACTTCAAAATTTGACTCTAAAGTTTCAGCTATTGAAGAAAGGCAATATCTACAAACTCTTACTGTTGTTCAATTACATGGTATCCTGACTGCCTTTGAAATGAGATAAGGAGGTCCTTCTCAAATCAAAGAAGCTGCTTTTAAGGCGTCTGCAAAAGGAAAAGAAAAGGAAGTTGTCAAGGAATCCAGCTATATATCTGAAGAAGAAGAAGAAGCAAATTTTGTGAGAAGACTCCAACTAGGAACCGAAAGGTTCAAAGGTAAGCTTCCTTTCAAATGTTTTTATTGTGGAAGAGTTGGTCATTATGCTGCAAAGTGTCCTTATAAAGAAACATCTGCTAAAGGAAAAGAAGTAGCAAGAAGGAATAAGAATCGATCTAGCACAAGAAAAAGCTACTATATTAATGAAGATAGTGATGGGTTATCTGATAGTGAGGAAGAATGTGAACAAGATATTAAACTGCTCATGGCAAAAGAATCTAGAGAAGAAAATGATACTTTTGTGGATGCTCTGGAAGACAATGATTTTCTTGAAGAAAACAATCAACTCAAGGTAAGCCTAGAAGAAAGGAACATAATCATAGAGACTCTTGAAAGTAAGCTTGAAGCAAAGGAAAAACGCATTGAATAATTAGAGTGTGAAGTAGTAAGTCTAAGGAAAGATAATGAGAAAGTAAAAACTCTCAATCTTTGATTTGCTAAAGGTTCAGAAACCTTAGATGAGATTATCAAGATACAACAGTCTCCTCTTATAAAAACAGGTCTTGGATATACTGGGGAATCTTCCCAGACTTTAGCACCAAATTATCTGAAAGCAGCCACAGCTGGTTCACTACATTCAGCCACTCAGCAAGGGAACAAAGGATATTTCCAGGTAAAGCATGATCATCTCAATTCAAGGAACACTAACAGGGATATCTTTCAAAGAAGCTACAATCAACAGGTAAATTCAAATAGAAGATTTCATGATCGTAGAAATTTCTACTTCAATGGACAATGTTTCTCATGTCACAATTTTGGTCATAAAGTTGTTCAATGTGTTGCATATAAAACCATCATGACAAGAGAAGCAAGAAAGAAAAGGATGAATATTGAACCAAAGAGGAACACCTATAACAACTTTTCTCCTCTGCAAAACGAAGTTGAATGCACTTATTGCAATAACTTTGGTCATGAAGAATCTGAATGCAGGAGCAAGGTCCAGCCAAAAGAACATGTTCCCTCAAGCTCTAAAGTGTGGAAAAAGAAAGAAATACCGGTTGAAAATTGTGGGATAGCGTTATTTGCAGAAGGTGAAGAAAATCAATGGTACATTGATAGTGGGTGCTCAAGACACATGACAGGTGGCAAAAGAAAAATTCTTGCATATAATGCTCTAGAAAAGGAAAAGAAAGTTACATTTGGAAATGATACTCCTGCTGTAATTAAAGGAAAAGGGTCAGTATTTCTAAAAGAAAAGGTGAAGGCTAATGATGTCATGTATGTGGATGGATTAAGGCATAACCTGTTAAGTGTAAGTCAAATTTGTGATCAAGGAACATAAGTGGTCTTTAGTTCAAAAGAATGTGTGGTTCGTGATCTTGATACAGGTAAAATTATTGTAAAAGGGAAAAGAAATCCAAGCAACCTGTATGTACTAAACTGCAAAGATCAATGTTACTTGAGAAAGTCTTCAGAAAATTGGCTATGGCATAGAAGGCTGGGGCATCTGAGCTTCTCTCAAATCAACAAAGCAAGCAGACTTCAAGCTGTTCGTGGTCTTCCTAATATTAATCTACCAGAAAGTATCATATGCAAATCTTGTCAATTCGGTAAGCAGACCAGAGTACGATTTAATGCCAAAGAAGGATCATCAAGTGAGCCTCTTGAACTCATTCATACTGACATATGTGGACCTATGAGGAAAAAGTCACCACGTGGGGAAGAATACTATATCTTATTTATTGATGATTACTCTAGAATGTGTTGGACCGGGCTCATTAAACACAAAGATGAAGCATTTGAAAAATTTCAGATATTCAAAGCATTAGTTGAAAATGAATTAGATCTAAAAATCAAGTGTCTTAGATCTGATCGAGGAGGAGAATATACATCAAATGAATTCTTTGAATTTTGTGAACAACATGGTATAAAAAGACAATTCTCTGTAGCAGGCACTCCACAAAAAAATGGCGTAGCAGAAAGAATGAATAGAAAAATTCAACAAATGGCTAGAGCTATGCTCGATGATTCTGGAACTCCTGACATGTTCTGGGGTGAAGCAGCACATACAGCAGCTAACATTCTCAACAAGGCTCATGTTTGGGTAAATAGTGACAAAACTCCATATGAACTCTGGTATGGTAATTCTCCCTCTGTGAAGCATTTTAGAGTTTTTGGAAGTAAATGCTTTATCAAAAATAATGATGAAAAGCTTGGCAAGTTTGAACTTAGATCAGATGAAGGGATATTTCTTGGTTACTCATCTACAAGCAAAGCATACAAATGTTACAATAAAAGGCTTCGAAAGATTGTTGAATGTATTGATGTTGTTATTGATGAGTCTCCTGCAGCTCCTAAAGAAGAAAAACAAACAACAAAAGAAGATGATGGTGACTTATGTCCTTCTACATCAAATAGAAATGATATAGACACTGGATCCAATGAAGAACCTGAAGATGATCTATCTGAAAAAGCTCCATCCAGATATGTTCTAAAGAATCATCCTGAATCTCAAATTTTGGGAGACAAGGAATCAAGTGTACGAACAAGGAGAACTCTTGTGGGATCTTCTAGTCATCTGGCACTTCTATCCACAATTGAACCACACAATGTCAATCAAGCTAGCAAAGATGAATGTTGGAAGCAAGCCATGAATGAAGATCTTGATCAAATTGAAAATAATGATACTTGGGAATTGGTACCAAGACCACATGATAAAAATGTCATTGGAACTAAATGGATTTTCAAGAACAAGTTAAATGATAATGGGGATGTTGTAAGAAACAAAGCTAGATTGGTTTGCAAAGGGTATACTCAACAAGAAGGTATAGACTTTGAAGAAGCTTTTGCTCCTGTAGCTAGACTTGAAGCCATAAGAATGTTTCTTTCTTTTTCAAGTTATCAACAAATCAAAGTTTATCAAATGGATGTTAAATCTGCTTTTCTTAATGGTGATCTAGAAGAAGAAGTATATATAGAACAACCGGAAGGATTCATTTTGGGAAATGATAAAAATCTTGTTTGTAGACTTAAAAAGGCTCTATATGGTCTCAAACAAGCTCCAAGGGCATGGTATTATCGTCTTGACAAATATCTTCATCAACAAGGATTTTCAAAGGGGTCTGCTGATAGCAACTTATACACAAAAATTGAAAATTATAAACTATTGATTGTGGTTGTATATGTTGATGATATCATTTTTGGGAGTAACGAAGAATCTATGAGTCAAAAATTTGCTTCTGTCATGCAGCAAGAATTTGAAATGTCCTTACTTGGGAACTAACATTCTTTCTTGGCTTGCAAGTGCATCAAACTGCAGATGGTATATTCCTATCACAAGAAAAATATCTTAAGCAAATTCTGAAGAAGTATGGCATGGAAGAATGCAAACCTGTAAGTACACCAATGATAACCGGATGTAATCTTAGTTCTCATGATGATTCTCCCACGGTGAATCAACCAGAATACAGATCAATGATAGGAAGTCTACTTTATCTCACTGGGACTAGACCAGACATTATGCATGCAGTTGGGATTGTTGTACGATTCCAAGCTAATCCAAAAAAGTCTCACCTTCAGGCTGTTAAAATAATTTTCAAATATCTACAAGGAACTCAAGACTTTGGTCTATGGTATCCAAAGAATGCTGATCTTACTCTTCATGCTTACACTGATGCAGATTGGGCTAGAAGTGTTGATGATCGGAAAAGCACTAGTGGTGGTGCATTCTATATGGGACCCCGGTTAGTATCTTGGTTCAACAAGAAGCAAAATTCTATTGCCTTATCTACATCAGAAGCAGAATATGTGGCTGCCGCATCTTGTTGCACTCAACTCCTTTGGATGATGCAAACCTTACAAGATTTTCAAATCAAATGTACACCTCCTGTCCCCATTAAGTGTGATAATACAAGTTCCATCAGTATCTCAAAGAATATGTGGCTGTCGCATCTTGTTGCACTCAACTCCTTTGGATGATGCAAACCTTACAAGATTTTCAAATCAAATGTACACCTCCTGTCCCCATTAAGTGTGATAATACAAGCGCCATCAGTATCTCAAAGAATCCTGTTATGCATTCGAAGACCAAGCACATTCCCATCAAGTATCACTTCTTACGTGAACAAGTGCTTGAACAAAAGGTGAAGTTGGAGTATGTTCCTTCCAAGGAACAAGTTGCTGATATCTTTACCAAACCACTGCCCAGGGAAGCGTTCGAGTATCTAAGACAGAAACTGGGAGTAGTCTCTGTCAGTCAAAAGAACAAATCTGCTTAAATTTAGAAGATTAAATTGTATACGCGGTTTTGATGAAACACAGTCGCGTATATACGCGAGTATAGTAACATACATCTGCGTATGGATAATTGCTGACAATTTTTGGTTGAGGGTCAGCATTTTCAGTACTGTTTGGTTATTCTGGTTATATGTATTTCCGATAGAGCATCTGATATGAAGAAGACAGGTACAGGTAGGAGAAATTTAGGGGGAGATGAAGGAATGTGAAAATTTCTATGCTTCACTTTCCATACGCGGGTTAGATGAACAAAAGTCGCGTATACACGCGAGTTTCAACAGACACAGTCGCATATGCATTAATGATAATAGAATTGGGATGACAGCTGAAGATCAGGAGCAGAGGTTCAGGGGGAGCATCAGTCTGAATGCTAATGATGCACTGTTAGCATTATTCTGGTTATACTCATGCTAATGAAATGATACATGGTTTCTTATGTTGAAGATTATGGATGAGTCCTGTTTGCTTTTTGATGAAGAGTATTCGTTGCTGAGATGAAAGTCTTATAATTCAGAGATAAGGACAGATCTTGCAGAGATTGTTGCCGATGAGTTGCTGTTGAAAGTGTTCAGGTTGCACAAGCTAAGGAGGAGCCTTGGTCATATGGAAAGGATGTTTGGATGCACATTTTCAGGGGGAGCATTAGCCTTGCTGAGTATAATGCATTGTTGGCACTATGATGGTTCTGAAATATGTTCTTTCTCTTGAAATCTTTCTGGTATTGGTCATGAAACGTCATATTTGTAATTTGATGAGAAGGTCTTGTTGAGACCCATAATGTAAAATTGTAATATTCAGTCATGTAAGGACTTGTCAAAAAATTTGTAAACCCACTTGGTTGGGTAATTGAGTCAAATTTGTAAACCCACTTAGTTGGGTAGTTGAGTTGAAATGTGTAAACCCACTTGGTTGGGTATTTGAGTCTCTTATGTAAATCCACTTGGTTGGATCTTTGATGTAAGTAAGAGCCTTTGGTGATAGAAAGGTCATAGAGTCATGTGCTTCATTGAAAAATATGTTTGAAGATTCAGCATGAACTCAGGGGGAGCTTGGTCACTTCAGTGTACATCAGATCTGCAGAACGCTTCCTTCTACAAAAGGAGAAAAACCTTGTGTTGGTTTTGGTCCGCCCTTTGCCCTTGATGTCAAAGGGGGAGAGTGACATGGTGTTTGAATAAAGGAAAAGAATGGTGTCAAAGAGAGTGACATGGTGTCATTGTGTTCTTAATGTATTTATCTGTTGTAATGATCAAACACCATCGTGGTTGCCGTCAAGTCCAAAGGGGGAGATTGTTGGCAATATGATGCAGAGTGTTGTCCTTGATGGCAACCCACTTGATGAAGATGATGGCAACCCACTTGATGAAGTTGTGCTTGATAGAATATGTCTTGATGAACTTGTTAAATAATGTAAATCTGATGTATCTACAGTAAGTTCAGAAGGTAATGAAGAAAGGATTTCAATATGTGCTAGATCTATGATGAAAAGAGTATGTCTCAAGGCATAAACAGATTTTTCTAGGAGAAGTCACGTATGCACGCGGAAAACAACGTACCAAGTAGCGTATGAGCAAAAGCGCTCATAAAGTGCAAAACCAGGGGTAACCACCATGGTATTGACCCATTGTATTGAGTGATGATTCATCTAAATGACCCCGTCCAGGAATACCATCGGAAGTAATGTGGTTTTGGCTCATGGTATTGAAAAAGGGTAAACCTATATAAAGAGAAGAAATTCATTGTGCAAATCATGGGTGTGGGTGCAAGTCATCTGAGCTTGAATGAATACTTCTCTCTGAAGCATATCTGAATGGAAAGGGTTACAGTTGAATGAAAGATCTGAATGTATGATGCACCAATGAAGAAATGATGAAGAAGGGAATCTAGATCTGGAATGTATTTGTATCTGCTAGATTTGTTTATGGAATGATTAGATCTGAGATGAGGCGAACTTCTGTCTGAAGTAGAAGGTAAAATCTGTGTGATGTGTCTGTTCTGAAGAATTGCAAGGACCTAAATATCTGAAGAACCATACGCTAGTTTGACGCAGAAGAAGCGCGTATATACGCGTCTTCGCTGAAGAGAAAGTGCGTATGCGCAGTGAAATTAACTTTGTAATATGTACAGAGGTATACGCAGGTTTGTATGATAGAAGGCGCGTATGTACGCGGGATCAGTGAAATTAAAGCGCGTATGCAAACTAGGGTTTGCTGAAACATGGGGTATGAAATGTCTGATCTGTTCTGCTGTGTTACTACTATCTGTATCCTACAGTTCTGAGTTGTCTGTATCATTTTTGTTGTATGATTGAGCTTAAATGTATGGAGTGGGTCCAGTCTGAAATATGATGAAACGAAGCCTGCAAGTTGTGCTCTATTGAAGATGTTGGATCCAGTGTGAAAATTGATGAAACGTGGTCCATATTGGTGCTGAGGGTTGTAGCCTTCAGTCAAGGGGTTGTAGCTCCCTTCCAGGTGAGGCTGGTAAACGAGAGCAGGGGGTTGGTGCTCCCTTCCAGGTGAGGTTGGTAAACGAGAGCAGGGGTTGGTGCTCCCTTCCAGGAGAGGCTGGTAAATGAGCGCAGGTGGGTGCCTGCGACTGGTATGAGTCTGCGCCAATACATATGTTGTAAGATGTTTTCTTTATAATAAAATATTGAAGGCTGAGCAACGGCAGCGGTGGTTTTCTCCCGACTTGGGTTTCCACCTAAAATCCTGGTGTTCATGTGTGATGCTTTCTGTGATGGTTTATTCTGTTGTTACTGCACATGTTTACTGATAACTTAACATCATATGAATGAATGTTGCAAAGAACTAAGTTCATAAATATCTGCATAATTAGATCTCTGCTAATACGCGAGTTGTATGAAGGATATCCGCGTGTATACGCGATTTTAATAAAGGAAAGTAGCGTATGGGTTTTAAGGAATGAAAAAGTAAAAAGTTTTTGAATATGCAGTAAATATTGATTCACCCCCTAAATACTGATTCTGCCCCCCCCCCCCCCCCCTCTCAGTATTTTTTCCAACATTATTTAATTATCTTTCCACCACTTCCTTAAATAATTAAATAAATCATTATTTATTTGATTATCTTCTAACCGCTTCCTTAAAAAGATAAATAAATCATTTATTTATTTATTTTTGACAAATTAAGGGATTTGACCCAAGTCAAATACCTTTTCCCTCTAACAAATATAATAAAATATTCCATAAAAGTGGATCTAGATCTGGTTAACCCATGCACCAAGATCTAGAATGACCCAATATTTTGTTATAAATAGGAGGGTTTTTCCTACCATTCTTCACCTTTTGTTGCCTATTAGATCACTCTGGATCTATACACTTGGTCCCATTTTTCTACCATTTGCTGTGTGAGCTCCCTTTCAGTTCCATTCTTTGTGTGGGTTTTCTACACCAACAAGAGAGAGAAATCTTAGATCTGAAGTGCTGAGGACTTCCAAGAACCCATCCCACTGAGGAGAATTGGATACACCTTCTTGTTTTCCTCCCAGGTGCCCCATTAATATAAAAATTCTTTCAAAAATTGTTCGTCTTGTCTATTGGTATATGGAGCAAAACCCCCTTGTTTTTTACGCTTAATGTCTTTCCATGTAGATACGTTTCCAGCTCTTGCTATGTCCGCTAACCGTAGATGCGAAGATATTGGCGACCACTTTTGATGGTAAGGCTGTGGATGGTATAGTAGCTAAAGTGGTCCTTTTTCGTACCTTCGACAAGATTCATACTAACAAATCTTGCTATCAAACATTACGACGAGAGTTGCATGGTTTCTTGATGAAACATGCATTGTAGCTGTCCAATGTCATGCTGCTTCAGAGTTTATGGATATAGTCTCTAAATGGTGCTATCACTGTGAAAACACAGCTGGTGCATTCTTTAGTCCAAAAGGTATGACATGGTATGAAAATGATATCCTGAGAAGTCATCTGTGAATGAGTATGCTTCGTTTCCTGCTACATTGTCAAGAACCTTATCGCTAAATGGAGTTGGAAATGGATCATGAATGCATGCGTTATTGAGACTTCTGTAGTCTAAACATACTCTAATTTCTGATTTCTCATTTTTACTTTGTATTACAATGGGACTGACCCATTCTGCTTTTTCAACTGGGAAAATCAAGCCTGCCTTCAACATTTTGTCTATCTCTGCTTTAACTTTTTCTTTTACTCTCGGATTCAGGCGGTAAGGCCTATACTTTAATGGCCTCGCGTCTGGTTTTAAGACTATGCACATTTCTCCCAGATGTCGTTTAATCCCTTTGAGCTCTGCCACTGAAGATGGGAACAAGTCGTCGTATTCCTGTAACAGGTCAAAGATTTCCTTTGTTGTCTCTGTATCCCAATAATATCCAATAGATGCAATCTTGGGCTTTTTTGCGCTTCCAATATTTCGCCTATTCGTCTTTAAAGGTAACAAGTGTAGTCCCTCTGTAGTTGGTTCTTCTTGTATTTCCCACTCTCCCTATTTCTCTTCAAAGTATAAATGTCAGAGATTCTCTAAGTCATCATCGTCTATCCTTTTACATGCTACTGATTCTTTAACTTTCTACTCTGATAACGGTATCTCTTCATTTTCCTAAGGCTCTAGAAATAACAATACTCGTTTAATTGCTTAGAGGGCATATGTGACTTGTTCCGTATCTCCTTCAAAAGAAAAACTTTGCGTAAATGTTTCTACAATTGTTTCCCTGGTACTAGTTCCTCTCTTCTTCTCTTCTATCAGGTACCAAGCTTGTGGAATGGTGTCTAGTGAATGTATAAAGTTGTGCACCCACAAAGATTCTAGATACCCTTCTTTCCTGCACTTATACTCGCATCTACTTAATTTTTCCAGGGGGTCAGAATCCCCTTGGTACTTCTCTCTGAATTGCGGTCCTAAAGCTTCGTGGAATCTAGTTCTTAATGCTCTGGTAACATATTCCCATCGCGAAAGAGAGTTGCAATGGTTAGTCCACCACCTTGCTGATGTGGATTGTAGTGATACGTCCATAAGAGGGATTCTATGTTCTACTGGTACTTTTTCTTCCACTTTAGTAATGAATGTATTTACAACATGCATATTTGAAATATTTGGATATCCTTTTACCTTTGTACCAATCCAGTTGACTCCCTGAATGTTGGCACATCTTCTGGTGTTAATTTCATATCCTCCCTATTTCCAATCATCCCATGCTACTACTAATCCTAAGTCGGAACTCTGAACACTTCTCCAACTTACGGTCCCTCCTGCTGTAGGATTGATATAATCTTCTCTCCTTCCTGCCATCATCTGGTAGAGTTGATCTAGAAGCTGAGTGTCCTCTCTATTGTCAATAGTCTCGGTGTATCGGGGTCCTTGATATGGGTCCAATGGCTGAACTACTCTGACTTCTCCATCTTTGAATATCATTAATTCCTTCTTTAAATCAATCACTGCATAATTCTCAAAGGCCCAATCTATCCAAAACAAAGAAAGATAGGGATCCTTGTCTCCCATGATGTTTATTACTTCAAATTATGTATAGGTTTTTACTCCTGCAACATCAACTTCGACTTCTTCCAGCCTTCCTATTGGTACAATACAATATTTATTTTCCATTCTGAGCTGTATTGCTGAATATGTCAGCTTTGGTTTCCCCAGTGATTCCCATGTATTTCGGGGTATAATGTTGACATCTGATCTGAGATCAAGCATTGTATCTCTAATTTGAAATCTCGTGGCCTAAGTGTTTGCATGGAACTCCTTTCCAGTTCTTCTCTTGTTTCTTTTCACTCTTCTTATGTACTTTTCCATTGAATTCCCCGAGTCTCCAAGTTCTGCATTTCCTTGCACGACCAATTCTATATTTTGCTTAGTTGCTCCAGCATTGGTTTGTTGTTTACAATTTTCAGGAATAGTCAGAACCAATCCTCTATCAATGTACTTGTATGGATCTCCTTCTCTCTTCTGCTGGACAGTTGTGGAATTTCCATACTCCGATGTCTCCCATTTGGGAAAATGTTTCTAGTGCTTCTTTAAAATACTATTTCTGTGGGTCTGGGATGAAAGGTTTCTATGGGGATTCCGGTTTGATTAACTTTATCAGGTCCATTTCTCGAGCATGTTATCATGTTTTCTTCCCTCCCCATGTTACTATAGCTACACTTTGAATGGGATGAGCTTCTGTTATTCTTGGTTATGCATTAACCAAGTTAGCTCCCCTTTGTCTGGTTCTTTCTTCCCATCTCTTAATCAGCTTTGGGCAGTTTTCAGTTGCATGCACGTTAACTCTGCATTGACAGCACCATGGTCTCCTATGCAGCGGACATTCCCTTTCTACATTCCCTTCCTGATCATAGTAACATCTTATTGGTCCTCTTCCTCTAGTTCTTCTACCTCTCATTCCTCCTCCTCGCCCCCTTGGAGTTTCATTCACTCTATAAGACGACCTGTCCAATCGTTCTGCCAATGCATCTAAGGCTCTACATTGCTCTGTATTATGAGTTGTAGAAGCACAAAATTCACAGTATCTATTGTTTGGAACATTAGAATATTTTTGCAGAATTGGACACAATCATGGAGGATGACCAATACCTTTGAATATTTCACATCACTCGGTTGCTGTTTGATTGTGTTGATTGGGGAACCCCAGGAAGTGGGGTTGTGGTTTGTATAGTCCTTGATTATTTATCTACGTAACTCCTCCGTCTGGTGGAGCCCCCTGTGTTTTGGTCGCTGAAGTTCCAACATTTTCTCCTCGCAACCTCAGACATTCTGTGGCAACGTGTCCTTCCATCAAACAATGTGTGCACCACACGTTGGGCCTTGCAAGTCGTACCAGTTGAATTTATTTCAACTTCTCCATTAAACTGGCTATTTGATGTTGTAGTCCTAGTATGGAAGGATCTTGTATTGCTGGACCTCCTCTGAAATCCTGCGAATAACCTGTCATAGCTTCTATTTTCATGGCTTGATGAAGAGCATCCTGAAGGGTATCAATATTCTATTGCGTCAACAGTGTACTTGTCAACGATAGGAGTGCTTTGATGAACCAATCCCACTGGTGATTCAGATCGATTGGGTAAATTAGCTTTCCAATCACGTCTTTGGTTTCTCCTTCCCGCTATTTGATTTCCCATAGCTTAGACAATCCTTGCTGATTCGTTTGAGGAAATTTGAATTCTTGGAAAAAATCTTTCTTCACATCATCTATTGCTGGGTTCTGGTGTGCTTCTGACCATTTAATGAACCAGTGCAAAGCTCTTTCTCTTAGTGTGGTCTGGAACTCAATTAATCTGACTACATCTGGTGTCTGTCGAGCTCTCCAAATTACTTCACAGAGATACCAGCGCTAGTCCACATCGTCGTTACCTTTTCCAGAAAATTGTGGGTATCGGGTGAACGATCCTGCCATATTTCCTTGTGTTGGTGGCACTAAAACAAAACCTCTACTTCTCGGCCGAGAGATTGTACTACCAGCACTGTTGCTAGTAGATATATGTATTTTGGATTTAGTACTACTCAACTTGCTAAACTCCCGTAGCTTAACAAAAAACTTATCAGGTGGATGATAGAGTACCAAGGGAAGGTTAGGAATAGTGCTACTTGAAACTTGGGGAATAGGATTACCTTGTATTATGGCTGCCAACCTCTCTTGGAATATTTTCTCCATTGCAACATGCAGTTCCACATCAGACTCCTCCTCAGGGCGCGCGTCCTCCTCATTGGACTTCTCTCCCTTTTCTCTTCGGGCTGGGCTCCTATAAGCTTGCCTAACTTCCTTAATGGTCCCTCCCATTCCTTGGGATCCCATCTAACCTTCTCTTCCCTTTGTCATATGCGACACCTTTTCCTTGTTCTGTCGATTCTCCTCCTGCTTTTCAAACTCTTTCATCGCCCTTTCCCGCCACTTCTCAGCAATCTGCGCCCTCTGATGTGCTCTTTGCTCTCTCAAACTACTGGAGGTTTCGACATCGATATCCCTATTCCCTCCTTTTCCTTTCTCATAGCATATTTCCCTAAAATCCTTCCCCTAGTACTGGAGGTTTAAGTCTCCATCTCAGGGCTTTGGAGTGACATCATTCTCTCATCCACCATTAGAGATTTAATCCACAACGGGATTTCTTTCAATAGTTCTCCCCGCAACCTAGATATAAATATGTCTTCGGCTTTTGTAAAATATTGGTAACACTTGGCTGCAAATTCCATAATGTACCCCTCCAAGGGATATTGTACCCAAAAATCTACTGCTCAAGTTAGATCTATATCTAACCGATGGAGTGCTACTAGATCTGTGTGCGTCCAATTGCGACAGACACTATGCGATCCTCATGGGAGTGACTTGATTTGAAGTCTTCACAACCAATTGTAAAGATCTTCGGGAAAATTTCCCCAGAAAATTTCATATGGGTCACTCGCAGATTCAGAAAGAACGACCTGGTACTTGACAGTCTTTTCCCTCTGCTGCCGAAGTTCCGCTTGTTGCGATATGAACTAATCTAAGTGATTATACCACCAACTTTGTAGTTCCTTCTTGGAGCTCCACGATAACATGATCTAACTTCTAAATGAATTTTCAGGTCCTGGCAATGGAACCATTTGTTGGTGAAAAAGGAGGTCTTAGGGCAAGACCTAGGTTCAGGTTTGAGGCCAACAAGGTTTCTGCAGTAGTCTAGAACAACACCGACATTTTCACCCTACTCAAGGGAGTAGGGAGTCTCACCCGAGGCATGTCGTGACCTTAATAAGATTAGAAGCTAGATAATGTTGGAGACAAATATTAACACAGATAACAACTGTGGAGATTTAGAAGCCACATATATATCTTAACTCTAAGAAGGAGCTATCATTCATCAGGACATGTTCAAAATGCTGAACTAAAAAATTAATCTAGGCATATATTTACCATAATAATTTAACCATCAATCAACTCACGATATCACACACACATCAACAACTCAATTTCATTACCAATATCAAAATAACATACATGTGCTCCATAAAGTCTATTATAGTCTAGATCAGTACAAAATACTTCACATAGAGCTCTCCCGAGGCTCTGCTTCTCCTCAGCCTCTCGCCCGGCTAACTAACTAACTAACCAACTCCCGAAATGACTGACTTCTTACCTATTTGTTTTCCGCTGACTGACACTGTTAGTCCTTTCTCCGCTTTCTTCTTTCTCACTATGAGTTCTATTGATTGTTCTTGTCTCACACCTCTGCCATTTGCACTGTTCTCTTCCAATTCCGCACCACCTGTCTTCTGACTTTCCAAAACCGTGACAACTCGTTGTCTACCTTGATTGCATTCTGCCACCTATCCTCCAGCTCTCCGTAGCTCAAAAATGTTCTATCCCAAAACAAAGGCCCCAACATTGTGGTCATTTATTCTTCAATCATGATCTTCCACTGGGAGGGAGCAAGTCCCTAAATTATCTCCTTCTCCAAATCTGCATAATCTGCCTAATATTCTCACAATATTCTACAAAAATAACCAATATTAGGCACAAATATGAAATTACCTTTAAACCTTCCTAAGAACATATTAAAGCATAAGAAAAAATTATTAAGTGCAGGAGGAGAGATTTAATATATATTTTTGTTATCACACCCAAAATTTTCAAAATTATAACTTGAAATGTGTCAAGTTTGTAATTAGCTTGGTTAGGAGCATAGTTCCACGAAATGATAACTTTTATGATTAGTATAAGCTTCTATGATTGCTTTAAGTTGTTAGGGGATGAATTCAACTCATATCAAAGGAGAAAATATTAATTAGATACTTTAAATCAACTTAATGTGTCAAATCTGGTCACCTGTCAAAATTTTCTTGAGCCCGCAACGTTTTTAGTACAAAACTAACAGATTTCGCTGCGGAAACACCTAGTAATTCCGTAGAGAATCTGACACTTGTAAAACTAAATTTGATATGAAAGTGTGTCTTCCTGTAACAGTTTTCTGCATAATGATGAGTTGTTAAACTTTGAGGGTTTCAAGGTCATGTTGTTAGAATAGGGTCATTACTGAAATTTTTTGGCACGTTTTGGCATCAATTACCATTTTCTTAATGAATCTCATCTCATTTTTCCAAATCTATCCCTCTTTCCTCATGCTTTTGTTTTTTGTTCTTGTAAGCTGCTACCAAAGCAACTTGCTGCCATTTTCTTTTTCCTTAGAATTCCTCTGTCATATCAGTCCTCTATTGCCATAACAACTCGCTCTCATCAAAATATTTCACTGAACAGGTGTGGATATCTAAAGAAGGCCTCTGCTGCAAAACAAAGGAAATGGCTACACAAAAAAATGCAAATAAATGAGGCCTACCATTAAGGTACAAGCCTATAAGTCCAAGATTAATCATGGAAGATCCCAATTTCGTGGAAATTTTTACAAGAGCAGGGTGCATTCAGTTTTGTCAAAGATTACAAGGTCATCACAAATAGGTATCATAATATTTTGCACTTAATTTCAAAGGAACTTATACAAAGGTTGGGTTTCTTCATGTGCCAATTTCACTTGATAATATTTCTCAAGCAACAGGGATCCCTAGGACAGGAGAAGAATGGTTTAAAGCTACGAAGTTTGATTTAAATATTTGTGATGATTATCTGAAGCCTGCACATGTAGGAATACATATGTCTGTAGGGATTCCTAGAACCTATATTAAAGATAACTACTCTAAGTTATTTACAGTGATACATAAATACTTTACATGTGAAGGCAGATTCCATACAATCTACATGTATCATTTCAAGCTGCTGCTTCATTTTACAGGAAAACAACTGATAGATGTTCCTTTTTACCTTTTTAGAAGTCTTGGAAAAATGGCAGATAAGGTGCAAGGTAGACCTGAAATAAGCGAAACTTCCATCTTTCACCATGGATTGATAAAACTACTAGTACTGGAAGAATTAAATAATCTAGATAGAGACTAGGCAACTTTCTTGTTTATGAATGGGTATGAAATAGATGCTTTAACTCCAATGAAAGCTTTTAAACCCAAAACTCCTACTCCTAGACAAGAGATGAATACTATTGCAGAAATAGAAGGGAATCAACAAGAAGGTTTACAGCCTACAGCCGAAATCATGGAGATGATGAAGACATAATTAGAGAATAAAATTTTGGAAAGAAAATCTATAGAAGAAACTACTGAAGTTGATCATGAAGAAACCGCTGATAAATAAGAAGGTAACAATGAATAACAAACCTTTTTTGTCTTATATCATCATACTTCACATGTAGATATATTCAGGGATATTTTATAGGCTAAATTTATAAATTTTTTCAAGTCTTTGAGAAATTAGACAATTCCACAGCGTATGCCAGGATTAAAGGCCAGTTTTTGCTGCGGAATTTCTGAAGAATTCTTTTTGGTTTTAAACCACTTAAAATGACATGGTTAAGTAAATTTGAAGTTTGTGTTTAAATTTTTTTGATAACCTAATACCCTCCAATGGTCAAGAGTAGCAGAGGTTCATCACAGATGACCTATTTTTTTTTTTTTCGCTACGAAAGTAGCTCAAAACTCTATTTTGATAACAAGGTCAATTTTTGGAAGAAGGTGAACGGTAAATAACTATTTCAAATCTGTGCTCCATGAGAAATGACAAATAGTATCAAATCAATGATTAAGAGTATCAGATCAGAAGATTGCTAAGTGGAGATATTTTGTTATGGATATAGTTCGAAGATACTAGCTCACTATGTTGCCATATTATCAACTTGACAACTCCTTAATAGTAGGTAGAGAAGTTTCATGAAGACATTCAGAGTATTAATGTTTTTCTTGTGGCCAAAATGGTTGAAAGACATGATTCCTTTCAAGGAAGATTTGGATCATCTTTAGATTAAAATGTAATAAGTAGGTGTTTGAGTCATAGTATGACTCTAACTCCTAATTCGAAAGGTGTCATTTTATAGTTTTAAATATCTAGTTAGTGGTTAGATTTGGTGTCAGTAATAGAGTTTAATGATCTAGCCATTTGGCAGATTGCATGTAAAGGATATATGCCTATAAGTAATGAGTACTTCTATGTATGAAAAGGTTGGAAGATTTTATCTAAAAAGACTATTTTGTAAGGCTTTGGAGTTTCTGCCATATACAGTAACAATACAACTTTTCTTCACCTGGGATTCTTATTATATTTCAATGAGTTTCTGTCCTATCTCTCGAAATATTTTCTTCCAATGTATTAATTCTTATTACTCAGAACTCATGTTTTTCATGCTCTGACTTCCTTTAAGTATTAAGCTATGGTATATCTCTCTTAATATTTTTCCTTCAATGTCTTGATGTCTCATTACTCAGAATTCATGTATCACATGCTCTGAATTCCTTTGAACCTCAAGTTATTGAAATTTTCCTGTATGCGTTGCTCTTTCATTGAAATATTTACAAGCCTCATCTTCCACAAGGAAAGCCTTTGTCATTGAGATCCCTGTCACTGACTCCTTAGCCCAATGGTAGCAAGCATTCATCTTTTCAACCTGCAAACATACAAAACCAAGACACAAATAATAGAGTTAGACATATATCTTATATTATTAAGCAATATTATAAACCCCTTTGAGAGAGCCCTCTCAGACTGAAGAGGCTAAGCTTCAGTCAAAATCTGGTTTGAAACAGTTACTCCAAATTGACCATTGAAGCAACCCAAGAGGATTCAATTTGGTGATAACACTTTCATGTGCATAAGGAAGGTATATGGGCATAAGAAAGGTTATATGGGTGTTAATTTATGTCTAATTTAGAGGCCTATCATCACCCCCCTTCTAAAACTGTTGCTCATCCTTTAAGAAACCTATTCATCCTCCCCGCCTTCTGGTTCTTCCTGCATGCTGGCTTATTTCATTTTCTGTTTATTGGCCCATGCGTTGCTCCTCCTACTAATATTATTTATATTATTCTTGAATTTATTCTCGTTTGTGCTTCATGGAGGTGCTCAGATGCCTTAGGAAAATCTGTTTCGCATGCCAAGATGTGGGGGATCCACTTTTTTTTTTTAATTGCATGCAAAATAAACTCACATTTATTTTTTTGTGAACTGAGTTCACCCTTGGTTACCCCTTTGGCACTCCTTGTCTTCTAGGGAGCTACCAACAACTCCCTAGAAAATAGTGATTGAGTCCACTTTGACTCCAAGTAAACCATAGATTGAGTGCACTTCGTCTTCAGTTTGCTTGGCTGCCTTTGATATTTAAGGAGGGTGGACAACCCCCTTGAATATCTCCAATATTTATCCATAATTTCCTGACATTGTGCTCATTTATTCTTCAATATTGATCTTCCATTGGTATGGAGAAAGTCCCTAAATTATCTCCTTCTCCAAATCTTCATAATATGCCCAATATTCTCACAATATTCTACAAAAATAACCACTATTAGGCACAAATAGGCAATTACCTTTAAACCTTCCAAAGAAAATATTAAAGCATAATACAACATTATTAAGTGCAGAAGGAGAGATTTAATATATATTTTCATGTGCATAAGGAAGGTAGATGGGCCTTAATTTATGTCTAATTTAGAGGCCCATCATCACCCCCTACTGAAACTATTGCTCATACTCTGAGCAACCTATTCATCCTCCCTGCCTTCTAGTTCTTCCTGCATGCTGGCTTATTTCGTTTTCTATTTATTGGCCCATGTGTTGCTCTTCCTGCTAATATTATTTCTATTCTTCTTGCATTTATTCTCGTAGGTGCTTCATGGAGGTCCTCAGATGCCTTAAGAAAATCTGTTTCGAATGCCAAGATGTGGGGGATCCACCTTTTTTTTTAATTGCATGCAGAATAAACTCAGAGTTACTTTTTTGTGAACCGAGTTCACCCTTGGTTACCCCTTTGGCACCCCTTGTCTTCCATTACATGAAATGCTTACCACCCCCTTTCTCAAGTCCTTTTTACTTTTGTCTTTTTCCTCTTCTTGGTGGAAAAAGTGAGGCTAGTTGCTAGATAAGGTTGAGGTTGCACTGGTACTGATTTTGGCTGTAAAAAACTTTCCTTTTCACACTTTTTAATGTTTTCTTAAGCTAAAATAGATTCGAAGAAAGGGTTAGATGATTTCATACCTGGGCCTTACCATTGATTTGTTTTTGTAGGTGATATTGAAGTTGCTGATATGGTTGTTGAAGCTGTCTTTGGTGGTTCTGAAGCTGCATGTGATAATATGCTTGAGGTCCTTTTGGAGCTTTTGAGCATAGGAGGAGGAAGTCCAAGTTTGACTGCCTTTCACCAGGGTGTTGACCAAATTTTCTTTTTGTGTCAACTTGCTATTTTCTGCTTGCAAAGGTTGGAAGCACCTGCATTTATTAGAGATATACATGGAGAAATGCATTTTTCTTTTGAAGGCCTACTATCTGCCTCAATGAGGTTTTCCACTAGTAGGTCTGCCTAGGCGCAAAGGACGTTTTCACCTAGGATATTTTATTTTTCTCTTTTTATTTTCAACCCAATGACCGCCTCATGGAGGTTTTAAAATAGTGAGCCAATCTCAAAATAACAGAAGAGAAACCCTAACTCTTTTTTTTTCCACCCCATGTCCCTACCTGGGTGGCAACATGGGGAGGAAAATGGGAGATGGGATTCTATCAACTTGTTCTGACCTGGGATGATAAGCTCATGGTATCACTTCATTGTCGAGACCTGAAAGAATAATTCCTTCCACATATGAGCTTGGCTCAAATGTGCATCCTTCCGGATGCAGTGTCAAATGAAGAAGCCAGAAAATCATTAGCTCTCCCCGAAAAGGAGATGATCCAGCCACACCTTCCAGTACAGCTACCTTGTTACGAATTCACTCCATTCACTAGCCCAGCCTTCGGCATCCCCCTCCTTGTAGTTAAGGTAACGACTTGGGGCATGGCCATCTCCCATAGTGTGACGGGAAGTGTGTACAAGGCCCGAGAACGGATTCACCGCCATATGGCTGACTGGCGATTACTAGCGATTCCAGCTTCATGCAAGCGAGTTGCATCCTGCAATCTGAATTGAGGCTAGGTTTTTGAGGTTAGCTTGCCCTCGCGGGGTCGCAACCCTTTGTCTCAATCATTGTAGCACGTGTGTCACCCAGGGCATAAGGGGCATGATGACTTGACGTCATCCTCACCTTCCTCCGACTTATCACCAACAGTCTGTTCAGGGTTCCAAATTCAATGTTGGCAACTAAACACGAGGGTTGCGCTCATTGTGGGACTTAACCCAACTCCTTACAACACGAGATGACGACATCCATGTACCACTTGTGTTCGCGTTCCCGAAGGCACTCCTCTCTTTCATGAGGATTCACGACATGTCAAGCCCTGGTAAGGTTCTTCGCTTTGCATCGAATTGAACCACATGCTCCACCGCTTGTGCGGGCCCCCATCAATTCCTTTGAGTTTCATTCTTGCGAACGTACTCCCTAGGCGGGATACTTAACGTGTTAGCTACAACACTGCACGGGTCGATACGCACAACACTTAGTATCCATCGTTTACGGCTAGGACTACTGGGGTATCTAATACCATTTGCTCTTCTAGCTTTCATCTCTCAGTGTTAGTGTCGGTCCAACAGAGTGCTTTCGCCATTGGTGTTCTTTCCGATCTCAACGCATTTCACCGCTCCACCGAAAATTCCCTCTGCCCCTACCGTACTCCATCTTGGTAGTTTCTACCGCCTGTCCAGGGTTGAGCCCTGGAATTTGACGACGGACTTGAAAATCCACTTACAGACGCCTTACGCCCAATCATTCAAGATAACGCTTGCATCCTCTGTCTTACCGCGGCTGCTGGCATAGAGTTAGTCGATGCTTATTCCTTAGATACCATCATTTTTCTTCTCCAAGAAAAGAAGTTCATGACCCATGGGCCTTTTGCCTTCACGTGGAATTTCTCCGTCAAGATTTCACCCATTGCAGAAAATTCCCCACTGCTACCTCCTATAGGAGTCTGGGCCGTGTCTCAGTCCTAGTGTGGCTGATCATCATCTCGGACCAGCTACTGATCATCACCTTGGTAAGCCATTGCCTCACCAACTAACTAATCAGACACAAGCCCCTCCTTGGGTGGATTCCTCCTTTTTCTCCTCAGCCTATGGGGTATTAGTAGCCATTTCCAGTTGTTGTTCCCCTCCCAAGGGCAGGTTCTTACGCGTTACTCACCCGTCCACCACTGGAAACACCACTTCCCGTCCGACTTGCATGTGTTAAGCATGCCACCAGTGTTCATCCTGAGCCATGATCAAACTCTCCATGAGATTCATAGTTGCATTACTTATAACTCCCTTGTGGAGAAGGCTGATTCAACATCATATTTAGGCATAAATTGTCTCCATCTGCTTTATATAAGCTCAGCCTAGAGTTCACTTTCAGTATAGCCATCCTTACCCTCTCGTGTCAATCCCACAGGCCTAGTACGACAAGAGAGCCATAAAAAAAAAGGGATCATCCACATCCAATTTGTTGTCCATTTACCATAGTAGATTCACTCATTAATATATGATGAGGGGCCCCTTTAACTCAGTGGTAGAGTAACGCCATGGTAAGGCGTAAGTCATCGGTTCAAGTCCGATAAAGGGTTCATGTTTCCCACAAAGAAAGAAGGTTCAGGTGTCCATTTCTCATCGTATGATCCACATATTTTAAAGATGAAAACACTTTTTCGAGGGAAAAAAACTATTTGTCATGATAGGTGTTAGCGCTCAAATCTACCTTAGGCTGAAATAAGGTAAAACTCAAGGCTACATCAAACCACGCTCAGCCTCGTAGCTAGCCCTACGAGGACAGGAGAGGGCTCTCTCCGGGTCTATCTCGGCAAAAGTTCTTCAAAGGGGCTGAGATGAATTATAACGAATACTGATTTTAGGCTAGTAAAGAGATAGGAAATTTTGATTTTGATTTTTGGGTTTTTGTTGGAGAAATGGGAAAAAACAATTTTGGGTCCGGGGATAAGGCCAGATCTTTGCAGAATTCGAGTTGGGGCGAGGTAGGCAATAGTCTTGATGCTTTTAATCAGGTGTATGGATGGATCAGAATGACAAGGAGCTGAAGAGGGCAAGGAAGAACATGGATCCTCTCCAAATAGGCGAAAACATGTAAAACTAAACAAATTTAAAGGCAGAGCACTGAAACAATGGATTCAACCTCATTTACTCATTCATTTAGTTTCAGAAGCATAAGAAGGGAATGGAATACATTAAACATTAAAGAAATTACAATAAACTGAGAGAAAACACCATCAAGAACTGAAAGCCACAAGAATCCCAACAGGTGCAGCAAAACCTCTGATCTTTCCTTAGCCAAAATATGAAAAATATCTACAATAGTGTGCCAAAATCTTCCCAAGAGTCCAACCTATCCAACCTCTGAAAATGATTGAGAAATTAAATCATATAGACCTCCTAACCCCTTCCCACACCTCTAGGGGTCGAATTCCTCCTTCTAGGAGAAGTTCCAACTAATTCTAAACAAGGAGCTAGAATATAGGCATCCAAACAACTTGCCTCTAAAAGGGAGGAAACTGATTCTTACACTTGATTTTTACTTTTTTAGGAGTGAATCATCTAGAATAGGTAAAAATGAGTCCAAGTTACATGCCAACCATAATATTACATCAAGATAACTCAAAAATTACATCCACAAGCAAAACTGGTCCAACTGGCCGAAATTCTGAGCTGGAAGGTGAAAAATTGACCAAAAATCCATATGCGTAGCGCGCCTTTCAGCCTGCTTTTGGGGCACTTCCCGACATCCAAATTGAGCTCATGATAGCTCGTTGGAAAGCCCTGGATGTTGGATATCCAACCCAAGTGGAATTTCCCAATTTGGAGCTCATTTTCCCCTCAAAAACTTCATTCTCCCAGAAGTACTTCCTGCTGGTGCAAAAGGTGGCAGAAAGGTGGTTTTCATGGTGTTTTTTTGCCCTTTTGATCATCCAAAACTTGATGAAATGCTTCAGCCATATTTGAGCATGCGTAAATTTCCATGAAAAATCCAAAAATATAAATTTTTCCTCCAGCAAGTGTCCCAATCATAAGCGAGCGCGTCGACGCGCTACTTGTATGGCTGAAAAATCTGTTTTGAGACCAAAATTTTCAAAATGACAAAAAATTATCCAAATTCCTTGAAATTTGGACTGAGTGTCCTCTGTCATATGAAATGTTGGGCCAAGGAATAATTCGCCAAGATTCGGAGTGGATCATGTGTTTCATGACGTTTCAGTATCCTCCTGGTGCGTGCAGTTTCGGTAGTGAAAACACTGTCTCTGATGTGATGTGTCGGTCTCTGTCATGGTGTCACAATGTGTATGAAAGGTATGCTGATATGGTTATGATGAAAACAAGATTTTGGTGTATGCTCCAATCCCAAATGTGTCACATGTGTATCAAGGTGCTATAGGAAAGCCACAATGATAAGGGTTCTGTCAAATGAGTTTGAATGGACAACACTCACTGCTTGACTACATGGGGTTTGAAAAGAGAATAGGAAGGAGTATAAGGTGATGTAGAACAAAGAAACAACCCTTGCAATGATAGTTAGGCTTCGTCAATGGAGAATGGGAAAAGTGAGTGTATGAAAGAATTGGGGAATGTGAACGAGTGATATGAGTGGTATTTTAGGATATAAGGAGAAAAGGGATTGACAATAATGAATGACAATATTTCAGTGATGAGAAATGAGCCACATGTGTGAAATGGACTTTGAACTAATTGGCACCAAAATCAAAATTTAACAATCAAACTCCAACCCTATAAGAGCCATTTTTAACAAGAGAGTAGGGTTTGTGTTCTTCAACATTCAAAATCTTACAACCAATCTTCAAAAAACTCCAAACACTGACCAAAGATAATATCAAGATGATTTAAACTTACATGGGGCAAAGGAGACTGAGAGAATTTGAATTTTGAAGAGCAGTGGCAAAAATTTTGTGTTCTGGCCCAATGCGTAGCACGCTACATAGTGCATTTTGCAGGAGGCTTTTGGAAGCCTTCCCGGTGTCAAAATTAGGCGTGTAATATCTTGTTGGAAAGCTGTTGGAGTCTACTTTCCAACCCAAGTGGAATTGTTCAATTTGGAGTTAATTGACCCTATGAAAAATCAGATCTCCCAACACTACTTCCTGCAGGTGCATCAATTCTCCTGAGGCGATTGTATTCTTGACATTTCTCCAAAACCATTACACCTGTGTAAAAAGTGAAGGAGGGTTTTCTTTCTTGGCATGTTGTGTACAAAACCCTCTCTCATGTTTCCAAAATTCATCTTTTATTGCTCTGAAACATCATTTTAGTGAAACCTATCTCGATGTGTGAAACAAGGGATTTTGTCGAAATGAATCGAAATGAAGGGGATAAGGGGCTTCTAAATTCTTGGGGAAATTTTGGAAAGTAGGGAGGGATGTTAGGAAGCAGGGGAAAGTGGAATCGCAGAGATTGAGTGAGGGAAAGGGGTCCAAAAAAGCAAAACACAGGCCTGGTCTAGAAAATTGCCAAGTTGTGGCAAGAAACTAGGGTTTGTGGAAAAATGAGGAATTTGGGGGATCTCAGTGATGGGAAGTGTTTAATAAGGTATATTAATGATAGGGGAAGGTGTATGAACATCAGGATACAATTTTTTTCGATGATTTGACCATCCAAGAGAAATTACCTCCAAAACCCTAGGAGAGGGAAATGGACCTTACCTAGGCACAACTGAAGCATGAACAAGCTGTAAAATGACCCAATAGAACTTGACATGATGATGAAAACCCTCTGAATGATGGCACACTTAGCTGAATGGTGACATGGACCGAAATTTGGACAAATTTGAAAAGAGTGAAAACAAACCCTAGACCTAATGCCTAGTGACCAAATTTTGCTTGAAGACTCATTGAAATGACAAAATTTGACCTTGACACCTTAAAATCACTTTGTAAGAGCATGTTTGATCACTGGAGAAAGGCTGCAAAGGCTGACTCTAACATTGGCTCCAATGGGGATGGTAGCTCCTTGGAGGTGCCAAGAACGGCAGATCTTTGGGAGAGCAGACCAGTGCCTTATCCATTGGGCAATGGAATAAAAAACTCAAACTGAAATGCATGACTGAAAACTGATGACTTGACGACACAAATTGAATCTCACTCAACTAAAAACTAACTCGATACTTAAACACAACCGACAAACTGGAAATATTCTCAAAGTAGAGCTTATTCAATACAACCTACTCTAATTGTACTTTACACCACCCGATCAAGTGTAATGGAACAGCCAATGCAACCATGTAAGCATGCTGGATGCTGTTTGATTTCTTCCCAAATGCTTGCTTATGAACAACGAGAAATAACTACTGAAAGGCAACTCCCATGGAAACTTGTGAACAGATCCGTTGAATACTATGGATTCTCTATCCGCCTCCAAAAACACTGCATAAGGATCTTGAAATTCATGCTGCATAAGGATCTCAAAATGCACACTAGGACTTAGCTCATCCAATGGATTAATTCTCTTCTCCTCATACCATGAATGCAAACTTTGATCTGAGCTTTGTGATGAGACTCCTGCTAAAAATGACAAAGAGACTGGCTGCCAGATCAAGTCTATATCAACACACGTTTCAACCTTACATAAAGTCAATGGAGAAAGACTTTGACTGCAAACATCATCCAACACATCAGCAATAGGATCATCAAAAACTTGAGAAGACTGCTGCACTGTATCCCTTGAAACTATATGACATCCTACTGGCTGTTCCTCTTTTCCTTGAGATATATTACGAAAATTCTGCCTTATAAACTGAAATGCTTCGAAACAAAAGGGTATAGAATTTTCCTGCATCATCAAATCATGTATTTCATCTTCCACACCTTCATCTGTAATCCGACCTTCAATTTCATTTGGTGGCTGCAAATCTGATGCTACAGGCTGCTCAAGAATTTCGTTATCTGTCTCATCCTCAACATTAACACTGAGAGATTGCTGATTTCTTATAGGCTGCTCATTTGAAGATTTACTATGCAATTTTTCTCTAAAAAACTGAAACGATTCAAAGCAAAATGGTACGGAGTCACCTTGTGTCATTTGATCACATGTACCAGCTTCCATGTCCTCATCTGCAACTTGAAAATCAATGGCTTTCGAGGGCTGAAAATCTGAATATGAGAAGTCTTCGTTGCCCTCAAGACGATCCAGATCAAGACTTGTTGACGTTTGATTTCTGATTGCATGGAAGTTATCTCTAATGAACTGAAACGAATCAAAACAAAAAGGCAAAGATCCTTCACTTACATCAAAATTTTCTGCACTTTCCTCATCATTGCCATAGCTAATATGCATCGGTTGATCACTGTACTCGAGCTGCTGAAAGTGAACTTCCTCCTCGCACAAACTAGCTACTGATTTGTCTGCAAGATTAGCTTCTGTTTGGAGAACATAATCATCATCATACTGATCAAACTGAGGCAATTCATCAGTATAAAACACATCATCAAACATACACATCATATCAACAGCTCTCTCTTCTTCACAATGATCTATAAAGCAATACTATGACGACTGGGATAAGGAACAAAATGTTTTGGATCAGCAACTTGTTCTTGAATGTCATTTTCATTTTTTGCAGTCATTTTCCGCACCATCTCTTCTACTTCATTTACGAAAAGATCAAGCTTTTCCTCTGAAAGTGTCAGCTACTCTGAAACATTCTTCTTTTCTTCTTCCTTCAACCTTGCCCTTCGGATCAACAAATGAGCCTCTACATTCACTGCCTTGTTCTGCATCTCGTGAAGTGTTGCAATATTCTTTTCTCTCAGCTGAAACTCCATTTCTGGATCAAAGGCACCCGGGTAGTGCAAGAGAGCAGATCTAGGAGAAGGTCTTATATCAGCTGGCATTGAAAAATATACTTGGTTAAATCTGGCAGAAAACTGTTGTACTATCTCCCCTGGCAGTCTTTTCAGCTGGTTATACTCGTCTAAAATCAAGAAAGGGTTCTGTCCAATCATCCACCTATTAAGCAAAAATTTGACGAACTGCTGGAAATCTGAGATGCTCGTATCAGGCAGGGCTTTGAACCGACTCTTTACTTGGGCTTGCAAAGAAAGAGCAAAAAGCCTAATACTGACATCTTCATCATCAACTTCAAAAATATCTAGAAAAGTCTCAACATTCTGCACATGTTGCTCAGCGTTGACATTGTTACATTCACCGTCAAATCTTGGTAGATATAGGTCATAATTTGCAGGGAAAGCATGAAGAACAGAAGGTAAAACAAGAGGTTTGTACCGATCTGGAATTTTACAAGGTGTAGGGGCATGTACAAGAGCTGCGGGATCAGTTTTGTTTTCTTTAGGCTCATCACACTGAAGAGAGTCATCATAAGATGTGGGAAAAGTAAGGAGGCCAGGATCAAAGGGAAACTCAGTATTTACACTTTTTGAATAAGTCGAGTGAAGATTTTGATCACGTTTATCATACAACAAATTCTGAAAAGCTTTCAGGACAGATTCAAGAACGACAAAGAATTAATTTACAAGAAAGCAGACTAGATCCTGAATACCATTCCACTTTGGATACCTGAACTTTGTGTAAGATCCTTCCATTTCTCAGAGAAAGAGTTAGTCCTCCAGTGGAGTCTCTACTTCAAATTGGAGTCACCAGGTGAAAGATTTCAGCCTTATTATGTCTGATCGCTGTCCACCATCAACCATCAGATCTAAACTCGATACATGTACTGGGGCAATTTATAAGTTAAGTGTTACGATTACAAGCTAGACCGGAGATCGACTGAAGCATCGTTTATCTACTATGCACTCACAGAGCAAGAGCAGTTCGAAGGCTACCTGGCGTGACTTCAGACTCCGTCTATAGCTTATAAAACAAATAACACCCACAAGCAAACCATGTTCTCCCCAGTATGGTCGCCACTATGTTAGCGCTCAAATCTACCTTAGGTTGAAATAAGGTAAAACTCAACGCTACATCAAACCACGCTTAGCCTCGTAGCTAGCCCTACGAGGACAGGAGAGGGCTCTCTCCGGGTCTATCTCGGCAAAAGGTCTTCAAAGGGGCTGAGATGACTTATAATGAATACTGATTTTAGGCTAGTAAAGAGATAGGAAAGTTTGATTTTGATTTTTTAGGTTTTTTGTTGAAAAGATGGGAAAAACAATTTTGGGTCCCGGGATAAGGCCAGATCTTTGCAGAATTCGAGTTGGGGCAAGGTAGGCAATAGTCTTGATGCTTTTAATCAGGTGTATGGATGGATCAGAACGACAAGGAGATGAAGAGGGCAAGGAAGAACATGGATCCTCTCCAAATAGGCGAAAACATGTAAAACTAAACAAATTTAAAGGCAGAGCACTGAAACAATGGATTCAACCTCATTTACTCATTCATTTAGTTTCAGAAGCATAAGAAGGGAATGGCATACATTAAACATTAAAGAAATTACAATAAACTGAGAGAAAAAACCATGAATAACTGAAAGCCACAAGAATCCCAACAGGTGCTGCAAAACCTCTGATCTTTCCTTAGCCAAAATATGAAAAATATGTACAATAGTGTGCCAAAATCTTCCCAAGAGTCCAACCTATCCAACCTCTGAAAATGATTGAGAAATTACATCATATAGACCTCCTAGCCCCTTCCCACACCTCTAGGGGTCGAATTCCTCCTTCTAGGAGAAGTTCCAACTAATTATAAACAAGGAGCTAGAATATAGGCATCCAAACAACTTGCCTCTAAAAGGAAGGAAACTGATTCTTACATTTGATTTTTACTTTTTTAGGTGTGAATCATCTAGAATAGGTAAAAATGAGTCCAAGTTACATGCCAACCATAATATTACATCAAGATAACTCAAAAATTACATCCACAAGCAAAACTGGTCCAACTGGCCGAAATTCTGAGCTAGAAGGTGAAAAATTGACCAAAAATCCATATGCGTAGCGCGCCTGAGCCATATGCGTAGTGCGTCTTTCAGCCTGCTTTTGGGGAAATTATCGGCATCCAAATTGAGCTCATGATAGCTCATTGGAAAGCCCTGGATGTTGGCTATCCAGCCTAAGTGGAATTTCCCAATTTGGAGCTCATTTGCTCCTCAAAAACTTCATTCTCCCAGAAGTACTTCCTGCTGGTGCAAAAGGTGGCAGAAAGGTGGTTTTCATGGTATTTTTTGCCCTTTTGATCATCCAGAACTTGATGAAATGCTTCGGCCATACTTGAGAATGCATAAATTTCCATGAAAAATCCAAAAATATAAAGTTTTCCTCCAGCAAGTGTCCCAATCATAAGCGAGCGCGTCGACGCGCTACTCGTATGGCTGAAAAATCTGTTTTGAGACCAAAATTTTCAAAATGACAAAAAATTCTCCAAATTCCTTGAAATTTGGATTGAGTGTCCTCTGTCATATGAAATTTTGGGCCAAGGAAGAATTCGCCAAGATTTGGAGTGGATCATGTGTTTCATGATGTTTCAGTATCCTTCTGGTGCATGCAGTTTCGGTAGTGAAAACACTGTCTCTGTTGTGATGTGTCGGTCTCTGTCATGGTGTCACAATGTGTATGAAAAGTATGCTGATATGGTTATGATGAAAACAAGATTTTGGTGTATGCTCCAATCCCAAATGTGTCACATGTGTATCAAGGTGCTATAGGAAAGCCACAATGATAAGGGTTCTGTCAAATGAGTTTGAATGGACAACAATCACTGCTTGACTACATGGGGTTTGAAAAGAGAATAGGAAGGAGTATAAGGTGATGTAGAACAAAGAAACAGCCCTTGCAATGATAGTTAGGCTTCGTCAATGGAGAATGGGAAAAGTGAGTGTATGAAAGAATTGGGGAATGTGAATGAGTGATATGAGTGGTATTTTAGGATATAAGGAGAAAAGGGATTGACAATAATGAATGACAATATTTCAGTGATGAGAAATGAGCCACATGTGTGAAATGGACTTTGAACTAATTGGCACCAAAATCAAAATTTAACAATCAAACTCCAACCCTATAAGAGCCATTTTTAACAAGAGAGTAGGGTTTGTGTTCTTCAACATTCAAAATCTTACAACCAATCTTCAAACAACTCCAAAAACTGACCAAAGATAATAGCAAGATGATTTAAACTTACATGGGGCAAAGGAGACTGAGAGAATTTGAATTTTGAAGAGCAGTGGCAAAAATTTTGTGTTCTGGCCCAATGCGTAGTGCGCACTTTATATGCGTAGCGCGCTACATAGTGAATTTTGCAGGAGGCTTTTGGAAGCCTTCCCGGTGTCCAAATTAGGCGTGTGATATCGTGTTGGAAAGATGTTGGAGTCTAATTTCCAACCCAAGTGGAATTGTTCAATTTGGAGTTCATTTACCCTATCAAAAATCAAATCTCCCAACACTACTTCCTGCAGGTGCATCAATTCTCCTGAGGCGATGGTATTCTTGAAATTTCTCCAAAACCATTACACCTATGTAAAAAGTGAAGGAGTTTTTTCTTCCTTGGCATTTTTTGTACACAAACCTCTCTCAGTTTTCCAAAATTCATCTTTTATTTCTCTGAAACATCATTTTAGTGAAACCTATCCCGATGTGTGAAACAAGGGATTTTGTCGAAATGAAGCGAAATGAAGGGGATAAGGGGCTTCTAAATTCTTGGGGAAATTTTTGGAAGTAGGGGGGGATGTTAGGAAGTAGGGGAAAGTGGAATCTCAGAGATTTAGTGAGGGGAAGGGGTCCAAAAGGGCAAAACACAGGCCTAGCCTACAAAATTGCCAAGTTGTGGCAAGAAACTAGGGTTTGTGGAAAAATGAGGAATTTGGGGGATCTCAGTGATGGGAAGTGTTTAATAAGGTATATTAAGGATAGGGGAAGGTGTGTGAACATCAGGATACAAGTTTTTCCGATGATTTGACCATCCAAGAGAAATTACCTCCAAAACCCTAGGAGAGGGAAATGGAGCTTACCTAGGCACAACTGAAGCATGAACAAGGTGTAAAAGGACTCAATGGAACTTGACATGATGATGAAAACCCTCTGAATGATGGTACACTCAGAAGAATGGTGACATGGACCGACATTTGGACAACTTTTAAAAGAGTGAAAACAAACCCTAGACCTAATGCTTAGTGACCAAATTTTGCTTGAAGACTCAGTGAAATGACAAAATTTGACCTCTTGAAATCTTAGAATCACTTTGTAAGAGCACGTTGATCACTGGAGGAAAGCTACAAAGGCTGACACTAACATTGGCTCCAATGGGGATGGTAGCTCCTTGGAGGTGCCAAGAACGGCAAATCTTTGGGAGAGCAGACAGTGCCTTCATCCATTAGGCAATGGAGTCAAAAACTCAAAATAAAATGCATGAATGAAAACTAATGACTTGATGACACAAATTGACTCTCACTCAACTAAAAATTGACTCGATACTTAAACACAGCTGACAAGCTGGAAAAGATGCTCAAAGTAGAGCTTATTCAATACAACCTACTCTAACAATTTCATTCATCACCTAATCAAGTGAAATGAAACAACCAATGCAGCCATGTAAGTATTGCAGCTGCTGTTTGGATTATCCGAAAGTGCTCGTTTATGAACAAAAAGAGAGAACTACTGAAAGGCAACTCCCATGAAAACTTGTGAACAGATCCGTTGAATACTATGGATTATCTATCCGCCTCCAAAAACACTGCATAAGGATCTTGAAATTCATGCTGCATAAGGATCTCAAAATGCACACTAGGACTTAGCTCATCCAATAGATTACTTCTCTTCTCTTCGTACCATGAATGAAAACTTTGACCTGAGCTTTGTGATGAGACTCCTGCTAAAAATTACAAAGAGACTGGCTGCCGGATCGAGTCTATATCAGCATACATTTCAACCTTACATAAAGTCAATGGAGAAAGACTTTGACTGCAAACATCATCCAACACATCAGCAATAGGATCATCAAAAACTTGAGAAGATTGCTATGATGTATCCATTGAAACTGTATGACCTCCTATTGATTGTTCATCTTTTGCTTTAGAGAGATTACGAAGATTCTGCTTTATAAACTTAAATGCTTCGAAACAAAAGGGTACAACATCCTCTTGCATCATTAAATCATGTATTTCGGCTTCCACGACTTCATCTATAATCTGACCTTCAATTTCATTTGGTGGCTGAAAATCTGATGCTACAGGCTGCTCAAGAATTTCATTATCTATCTCATCCTCAACATTAACACTGAGAGATTGTTGATTTCCTATAGGCTGCTCATTTGAAAATTTACGATGCAATTTTTCTCTCAAAAACTGAAATGATTCAAAATAGAATGGTACGGAGTCACCTTGTATCATTTGATCAAATGTGCCAGCTTCCATGGCTTCATTTGTAGCTTGACAATCAATGGATTTTGGGGGCTGAAAATCTGAATATGAGAAGTCTTGAACAAGGTTTTGATTGCCCTCAAGATGATCCAAATCAAGACTTGTTGGCAGTTGATTTCTGATTGCATGGAAATTGTCTCTGATGAACTGAAACGAATCAAAACAAAAAGGAAAAGATCCTTCACTTACTTCAAAATTTTCTGCACTTTCCTCATCATTGTCATAACTGATATGAATCGGTTGATCACTGTACTCAAGCTGCTGAAAGTGAACTTCCTCCTCACACAAACTAGCTACTGATTTGTCTGCAAGATTAGCTTCTGTTTGGAGAACATAATCATCATCGTACTGATCAAACTGAGGCAATTCATTGGTATAAAACACATCATCAAACATACATGTCATATCAATAGCTCTCTCTTCTCCCAGATGATCTATAAAACAATCACTATGACAATTGGGATAAGAAACAAAATGTTTTGGGTCAGCCGCTTGTTCTTGCATGTCATTTTCATTTTTTGCAGTCATTTTCAGCACCATCTCTTCTACTGCGTTTACAAAAAGATCAAGCTTTTCCTCTGAAAGTGTCAGCTGCTCTGAAACATTCTTCTTTTCTTCTTCCTTCAACCTTGCCCTCAAGATCAACAAATGAGCCTCTACATTTACTGCACTATTCTGCATCTCATGAAGTGTTGCAATATTCTTTTCTCTCAGCTGAAACTCCATTTCCGGATCAAAGGCACTCAGGTAGTGCAAGAGAGCAGATCTAGGAGAAGGTCTTATATCGAACCGGCATCGAAACACTACAACTGCGTAAAAACTCGTGACTGCCTCCCCGGCGCCTTTTCACTCGTTATACTCGTCTAAAATCAAGAAAGGGGTAGCTCTGTTACATCCAATTCGTTAAGGAAAACTTTGAAGAACTGCTGGAAATCTGAGATGCTCGCATCAGGCAGGGCTTTGAACCAACTCTTCACTTGGCCTTGCAAAGAAAGAGAAAAAATCCTAATACTAACATCTTCGTCATCAACTTCAAAAATATCTAGAAAAGTCTCAACATTCTGCAAATGTTGCTCAGCGTTGACATTGTTACATTGACCATCAAATCTCGGTAGATATAGGTCATAATTTTTAGGGAAAGCATGAAGAACAGAAGGTAAAACAAGAGGTTTGTACCGATCTGGAATTTTACAAGGTGTAGGGGTATGTAAAAGAGCTGCGGGATTAGTTTTGTTTTCTTTAGGCTCATCACTCTGAAGAGAGTCATCATAAGATGTGGGAAAAGTAAGGAGGCCAGGATCAAAGGGAAACTCAATATTTACACTTTTTGAATAGGTCGAGTGAAGATTTTGATCACCTTTATCATACAACACCAAACTGTGATGCTCAAGAACAAATAAAGAAGTAATTTACAAGAAATAAGATTAGATCCTGAATACCATTCCACTTTAGATACCTGAACTTTGTGTAAGATCCTTCCATTTTCTCAGAGAAAAAATCAGTCCTCCAGACTTTGAATTGGAGTCACCAGGTGAATGATTTCAGCCTTCTTATGTCTGATCGTTGTCCACCATCAACCATCAGATCTGAACTTGATACATGTACTGGGGCAATTTATAAGTTAAGTGTTACGACTATAAGCTAACCCGGAGATATACTGAAGCAACGTTTATCTACTATGCACTCGCAGAGCAAGACCAGTTCGAAGGCTACCTGGCGTGACTTCAGGCTCCGTCTGTAGCTATAAATCAAACAACACTAACCAACAAACCAGTTCTTCCCCAGTACGGTCGCCACTATGTTAGTTCCTAAATCCACCTCAGGCTGAAATAAGGCAGAATAAGGACAACACCAAACCGTGCTCAGCCTCGTAGCTAGCCCTACGAGGACAGGAGAAGGCTCTCTCCGGGTCTATCTCGTCAAAAGATGTCCAATAGGGCCTGAGATGACTTTATAAATCTAAATACCGATTTTAGGATAGTAAAGAGATAGGAAAGTTTGATTTTGATTTTTTAGGTTTTTTGTTGAAAAGATAAAAACAATTTTGGGTCCGGGGATAAGGCTAGATCTTTGCAGAATTCGAGTTGGGGCAAGGTAGGCAGTAGTCTTGATGCTTTTGATCAGGTGTATGGATGGATCAGAACGAAAAGGAGCTGAAGAGGGCAAGGGGGAACATGGATCCTCTCCAAACTGGCGAAAACATGTAAAACTAAACAAATTTAAAGGCAGAGCACCGAAACAATGGATTCAACCTCATTTACTCATTCATTTAGTTTCAGAAGCATAAGAAGGGAATGGAATACATCAAACATGAAATAAATTACAATAAACTGATAGAAAACACCATCAAGAACCCGAAAGCCACAAGAAGCCCAACAAAGCCGCAAAAACCTCCTCGATCTTTTCCTTAGCCAAAATATGAAAAATATGTACAATAGTGTGCCAAAATCTTCCCAAGAGTCCAACCTATCCAACCTCTGAAAATGATTGAGAAATTAAATCATATAGACCTCCTAACCCCTTCCCACACCTCTAGGGGTCGAATTCCTCCTTCTAGGAGAAGTTCCAACTAATTCTAAACAAGGAGCTAGAATATAGGCATCCAAACAACTTGCCTCTAAAAGGGAGGAAACTGATTCTTACACTTGATTTTTACTTTTTTAGGAGTGAATCATCTAGAATAGGTAAAAATGAGTCCAAGTTACATGCCAACCATAATATTACATCAAGATAACTCAAAAATTACATCCACAAGCAAAACTGGTCCAACTGGCCGAAATTCTGAGCTGGAAGGTGAAAAATTGACCAAAAATCCATATGCGTAGCGTGCCTTTCAGCCTGCTTTTGGGGCACTTCCCGGCATCCAAATTGAGCTCATGATAGCTCGTTGGAAAGCCCTGGATGTTGGCTATCCAAGCCAAGTGGAATTTCCCAATTTGGAGCTCAGTTTCCTTTCAAAAACGTCATTCTCCCAGAAGTACTTCCTGCTGGTGCAAAAGGTGGCAGAAAGGTGGTTTTCATGGTGTTTTTTGCCCTTTTGATCATCCAGAACTTGATGAAATGCTTCGGCCATACTTGAACATGCATAAATTTCCATGAAAAATCCAAAAATATAAATTTTTCCTCCAGCAAGTGTCCCAATCATAAGCGAGCGCGTCGACGCGCTACTCATATGGCTGAAAAATCTGTTTTGAGACCAAAATTTTCAAAATGACAAAAAATTCTCCAAATTCCTTGAAATTTGGACTGAGTGTCCTCTGTCATATGAAATGTTGGGCCAAGGAAGAATTCTCCAAGATTCGGAGCGGATCATGTGTTTCATGACGTTTCAGTATCCTCCTGGTGCATGCAGTTTCGGTAGTGAAAACACTGTCTCTGTTGTGATGTGTCGGTCTCTGTCATGGTGTCACAATGTGTATGAAAAGTATGCTGATATGGTTATGATGAAAACAATATTTTGGTGTATGCTCCAATCCCAAATGTGTCACATGTGTATCAAGGTGCTATAGGAAAGCCACAATGATAAGGGTTCTGTCAAATGAGTTTGAATGGACAACAGTCACTGCTTGACTACATGAGGTTTGACAAGAGAATAGGAAGGAGTATAAGGTGATGTAGAACAAAGAAACAACCCTTGCAATGATAGTTAGGCTTCGTCAATGGAGAATGGGAAAAGTGAGTGTATGAAAGAATTGGGGAATGTGAACGAGTGATATGAGTGGTATTTTAGGATATAAGGAGAAAAGGGATTGACAATAATGAATGAAAATATTTCAGTGATAAGAAATGAGCCACATGTGTGAAATGGACTTTGAACTAATTGGCACCAAAATCAAAATTTAACAATCAAACTCCAACCCTATAAGAGCCATTTTTAACAAGAGAGTAGGGTTTGTGTTCTTCAATATTCAAACTCTTACAACCAATCTTCAAACAACTCCAAACACTGACCAAAGATAATAGAAAGATGATTTAAACTTACATGGGGCAAAGGAGACTGAGAGAATTTGAATTTTGAAGAGCAGTGGCAAAAATTTTGTGTTCTGGCCCAATGCATAGCGCGCACTTTATATGCGTAGCGCGCTACATAGTGCATTTTAAAGGAGGCTTTTGGAAGCCTTCCCGATGTCCAAATTAGGCGTGTGATATCTTGTTGGAAAGATGTTGGAGTCTAATTTCCAACCCAAGTGTAATTGTTCAATTTGGAGTTCATTTACCCTATCAAAAATCAAATCTCCCAACACTACTTCCTGCAGGTGCATCAATTCTCCTGAGGCGATTGTATTCTTGAAATTTCTCCAAAACCATTACACCTGTGTAAAAAGTGAAGGAGGTTTTTCTTCCTTGGCATGTTGTGTACAGAAACCTCTCTCAGTTTTACAAAATTCATCTTTTATTGCTCTGAAACATCATTTTAGTGAAACCTATCCCGATGTGTGAAACAAGGGATTTTGTCGAAATGAAGCGAAATGAAGGGGATAAGGGGATTATAAATTCTTGGGGAAATTTTGGGAAGTAGGGAGGGATGTTAGGAAGCAGGGGAAAGTGGAATCTCAGAGATTGAGTGAGGGGAAGGGGTCCAAAAGGGAAAAACACAGGCCTAGCCTAGAAAATTACCAAGTTGTGGCAAGAAACTAGGTTTGTGCAAAAATGAGGAATTTGGGGGATCTCAGTGATGGGAAGTGTTTAATAAGGTACATTAATGATAGGGGAAGGTGTGTGAACATCAGGATACAAGTTTTTTCGATGATTTGACCATCCAAGAGAAATTACCTCCAAAACCCTAGGAGAGGGAAATGGACCTTACCTAGGCACAACTGAAGCATGAACAAGCTGTAAAATGACCCAATAGAACTTGAAATGATGATGAAAACCCTCTGAATGATGGCACACTCAGCTGAATGGTGACATGGACCGACATTTGGACAAATTTGAAAAGAGTGAAAACAAACCCTAGACCTAATGCCTAGTGACCAAATTTTGCTTGAAGACTCATTGAAATGACAAAATTTGACCTTGACACCTTAAAATCACTTTGTAAGAGCATGTTTGGATCACCGATAGAAAGCTCGCAAAGGGACTGGGACTAACAAGCTGGTATAACCGAGGGAATGATAGGAGTGTCGGGTTCCTTCACAGTTTCCTTCTCTTAGACTAGTTGGTCCATTCCATTTCTTTGATCCGAGCAGTTAATTTGAGGATGAGCTTCATCATCTCTTCTTTTTCACTTTGATCTTGAAGGATTTCTTTGGTTTGTGGATTCTCACTTTGAGGAAGCTTAATCTGCTTTCCTCAAAGCTGCAATATCATCATTCTTTTTTCTTAACCAACAATTCTCTGCTTGAATATTTGAGGCATCATATCCCACGTATAAAAACTAAATCCTCTAAGGCTTTAATCCTTAGGTCTTTTGCATACAAAGATCCCTTTGTCTAGCTTCATTTGATCCTGCTTATTAAAAAATAGTATGCTATAACTTCGTAACACTCATTTCTTTAGTCACCACTCGTTGAATACAACATTTCGTGGGATATGTCTATGAAATTAAATTTGGTCCAGACTCATGAACATTTTTCGGTGTCTACCTCAAACTCCACCTTTTTATAATCTGCCACTATTTTTGGTGTTGAGGTAGTTGATTGCAAAAATGACATAACCATCTTTCTTGTAGAATAATCAAAGGCTATCGGTAGCCTATTTTGATTCCCAAGTTTTTTTCTTGAGGAATTGAGAATATATATTTGATTTAATTTCCTCATTCTTACGCTTTATCTACTTATATTTCTCTTTGATATCTAAATCATTTTCCTCAGTTTGTTTGTGAGGAAGAGGCCTCCATAATATTCTATTTCTTAATCATTTGAGTATCATCTTTACCTATTGTTTTCTCTTTTTCAATCTTCTGCAAGAGTTTCATTGACTATCACTGTAGCTTCATCATTATTTACCTCACGGCTCATTTGTATATTCAATGTCAATTAACTTTTCTTTCCCAAATCGAACCGAATTTAAGCCTTTTATTATAAATCGGTTTTGAATTTAGTTTCTGAAGTTGTTTCTACTATGTATGCTCTTTCTTCTCTATTTCTTTTGGCTTAAGTCTCTGGGTCGCTTTACAACTTCAAGGGCTTGTGTTGTAACCATCTTTTTCCCGATGTCTCTCTATTAGTAGTCAGTATCTATTAGTGTGTTCTCCACCCATTCTAATTGATTGGAAAAAATTCTCAATATCCTGCTTAAGCTCATTTATGAAGGTGTTAGTTTACATTTTACCCTTAAATTTCTCGAGATCCCTTGAGGATCATAGTTCCATGGAAAACTTTATTGAAATTTAAACTCTGCTAGTCTCTTTGTGATTTATTTTTTCTCGCCTCTCTCTGTTTGTGATGAAAGGACCAACTCCGATTCTTTAGCTTGAATTGAGTCTCTTTTCTGGCAGACTAAGAAGTTAATAGAGTCATAATTGAGAATCTCGTCTTAAATACTCCAACGAAAAAAATTCTCATGTTCATATATTTTGGAAACTTATAAGGTAATAAGTTGGATCCAAAAATTCTTATCTCCGTATGTTTTTATAAAGAAACTAGTCTCCCATTTTATTCTGTTATGATAGTTGCAAGATTCTTTTCATTTCTTCATTGACTCTAGGTCTGCTTTGCTTTGTACAAAATGTTCATTGTCTGGATGTAGAAAAAGGTTTGAAAAATATGTGTAGATGAACTCACTACCCTCTTTCACGAGCAAGGAAGTCCGAAAGATAATGGATAAGGCTTACCCTCCTAGTCCATCTTTTGCAATGTAATTGGAAAATTATCAGCTTGGAAGAATAAAAATAAGTGAAACAAGTAGGATGAGTATCTAAAAAACCCCTTTAGTGGGTAGTTTTGTCGATTGATGATGAATACTGTCTGCTATGAATCTGGCATAATAAAAAAATGATTGTCGGAGGTTTGCCCTGGAGATAAGGAGGATAGAAAGCCAAGAATGGATTCATCGGTGAATCCATCTCGTAAAAGTATCCTAGTATAAAAGATATCATTGAGATAATATGTCTAGACCCTTCAGAAATTTGCAGAGACAACAAGGGAGGGTTTAAATTAGGAATGTCAACATGGGAAGGCAAAATTTTTTGAAATATCATTAAATTATTTGGGAAATCCAGTGCCTAAGTACAACTCGGGTCAAAGCTTCTATAGATAGAGGCATTGATTGAGGATCAGATTGTGATTGCAACATATAATTTATTGACTCTGCTGTGATGGTAAAAATGATTTCTCATGTCGGCATTAACAATGTCCCTTTGGTACTGGTTCATAATGTTTTTGACATAATCTAACAAGGTCTTGTCCCAGAGTGAGTCAATGGAACTACATATTTGGGAAAATGAGTCTCCCAAATAGGCATTTCATCTTTGTCTAAGTATTTATCATAGCACCAATTATGTATTTTCTAAGAGGTTGAATTCTACAACGGGATCAACAATGTTATAGTCCATATCGACCAATGGAAGGGTTTCTACAACAATCTACAGTGGTCGTGGAGGGATTTAGCGATGAGGACTGGAGTAGATTTAACAACTTTAGATGTTACATATTTAGGAGGTTTGGATCCTCCAGAGCTTGGTTGGTTTTAGAACCTCCAAAGTTTAGCTCGTGATCTACTTTTTGGTCATTTTGGAATAACTACTACAAGCTTAAATTGTTTGCGAGTAGTTGTTTTTCTTTGTTAGAGGATATAAATTGGGATAAAACGGAAAACGAGGGTTTCCTAAATAGATTGTTCTGCAAAAAAGGATTTTTTTAATATATCCGTATGCTTTAAACCCTTTTCATGCCTTTGAAATTGATATTCAGAGGTCACAAATTGAGGAGATTGGATTCAAAAGTGGTTTTTTCGAACATGGATTTTTCTGGAAAAATTGGCGAGGGTTCGGCTCTGTTTGGGCATTTTTGGACAATTTATCCGGTGAGTTCTTCTAATTAAAATATTGTTTTACTTATGGACTGTTTATAATTGATTTTGCGGGTTTTAATATGATGAAAAATACCTTAAATCGCAGGTATTTGGATGCTTTAAAGGGTTTTAGAGGTTCGAGGCAAAATGTGAGGTCCTAGTCCGAATTGTCTGGAGCGAGAAAATGGCTTTTCCGATCTTCAAATAGGGAATCGAAGTCAAATTTGATTTTCTCTAGGCATAAATTGATAATTTGGGACAAAGGGTTCTCACACGCTTTATCGTAGATTTTTATAGTTTGAAATGCATAAATAAACATAAAAAATGATATATCAAAGGTTTTAACCTTTGATATGAATCATCATAAAATGCATTAAATGCGGGTCTAATCCATGCAGGGGAGCGGTTTGGATTTTTCAAAAAGTGAAAGCTGGTAGTAGTTTTTGCATTGAGCTCGAGCGGTAAGGAATTTTTGTTGAAACGAATGCAATCCTATGAGAGGATGCCACCTGCGCAGGAGGCGGAATGGGTTAAACAACCCCATTTCGCAACCGTTTGGGCTTTGGGTGGATGATCAGTTTGTGAGCGCCGTTAGCCATCGGTATTTTTTTACATGTTAGTGATGACTATATCTACAGCTGAGTTTTCTAGAAACTGATTTCCTTATGTCAATATGTCATCCAGAAAACCCTCCTAAAACTTTTTTCACCTTTCTACCTTTTCAGTTCGCCCATGTCGAAATCAAAACCTCATATCACAATCCTATCTAGTTTCAGCCTTATTGGCCTGCCCATCAGCTTTAAAAGGCAAATCCACATTTGTTTCAAAAGTCTCCCCTATGTTAGGAAGTGGCGTTTTAGGTTTACATGTTAGTGATGACTATATCCATAGCTGAGTTTTCTAGAAGCTGAATTCCATGTGTCAATCTGTCATCTAGAAAACCCTCATAAAACTTTTTTCGCCCTTTTACCTTCAGTCTGCCCTTGTCAAGATTAAAATCCATTATCACTATCTTTTCTAGCTTCAGCCCTCCTAGTCTGCCCATCAGCTCCAAAAGCAAATCCAAATCTGTTTCAAAAGTCTCCCCTATGTTAGGAAGTGGCGCTTTAAGACATTTTACCCTTGGCAATCATCAAAAAGCCAAAAAGCCTCCATCTGCTACAGACCAACCATGACTGACCTCCCACTCTACAAATGAAATTGACAAACAGCTCTAAGTCGCGCCACTTATATCCCTAGGTCTCAGCACTGCATAAACCCCAATCTCAAGCTGACTATTAGGTGTTTCACAGTGTTTTATGGATTCTGCAAAGAACAGGAAATATAACTTCATCTCAGGATTAAATTCTTGGATCTACAGTTAGAGGAACAGCTGCTTCTAAATGTATTATGAGCCTGAGATGAAGCTTCAAAACAAAAGTCACTCATCAGGACCTTACAGCTCTTTCCAGCATGAAAATCACAGTAAGAAAGGGTCACCACTGTCTCAGCAAACTGGTAAATTTTCAAGGCCCAGAACCTCCTTCATTTACAAGCAGAGGGTTAGGGCGCCTCCTTCATCCATAAGCAGAGGGCGCGGGCCAATATTGACTTAGATGATTGCAAAGATCCAGGTTTGACTTGAACTAAAACAAATGAAACAGGGACTCCAGGTTTTATGAATGTGACTGATGATCATAACAGGAATATAGTGGAAATATGCTAGCTCAAAGGAAAGGGGAGTTTGGTCTGATAAAGGAGCTCATTTCAAACTTGCAAATCATGTGAATTGTTGAAGCTTTAGAAAGCATGTCATCAGTAAACATTCCAATCTTAAGTAGCCTATTTTGCCCAAGATCAAATGGAATAGATGCTGTTAACCAATGCCATTACACAGGCAGAAGGAAAGTCCTTGGTTTTTCAAAAAGCACTGACCTTCATAGTCACAAAGATTTTTGTCAAGTAACCTGTCATGAGATGACCAAGCACAATGATAAATATCTCAGTCACCCTTAGAAAAGTGCAGGGAGACAATGTCACTGTGATTGGGGTTTCTTCTGAAATACAGTGATGTTTGCAAAAAGAGATGCTTATATTGATGTTTTTCAACGGTCATAAAAGATGCAGCAACTTGTACCTGTACCATTAAACACAGTGGCAAAAATAGCCACAAGATTATGGAGACATTTTTTAGGGTCTAAAGGTTGGTGATGAGATGTCCCCCAAAGAACAAAGCTGGAGGTCCTCTTCCTAACACCGGTGCTAAAGTCCGTGATCTGCAGGTGGTCAAATGTATGGCAACTCTCCAAGGCAAGTTTTGAATGTACCGAAGTTAAAAAATCAAAGGTTTTTCAAAACAAAAAACTCCACAAAAAAAGAACCAAACCAAAGTTCTATTTTACTTTAAAATAGAATGACCGTTGAGAATGTTTTTTTGAAAATGATATAAGGTTGAAGTGTGAGAGTGGCAATTCATTTTCAAAAACTAGAATCAAAGCCCGTGCCTCCACAGCATCAAACAAGAAGAAATCGGGTCGAAATAGCACAGTAGCACGTTTTTTGCACTGCGCGACGTGCCTGGGTTCTGGCGCGACGTGCCTGGGAAGAAATTTACAAAGGCCACCTTTGTCGGCGCGACGTGCCTGTACGTTGGCGCGACACGCTTGTACAAGGCCGCCCGACCACACGATAGGCCGACCCAACTAGCACCTTCTGCGCGACGTGTTTTCTTCAAAGGATGTCGCGCAAGTGTCCAAGGTCTTCAGCGATTCTTCAGCGCTCCAAAACGTGTGTTTCACCAAAATTCAAGGTATTTTCACATAATTCCCCCTCGATTTCAAAAGTTTGCTGACTGAAATTCCAAAAGGAAGCACCTAAAGGCAGAGGAAAATTGTTATTCAAAGAACACATACAGAGAAAGACTAGGTTTTGAGGTAGAGGGCCAGTTTGTTTCATCTTAAAATCAATCGAAGGGCAGAGGTTTTCCTGTAAAAAGCAGGGTTTTGATTAGAAGAAGACTTTCTTTGCAGAAATACAGACCTAATTCTGAAAAGGAGCCTTTCACACTGTCATCTAAACATTTCTACAGTACTAAAACAGTGAAGTGCACTCAGTGAGGGGGTCTTGACATTCTTGTTGTTTGAAAAAGAAAACTCATATAATCTCTGTCTAAAAGCTTGTGGTCCTCTAAAAAAACTCATCATTATCACCCCAAACACATGTGATTGACATTCTTAACATAGATGAAAATCCGTGATATACAAACGGTGAAACGAACAAGTTCATTGCAGACAGTGTTAAATGTTTGAAAGCCTCCTCAAGGCTAGGTGTTGGTTGACATCAAAATTTTCAAAAACGAGTGATTGTTGGCATTCTCTCTGAGCACACCTTTTAGCAAAGCGCGCCCCCTTTTTCAGCATTTTTTGTCACTACTGTGAAGAGTTGGTGACAGAGAGATTTTCAAGAAGTGAACGAACACGCCGGGGGCGGGGAGGTTGTTGATGGAATTCTAACTTTGGGCGGTACAAAAGTGGTTTGTTTTCTTAAAACCCTACAAATGAAAAGGGCCACTTTCTAAGGGCGAGTTCTTGGTGATTGCATTTAATATTGAGACGAATACGGGTGTAGTGTTGACCTTTGAGATTCACAAGTAAAGAGAGTGTGTTTCCTAAACCACTGTGCATTGATTTTACATCTAACTTGGGTCTGCCTTTTCCAGAAACCATATTGTATCATGTTGAAGATTTGTTAACAGAGAGTTTCTAAGGGTGAAATAGGGCCATTTTCTAGAAGGCAGGGTTGTTGATGATCGAGTTTAACATTTGAAGCCAGAGGTACAAAGGTGGTGATTGATTTCTCAAAATTCACAAGTGAAAGGTGTTTTCCTAAACACTGTGGGCTAATATTTCACCTAACCAAAAAGTCTCCTTTCCTTTCCACTGTATGGTCTCTTTTATAGAAATCTGTTGACAGAGGTATTTTCAAGGTAAATGACCTGAAGAGCAGGGTTTTAATATTTGAGTTTTGTTTTGAAGACAAAAATACCAGTGTAAGTTGGACTCTAACAAATTCACAAGAGGGGTGATTGTTCAAAACTGTGCACAGTGAATCTACAAAGCAGTTATCCCATCTTTACACATGGTACCATTGTTAAAAAGTTTGCCTGGCTGAAGTGCATCCAGAGTTGGAGGGCTATTTTTTAAAGAGTGCAGAGGTGGTTTATTTAAAGAAAAATTGTTGCATTTCATCAAAACCACATTGTCTAAACTGTCTAAACAGTCTAGTAACTAGTTTCAATCCAGCAGAACATTTTTCATACAGTGAAGGCAGTTTGCCTCTTCCAAAGTTTGGTCAAAGTCAGAATGCCTCCAAAGCGAGATCACAAGAGCGGTCCACATAAGAGATATGAGCCTATCTCCATAGAAGAAATCAATGCTCACCCATCAGTTCTTTTCAATTTCCATGAAGTAGGCTGTCTTGATTTCTGTCAGAGGATAGAAGAAGTCAAGAGTTTCTCGCCACTTACACATTTGTGCGCTTTGAGATTCAAGGACAAACACTTCCAGTTGGCGGATCTTGATTTCAAAATCTCCCCAAGGTATGTATCCAAGGCTACCAAGATCCCGTATCATGGTGAAAAGTGGTTTAAACAAGCTCATCTTGATCTAGAGGATTATAAACCTTTCATCAAACCTGAACATAGGGAAACCATCACTGCTATTTTCCCTTTCTCCTATCTTCTTGACGGTTATGCTCCGCTGATGAAAGCCATAATGAGATATTTCACTTGTGAAGGGAGGTTTAGCCAAATTTTTGCCTATCATGTCCGCTTGTTGATGCATTTTACCAGAAGCAGGCAATTAAACCTTCCATACTTTTTGTCCAAAAGCATAGAGAAAATGGCAGCTACTGTCCAAAAGAAGGCTCCACCTCAGCACATTCCTTCTCTCTTTCATCATTCCTTGATCAAGATTATCTTCTTACACCAGCTGGAGAAGAAAGGGGTTTCATGGGATTCATTCATTAGCCATGCAGATTTCGCCACTATACCTCCTGTTCATGTTTCTCCTACTCAGCCTGCCCATCGCCCAGTGCCTTTGTCTAGTAGGCCTACACCTAAAAAACTCAAAATGACCACTGGGCAGCCAAGTCTACAAGGAGAAGGAGAGGGCAGTGAACCACAGGGAGGAAAAGAAGGCAGTGAACGACGACGACTAGATGGAAAACGATGGCGGCATACGACGGTTGAGCAGACGATAATTATCGTGGTCGTTGAAGCGCCTTTTGAAACACAAACTGGACAGGATGTTGAGGAAGGACAGCAAGCTGAAGCTGCCACCTTGACAGTGACCAAAACTGTTCCTAGAAGGAGGAAACTGCCCAAAAAGACAACTTCTAGCTTGCCAAGGAGAAAAAGCGCCAGATTAGCTTTCAAAGGCAAAAGTATAGTTGGGGAAAGTGCCAAACATAGAGGTAAATCAGCTGTCATCCCTATTCCAAGCGATGACAGTGATAACGAGGCCCGCATCCTTGAAAACCTCCTCATTCACAAAGAAGGGCAAATTGAGGTGTTACAAGAAGACCTTCAAAGGGCGAGGATTTTCAACCACTTATTGGAGGTTGAAAACAAACAAATGAAGTATCATGCAGCCATTCATGAGGCAAGGGCGATCAAGTATAAAAAAGAGGCAGAAAAGGCGCAAGTAAGAATTGAAGAGCTTATTGGCGAGTTTGATGATGAAGAGGAGGAAGACCAGCCTAGGCGGAAGAGGCCTAGAACCATCGGGCTTAGAAGAGCCTTGGAGAAACAGAGAGCAGAAGAACAAGCTCATTTCGAAGCCTTTCCTCTCACTGCCCTCCTTGAGCAGGAAATTGAGGAAAACAAAGAAGCATGGCTTGAGAGAGCTAACCAGCATTTGGAATTAAAGCTTGAGAAGGCAAATAAGGATCTTGAGCTGCAGAGGAAGAGGACACACCACTTCCAAAAGCTAAATCAGTTTGCCCGGCGCAAACTAAAGGCAGCACAAGAGAAGCTGAAGAGGGTAAAGGGGAAGCGCCTAGCACGGAAGGAAGCAAAAAGCATATCAGCCCTTGATATTTTGGCCTCAGCTTCGGAGCATGTTTCTATGGACCCTTGAGGGTCATGCATGCCAATTTTGGGCCTGTTTAGGCAACTTTTTGTTTTTTGGCATTTTTGGGTTTTTGGCCAAAAACTCATAAATTCGCCATTTCAGTTTGATGAGTCGTCAAGGGAAGAGAATGATACCGATGGATGCCATAATTCCATGAGCAGGTCTCCAGCGATTTTCAGGGCATTTGAAGATCATTCGCCCCCTCCAATTGGCGAAAAACACCCTCTTTTTGCACATTATGCCCGCCATATCAGCAGCCTGCTATTTTCTGGGTTTTTTCACACAGGTACAGCTTTGAGTGACTTTCAAAGATCAGATTGAGGTGATTCCACTTGCGTCGGAAAGCAGACATAGAGAGCTTTCCAACGAGCCATCATGAGCCTCATTTAGACACCGGGAAGGCTGCCATTTGCCTTCAGCAAGTCAGGGGACCTTTTTCAGGCATAAATATGAAGTATTTTTGTAATTTTTGAACTCCAAAAATCTGCTTTTCCCAAATGTGCGTTAAGCTATTTTTATCATGGGGAAATCATGTAAAGTCAATATAATTTCCGTTTTTAGCAGTTTTTTAGATATTGTATGGGATATTTTGTGCCTTGGGCTTTGCAAAGCCTCAAGGACAAGTTTAGATATTTTGACTTGGCCAATGGGATAGCTAGTTGCTCCATGAGGTTTTCCTCCCTCAAGCCTATTTATTCCATGGGTTTCATTGTAAATCAGAGGCTGAACTTGAGAGAAGAATTAATACATGGGTCATATGAGCTTTGAAGAATACACTTGAGTTATGATTTTTGGACTGCCTCTTGGATGCTTTTGAGGAATGATGAAGGATTGTTGATGGATTCCTTGACATGGTAGAATGGTATAGTGCTTCTTAATGTGTTTTGTCTTCTAGTTTTCACTCATAATTCATATTTCTTGCTGCTATAGATCGGTAAAGATTGATTTTGAGATATGCCCATGGAGGCACCTCAAAATCCCTGAATCTTCATAGCTTGATGTTTTCTTCTCCCTTAGTTATGCTAAAGAATTCTTAGCTGCTCTTTAGTAACCTAAGGTATTGTTGCTAAGTTTTATTCATCGGTTCTATGTATGTTAAGTAGGATGTATGGTTTGCCCTACCTACCTACAAGCTGCCCATAGTTCTGTCCATAAAACTTTCTCTTTGACTGATTTGTTGATCATCTTGTTGAACCAAGGAGGCCTAGTCCCGATCTAGCCCTTTGCCTAAAACTATGAAAACTTGTTTGTCCAAGTGCCCAATGACTTAGAGACTATGTTTAGGCGTTCCGGCATAGTTTATGAGTTGTTAGTTTGTCTCATGTGTTTTCCCCAAAGTCTGATAGCCTTTTCCCGAAGTTAGAGGGTCTTATACCTCTATGTATGGCTGGAATGTTTGATTTCTATGTATTAATTAGCTTATAGTTATACTTAGCATGATTAATGGTTTGCTATTACATGTTTATGTTTGCTATTAACTAGTTACACTTGAAATCCCTTGTCTTTCACCAACTTATTGTCCATTTAATCCATTTTGCCCAGAGATCCCTTCTATCGTGAATCAAATCGGCCCTACAGCAGCTTTACATCATCACCTCATAAGCTTTTCTTGACCTGTTTGACCCCATAGCCCAATTTATCTACACCTTGTTATCCAGTTTATGTATTTGATCAGTTTCATCCCTCACAAACTTAAAAACTAAAAAACCAAAAACACACTTTATAACTAGCCTAATATCATAACACCGCAAGTAAACACACCGACATCCTTTACACCTATAGAGAGAGCCCTCTCTGAGTCCAGGAAGGCTAGGTCCTTGGGCTCCAAAGCTTGGTTTGATGTTACATCGTCATTTGGCTAGCCAATCGGCCAAATCACGGGACCCTAACATAATGGCGATCACGGTGGGACTCTGAGTGATAAACAACTTAGTTTCCCTAATCTTTCTAGCAGCCTTAAGAATACTATTTGATTGACTTATCCCACCGCTCACTAACATAGTGGCGATCACGGTGGGACCTTCCGAGTTAGTGACAGTCTAAGTGCACCTTAGATTTCTCGAAGTCTCAATCAAACTTAGAAAACTTAAGTGTTGCTTGAAGAGTAGAAGCTAACTCTTTCACCATCTTAGCAAAATGATGATTTAGTTATAAGAAGCTCTTCCAAACCTCATAAGAGCAAAAAACTCAGAAAAACCCCAAAACATTCCCAGATTGGCTTTTTGTCAGTATTGGTGGTGGACCATACACATATATCTCAAAACAACTAAAAATCCACTTGGCGACTCCACTAGCCTCCAGTAGGCCTTACTATTTTATCGAACTCTAGGTTACTACCCGATCAACCTATCCCATCGCTCACTAACATAGCGGGAGATGGTGGGACATTGAGTACATGACAGTCTAGCAAACTCTTATAGACTCTTTGGTCCTTTAGATACTTAAAAAAGCAAGCAGCCCATAGACCCATTTAGAGTAAACTCTTTTTGTTCTCATCACCCTAGCAAAGTGTTGAAACAAGTCTAGGATACTTTAACAAACCATAGGCTGCACATAAAACTCAGAAAAACCTTAAAAACATTTCCAGATTAGTTACTGGTGGTGGACCATAGCTACATCTCTACAAAACAACCAAGTTCCACCTGGCGACTCCACAACTCCCAATAGACCTAAAGACTCCACTGGAGGAAGAACCTAAAACATGACTGGTCATCCTAGAAAGAAAAAGCACTCAGGCCTTAGTTGGATTCAAGAAATTATTGTCTTTATCTGTAACTATGTTCTATCCTACTTTGAGCCTGATCAGGAATACACTGATGAGATCTACATTGATCATTGGAAAGATCTCAAACCTCAAAAAGCTAAGCCTCAAATCTCAGACCATGAGCAGGCTTATACACCTATGCCTACCCCAGATTCACCTATGGAAAACCTAGCAAAACATGAGCTTCATGCTACCTTTCCCACTCTGGCTGAAGCCTCAAACAGTCACGAACCTCTTTTTACACTACCTATATCCACAAAGGTCCCAGAAAGATACAAGCCTCTGGTTTTACCTCCCATCTTACGAGCCCTTCCTGCAAATATTCAAAATAAATTACCCAGGTTTGATGGAGAAAGCTCCAAAGTCACCGCTGAAGAGCATGCCCGAAAACTTGAGGATTTACTTGACCTTTATGACATAGAAGAAGATGATGTGCATATTAGAATGTTTGCCTTATCATTACAAGGAAAAATTAGGAGTTGGTTTGAAGACCTGCCAGCTGCAAGCATTACCAATTTTCATCAGTTCACTCAAATCTTCCTAGATAGGTGGGTGGTCATAGGTAATAAATTTCTCATCATAAAGGAATACAATGAGTTAAAAAGACAACCAGGGGAGACAATACAAAACTTTTCAGCCAGGTTCAATAAAGTATACCATGCAATGCCTGCTAACCTAAAGCCACCCCTCGGATGTGTTCTCTTACATTACCCAGACTCTTTTGACCCAGAGATGGTTTTCCAGATTAAAAACAAAGATCCTTTGACCCTAGAAGAAATGCAAAGGATAGCAGTTGATGTAGAATTCAACATACTAAATAGGGAGGCACAACTAAGAACAATAGAGAAAGACAAAGCAAATCAAGAGACACTAGCATCTTCAGAGGAAAAGCTGAAAAAGTTGGTGTGTATGGTAGGAAAACTAGAGAAGCTACTTGATAGGAAAAAACACAAGGTTAACACTGCTTATTCAAACCAACCTACCCTTCTTCCTCAGGTTAAGCACACTCAGCTATCACAAGACAAGAGTTATAAACAAAATATGCCTAATGGGAAAGTTGCAAATAAAAACATAGAGGAATGCTCTAAAGAAGCTATCGGCCATTTTGAAATCACAGATTCTGAAATGGAAGAAGAATCAAAACCTTTAGGTTCTCTACCCTTATGCTGTAAATCATTCCCGACTTTGAAAGAAAATTTTCTCCCTAAAGATCTCTCAGCAGTTATTCAGGAAAATCCTGCTCAAGTTAACTCTCACCTAAATCAAGAAGAGCTGATTGAAGAAGAATTCAAATCTAAGATAGAAGATAAATCAAAACCTATAGGGTCTCTACCTTTATGTTGGGAGTCATTTGAGTTCATAAAAGCAAACTGGCCCCCTAAGAATCTATCAGAAAAAACTCATGAATTACATGATAACTATCCTCAATATCACAAAGAATTGGTTGAAGATGAAAATAAGCAAGAAATGACAAAAAACCCACGGGATCTCTCTAAGGGCATAAGTGATGATTCATCATCTCTCATAAGTGAAGCCCCAAAAGACATTCATCTTTCAAATCAGATTTCCCAAGAGAAAGAGGATTATAGTAGAGAAATGAAAATACCTCCCTTTTTAACTGAAGAGGAAATAGATCAACTTATAAACATACAAACAACCTCTGAAACTTCATATAACCAAAAATTTTCTGATCTTTCTCCTGTTAATCTTGCATGTCATAAATCAGAAAATAGATGTGTAGATCAATTTGAAGAAAAGCAATCTGATAGTCCAATGTGCATGGTTGATGACATTTCTTTTGTTAATGATTCTCCAAGGTTTGATCAATATGCTGATGATTGTGATTTCCAAACAGACACTAACTGTGCAGAACACTCAGCTTTTGATTTTTGGGAGGAAGCTCGGTTTCATAAACTTGAGAAAAGTGAGCAAGCATTACAGGTCATATATGACACTGATGAGGATAGCCTTGAAAGTTTGGAAGTAAGTGAAGAGTCTCAGGCTCTTTTCTCTACTTCACTTCAGTCCATCAGAGATAACATTCACATAATTGGAGATCAACAGTGTTTCAGCTTTGATGATGAGCTTGAGGAAGATGATGAATTTCTTGAGCATGTTGTAAATGAGAGGCCTTTTCCTGAAATAGTTGAGGAAGTCATTTTGGACACGGAAGCTTCCTTAACTCTAGATTTGCAACCACAAAGTTCCATTGAGTCACAAATTGCAGATGAAGAAAAAGAGGCTGATAAACACATGAGAGTTGTCTCACTACCCTTTCAAGATAATTTACTATCACAATGTATCCCTGCTCACCAAACTAATAACCTCCACACAGTTTTCAGTCCACTTAATCAGAACACATCAGCTTGGAATGAAAACTACACTGCAATACATGATGAGTCTAACAGTTCGGGTGATCATGAAGAAGAGTTGCTTTACCAGGGGGGTCCCAAATATAGCCAAGTGGAAGAAAGAGTAGTCTTGAATGAATCCTATATATCAAAACCTCTAGATCAGGCATTATTCCAAGATCCATTTGCTGTTTTCCTTAAAGAGTCTGAAAGAGTAGTCTTGAATGAATCCTATATCTCAAAACCTCTAGATCAGGCATTATTCCAAGATCCATTTGCTGTTTTCCTTAAGAAGTCTGAAAGAGTAGTCTTGAATGAATCCTATATCTCAAAACCTCTAGATCAGGCATTATTCCAAGATCCATTTGTTGTTTTCCTTAAGAAGTCTGAAAGAGTAGTGGGTTTTATCATGAACAAGTTGCTGCCAAGAATGAGAAAAACCTTAAGCACTACTGTCCAGAAACAAACCAAGTGGGAGTGGCCTTTTCATTACTTCTACATCATGAAAGAACTAAACCAGAATCACCCATTTGATCATCTACTTGACTGGTTACATTGGAAAGAAGAGTTCACCAAATGAATGTATGTTGTGTACAGTTTAGATTAGGATAGGTAGATAGTTAAAACTCAGCCTTGTGAGCACTTTTTTCATTTGTAGTTTGTTTGAAGAGAAAGTGAAAAAGCAGAAAATACAAAAAACAGTGAAAAGTAGAAAAAGAGGGCAGTTTCTAAAAAGCAGTGGTAAAGGTCCCATGTTCCAAAAAATAGTCTTTCGGAAAGCGAGCAAGTCTAAATGCCGCTACTAGTACTTCAATGTCTTGTTCAGCTATCTAGCCTAATCATAGCCGAGCATGTTTAAATTTATTTGCTGATAAGTTAGTGAGTGCCAAGATAGTCAACATTGTGTAAGATTGACTTATCACAGAGCTTAGATTAGGGAGAGATTCTGGTTCCACATGCCTAAAACAGAACCAAAGAGAGAAGCGAGGGATGAAAAACACATTTTACATCTTAGCCCCGCTTGTCTAGTTTCCTTTTATTGCAGAATAACATTTGTGTGCAACTTGTCTTTTATGCCGCAAATGCATGACAAATCAGACTGCCTAATCCTGATTTGATCACTTTTAAATTTCATGTTGTAGATTAGAGAATGAAATCCTGTCAAACTGCTTAATCTTGACAGTTGATATAGCATAGGTAGAGTAATGAAGGAGTTCATCAGTTTAATCTGAACTCCCGGCAGATATAAGAGTAGAAATAGATAGGTTCATTTTGCAAAAAGAAAATATACATTGTCAAAAGGCTGCTAGTTCAAATGCGCCAAAGAGAAGAAAAAATGTTAGGAAAGATAGTGGGGTAGGTAGAAATATCATTGATGTTAACCATGCTGTCACTTTTCAGAAATAACATCAAAAGAAGGGTAAAATTTTGCGCCAATGGATAAGGCACTGGTCTTCATAAGCCAAAGATCTGAATTCTGGACACCTCCTGACGAGGAGCTGCCCTCCCCAAATGGAGCCACTGTTAGCCATCAGTATTTTTACATGTTAGTGATGACTATATCCATAACTGAGTTTTCTAGAAGCTAAATTCCATATGTCAATCTGTCATCTAGAAAACCCTCATAAAACTTTTTTCGCCCTTTTACTTATCAGTCCGCCCATGTCAAAGTCAAAATCCATTATCACTATTTTTTCTAGTTTCAGCCCCCCTGGTCTGTCCATCAGCTCCAAAAGGAAAAGTCCAAGTCTGTTGCAAAAGTCTCCCCTATGTTAGGAAGTGGCGCTTTAAGACATTTTACCCTTGGCAATCATCAAAAAGCCAAAAAGACAGGTCATGAGATGAACAAGCCAAATGATAAATATCTCAGTCACCCTTAGAACAGTGTCACTGTGGCTAGGGTTTCTTCTGAAATACAGTGATACTTGCAAGTAGTGATGCCAAGATTGATGTTGTTCAAGTGGTTTACTTACCACCACATTCAAAGAAAGGTTGTGTCAAACATAGTGGTCAAAAAGCCTTCGGACACCTTACCTGATGAAGAGCCTCCTCCATGCATGAGTAGATGGCCAAAGCCATTGCAAGTTGCTGAAGCTGATTGATTTGAAATACAATGGAAGGATACAAAGAAATTGAATAAAAGTCATTGCACAGGTAATTGTTACTGTTTATGGTGCAAAGGTATTGTTTTCCCTTTTCAAAGAGCTATCTGTCAGAATGTACCTACAGTAGAGAAGAGAAAATATTGAATATATGTGTGCCATTGATACCAAAAAGAAGACTTTTTCTTGAGGGAAAGGTTCAAGAAATGAAACAATATCACATGCCAAGGATCCAAAGAAGCGCTTTTCAAGAAATAGGTGTTCAAAGCTTTCAAATGTTTCTGACGCATTACGAATGGCCCTTCCTTGCTAAAAATCGCCAAGAGAGGAAAACAGTGAGCATAGTCCAGTTATGAAATGGTTCTATTGACAAAAAGGGGTTAACACAGCCAGTCAAAGTAAAACCATGTTGTGTATCAAGAGATACATTTTCCTGTTTTAAACATCTATTTCGGATGGAGGAGGCAAATGGTATTCAATCATTTGAATAGGCGAGAAGAAGTTAAGCTTCATGAGTTGCCAGCATTTATATGTCTTAAAACAAACACGGTTGTCATCATTCCAAGGCGGATTCGGCACAAAGATACGGTATTAAAAAAAAAAAAAACGGTGGCGAAGATGTAATATAATGAGTTGTCAGAGAGGAAGTTATAGTAAAAAATGCCCTCTTTGGAGAACATTGCGGGTCATAAAAGATGCGGCAACTTGTGCATGCCATTAAACACGGTGGCAAAAATAACCACAAGATTATGGAGACATTTTTAGGGTCTAAGGTTGGTGATAGGATATCCCCAAAGAACAAAGTGGAGGGGGTCCTCCTCCTAACACCGGTGCTAAAGTCCATGATCTGCAGGTGGTCAAATGTATGGCAACTCTCCAAGGCAAGTTTTGAATGTACCGAAGTTAAAAAATCAAAGGTTTTTTAAAACAAAAAACTCCACAAAAAAGAACCAAACCAAAGTTCTATTTTACTTTAAAATAGAATGACCGTTGAGAATGTTTTTTTGAAAATGATATAAGGTTGAAGTGTGAGAGTGGCAATTCATTTTCAAAAACTAGAATCAAAGCCCGTGCCTCCACAGCATCAAACAAGAAGAAATCGGGTCGAAATAGCACAGTAGCACGTTTTTTGCACTGCGCGACGTGCCTGGGCAGAAATTTACAAAGGCCACCTTTGTCGGCGTGACGTGCCTGTACGTTGGCGCGACGCGCCTGTACAAGGCCGCCCGACCACACGACAGGCCGACCCGACTAGCACCTTTTGCGCGACGTGTTTTCTTCAAAGGATGCCGCGCAAGTGTCCAAGGTCTTCAGCGATTCTTCAGCCCTCCAAAACGTGTGTTTCACCAAAATTCAAGGTATTTTCACATAATTCCCCCTCGATTTCAAAAGTTTGCTGACTGAAATTCCATAAGGAAGCACCTAAAGGCAGAGGAAAATTGTTATTCAAAGAACACATACAGAGAAAGACTAGGTTTTGAGGTAGAGGGCCAGTTTGTTTCATCTTAAAATCAAATCGAAGGGCAGAGGTTTTCCTGTCAAAAGCAGGGTTTTGATTAGAAGAAGACTTTCGTTGCAGAAATACAGACCTAATTCTGAAAAGGAGCCTTTCACACTGTCAACTAAACATTTCTACACTGCTAAAATAGTGAAGTGCACTCAGTGAGGGGGTCTTGGCATTCTGGTTGTTTGAAAAAGAAAACTCATATAATCTCTGTCTAAAGGCTTGTGGTCCTCTAAAAAACTCTGTCATTATCACCCCAAACCTGTGTGATTGACATTCTTAACATATGTGTGGTGATTTGCTTGATATACAAACAGTGAAAAGAGGGCACACTTGCACAAGACAGAATTGTTAAATGTTTGAAAGCCTCCTCCAAGCTAGGTGTTGGTTGACATCAAAATTTTCAAAAACAGAGTGATTGTTGGCATTCTCTCACAAGCACACCTTTTAGCAAACTACCCCTTTTTCTTGTTTTTGTCACTACGCATGAAGAGTATGTGACGAGAGATTTTCAAGGTAAGACGAGTGCTGAGGGCGAGAGGTTTTTGATAGGATTCTAACTTTGGAGGCGGAGGTACAAAGGTTTTTGTTTTCTTAAAACTTCACAAATGAAAAGGGCCACTTTCTAAAGGGCGAGTTCTTGGTGATTGCATTTAATATTGAGGCAGTGAATCTTTTCGGTGTAAAGTGTTCACCTTTGAGATTCACCTCACAAGCAGAGAGTGTGTTTCTTAAAACCACTGTGCATTGATTTTACATCTAACTTGGGTCTGCCTTTACAAAAACCATATTGTATCATGTTGAAGATTTGTTAACAGGGATTTTCTGAAGGTGAATAGGGCCATTTTCTAGAAGGCAACGTTGTTGATGATCGAGTTTAACATTGAAGCCAGAGGTACAAAGGTGGTGATTGATTTCTCAAAATTCACAAGTGAAAGGTGTTTTCCTAAACACAGTGGGCTAATATTTCACCTAACCAAAAAGTCTACTTTATTTTCCACTGTGTGATCTCTTTTATAGAAATCTGTTGACAGAGGTATTTTCAAGGTAAATGACCTGAAGAGCAGGGTTTTAACATTTGAGTTTTGTTTTGAAGACACAAATACCAGTATGGGTTGGCCTCTAACAAATTCACAAGAGGGGTGATTGTTCAAAACTGTGCACAGGGAATCTACAAAGCAGTTATCCCATCTTTACACATGGTACCATTGTTAAAAAGTTTGCCTGGCTGAAGTGCATCCAGAGTTGGAGGGCTGTTTTTTAAGAAGTACAGAGGTGGTTTATTCAAAGAAAAATTGTTGCATTTCATCCAAAACACATTGTCTAATCTGTCTAAACAGTCAAGTGACTAGTCTCAATCCAGCAGAGCAGTTTCTTACAGTAAAGGCAATTTGCCTCTTCCAAAGCTTGTTCAAGTCAGAATGCCTCCAAAACGAGATCACAAAAGCGGTCCACATAAGAGATATGAGCCTATCTCCATAGAAGAAATCAATGCTCACCCATCAGTGCTTTTCAATTTCCATGAAGTAGGCTGTCTTGATTTCTGCCAGAGAATAGAAGAAGTCAAGAGTTTTTCGCCACTTACACATTTGTGCGCTTTGAGATTCAAGGAAAAACACTTCCAGTTGGCGGGTCTTGATTTCAAAATCTCCCCAAGGTATGTATCCAAGGCTACCAAGATCACGTATCATGGTGAAAAGTGGTTTAAACAAGCACATATTGATCTAGAGGATTATAAACCTTTCATCAAGCCTGAACATAGGGAAACCATCACTGCTATTTTCCCTTTTTCCTATCTTCTTGACAGTTATGCTCCGCTGATGAAAGCCATAATGAGATATTTCACTTGTGAAGGGAGGTTTAGCCAAATTTTTGCCTATCATGTCCGCTTGTTGATGCATTTTACCAGAAGCAGGCAATTAAACCTTTCATACTTTTTGTCCAAAAGCATAGAGAAAATGGCAGCTACTGTCCAAAAGAAGGCTCCACCTCAGCAAATCCCTTCTCTCTTTCATCATTCCTTGATCAAGATTATCTTCTTACACCAGCTGGAGAAAAAGGGGTTTCATGGGATTCATTCATTAGCCATGCAGATTTCGCCACTGTCCCTCCTGTTCATGTGTCTCCTACTCAGCCTGTCCATCGCCCAGTGCCTTTGTCTAGTAGGCCTACCCCTAAAAAACTCAAAATGACCACTGGGCAGCCAAGTCAACAGGGAGAAGGAGAGGGCAGTGAACCACAGGGAGAAAAAGAAGGCAATGAACAGCAGCAGTTGGAGATTGATGAACAGAAGCAACTAGAGTTTGAAGATCAGCAGCAGCTACAGGTTGATGAACAGCAGCAGGTACAGGAAGAGGGACAGCAGCAGACAGCATTTGAGGAGCAGCAAGTTGGGCAGACAATTGAAGCACCTTTTGAGCCACAAACTGGACATGATGTTGAGGAAGGACAACAAGCTAAAGCTGCCTCCTTGACAATGACCAAAACTGTTCCTAAAAAGGGGAAATTGCCCAAAAGGACAACTTCTAGCTTGCCAAGGAGAAAAAGCGCCAGATTAGCTTTCAAAGGCAAAAGCATAGTTGGAGAAAGTGCCAAGCATGGAGGTAAATCAGCTGTCATCCCTATCCCAAGCGATGACAGTGATAACGAGGCCCGCATCCTTGAAAACCTCCTCATTCACAAAGAAGGGCAAATTGAGGTGTTACAAGAAGACCTTCAAAGGGTGAGGAATTTCAACCACTTCTTGGAGGTTGAAAACAAACAAATGAAGTATCATGCAGCCATTCATGAGGCAAAGGCGATCAAGTATAAAAAAGAGGCAGAAAAGGCGCAAGTAAGAATTGAAGAGCTCATTGGCGAGTTTGATGATGAAGAGGAGGAAGACCAGCCTAGGCGGAAGAGGCCTAGGACCATTGGGCTTAGAAGAGCCTTGGAAAAGCAGAAAGCAGAAGAACAAGCTCATTTCGAAGCCTTTCCTCTCACTGCCCTCCTTGAGCAGGAAATTGAGGAAAACAAAGAAGCATGGCTTGAGAGAGCTAACCAGCATTTGGAATTAAAGCTTGAGAAGGCAAATAGGGATCTTGAGCTGCAGAGGAAGAGGACACACCACTTCCAAAAGCTAAATCAGTTTGCCCGGCGCAAACTAAAGGCAGCACAAGAAAAGCTGAAGAGGTCAAAGGAGAAGCGCCTAGCACGGAAGGAAGCAAAAAGCATATCAGCCCTTGATATTTTGGCTTCAGCTTCGGAGCATGTTTCTATGGACCCTTGAGGGTCATGCATGCCAATTTTGGGCTTGTTTCGGAAACTTTTTGTTTTTTGGCATTTTTGGGTTTTTCGCCAAAAACTCATAAATTCGCCATTTCAGTTTGATGAGTTGTCAAGAGAGGAGGATGATACCAATGGATGCCATAATTCCATGAGAAGGTCTCCAGCGATTTTCAGGGCATTTGAAGATCATTCGCCCCCTCAAATTGGCGAAAAACAGCCTCATTTTGCACATTCTGCCCGCCATATCAGCAGTCTGCTATTTTCTGGGTTTTTGCGCACAGGTACAGTTTTGAGGGACTTTTAGAGATCAGATTGAGGTGATTCCACTTGCGCCGGAAAGCAGACACAGAGAGCTTTCCAACAAGCCATCATGAGCCTCATTTCGACATCGGGATGGCTTCCATTTGCATCCAGCAAGTCAGGGGACCTTTTTCAGGCATAAATATGAAGTATTTTTGTAATTTTTGAACTCCAAAAATCTGCTTTTCCCAAATGTGCGTTAAGCTATTTTTATCATTGGTTAATCATGTAAAGTCAATATAATTTCCGTTTTTAGCAGTTTTTTAGATATTTTATGGGATATTTTGTGCCTTGGGCTTTGCAAAGCCTCAAGGACAAGTTTAGATATTTTGACTTGGCCAATGGGATAGCTAGTTGCTCCATGAGGTTTTCCTCCCTCAAGCCTATTTATTCCATGGTTCTCATTGTAAATCGGAGGCTGAACTTGAGAGAAGAATTAATACATTGGTCATATGAGCTTTGAAGAATACACTTGAGTTATGATTTTTGGACTGCCTCTTGGATGCTTTTGAGGAATGATGAAGGATTGTTGATGGATTCCTTGACATGGTAGAATGGTATAGTGCTTCTTAATGTTTTTTGCCTTCTATTTTTCACTCATAATTCATATTTCTTGCTGCTATAGATCAGTAAATATTGATTTTGAGATATGCCCATGGAGGCACCTCAAAATTCCTGAATCTTCATAGCTTGATGTTTTCTTCTCCCTTAGTTATGCTAAAGAATTCTTAGTTGCTCTTTAGTAACCTAAGGTATTGTTGCTAAGTTTTATTCTTCAGTTCTATGTATGTTGAGTAGGATGTATGGTTTGCCCTACCTACCTATCAGCTGCCCATAGTTCAGTCCATAAAAATTTCTCTTTGACTGATTTGTTGATCATTTTGTTGAACCAAGGAGGCCTAGTCCCGATCTAGCCCTTTGCCTAAAACTATGAAAACTTGTTTGTCCAAGTGCCCAATGACTTAGAGACTATGTTTAGGCGTTCCGTCGTAGTTTATGAGTTGTTAGTTTGTCTCATGTGTTTTCCCCAAAGTCTGATAGCCATTTCCCGAAGTTAGAGGGTCTTATACCTCTATGTATGGTTGGAATGTTTGATTTCTATGTATTGATTAGCTTATAGTTATTCCTAGCATGATTAATGGCTTGCTATTACATGTTTATGTCTGCTATTAACTAGTTTTCACTTGAAATCCCTTGTCTTTCACCAACTTATTGTTCATTTACTCCATTTTGCCCAGAGATCCCTTCCATTGTGAATCAAATCGGCCCTACAGCAGCTTTACATCATCGCCTCATTAGCTTCCTTGACCTGATTGACCCCATAGCCCAATTTATCTACATCTTGTTATCCGATTTATGTATTTGATCGATTTCATCCCTCACAAACTTAAAAACTAAAAAAACCAAAAACACGCCAACTGTAACCTAACTCCTAATACTAGGAACATCGCCTTGAAAGTAGCACGAGACATCTTTTACACTTATAGAGAGAGCCCTCTCTGAGTCTAGGAAGGCTAGGTCCTCGGGCTCCAAGCTTGGTTTGATGTTACATCGTCATTTGGCTAGCCAATCGGCCAAATCACGGGACCCTAACATAATGGCGATCACGGTGGGACTTACTGAGTTCATGAAAGTCTAGCGAACTTTTATAGACTCTTTAGTCCTTCAATCCTAAACTCAGACCATCAGCCTTTAGAATCATTTAGTGTAAACTCTCTGTTTCACCATCTTAGCAAAGTGATGAATCAGGTTTATAACACTCTTACATCCTAGGCTGCACATAAAACTCAGAAAAACCACAAAAACTCCCTTAGATTGGTTTTTGATAGTATTGGTGGTGGACCATACAAATATACCTCAAAACAACTAAAAATCCACCTGGCGACTCCACTAGCCTCCAGTAGGCCTTACTACCTTGCTAAATTTTAGAATTCCATCCGATTTAGCCACCTCATTGCCACCCTAACATAATGGCGATCACGGTGGGACTCTAAGTAACAAAGCTTAGTTTCCCTCACCTTTAGAAGCCTTTAAGAATACTATCTGATTGACTTATCCCACTGCTCACTAACATAGTGACACTCACAGTAGGACCTTCCGAGTTAGTGGCAATCTAAGTACAACTTAGTAACTCCCGAAGTCTCAATCAAGCTTAGTAAACTTAGAGATTGTTTGAAGAGTAGAAAATAGCTCTTTCACCATCTTAGAAAAATGATGAGTCAGTTATAGAAATCTCTTCCAAACCTTGTAGGCACATAAAACTCAAAAAACCCCAAAAACACTCCCTTAGATTGGCTTTTGACAATATTGGTGGTGGACCATACAAGTATACCTCAAAACAAACTGAAAATCCACCTGGCGACTCCACTAAACTTCTAGTAAGCCTTACTACTTTTCAAAACTCTAGGCTACTATCCGATAGACCTATCCCATCGCTCACTAACATAGCGGGAGATGGTAAGACACTGAGTACATAATAGTCCAGCAAACTCTTATATACTTTTTGGTCCTTTAGGTACCATAAACAAGCAAGCAGTCCATAGACTCATTTTTTAGAGTAAACTCTTTTTGTTCTCATCACCCTAGCAAAGTGTTGAAACAAGTCTAGGATACTTTAACTAACCATAGGCTGCACATAAGCTCAGAAAATTCAAAAACATTCTCAAAATAGTTATTGTTGGTGGACCATAACTATCTTCACAAAAACAACCCAGTTCCACCTGGCGACTCCACTAATCCATCCTGTTACTTTTGACCATCCTTCACCCTAGTAAAACCTTAGAAATCCCACTCATCCAGAACATTCACCAATATCATTCTCTCTAAACTCTGGATCTAAAATCTGGCTTCACGAAGAATCAATACCAGATCCCATCCAGACCCAAATCCCCCTATCATAGTAGATGACCCAGAGAAGATTCTGTGGCAAGCTTCCGAAACTGATCATCTAGCTACTGGTAGATCCACCCGTAGAACAAGATCTGTACCTAAACATCGCACCATCCTACTAGATTCACCTTTGGAACTAGAATCATCACAAACTCTTCCCAGAAGAAAATCATATAGTAAGATAAAATTTGACGATCTTGAACCCCTAAACCTACCACAGAGTCCTAGTAGAGAAGCTTCACCTACCACTCCTCCTGATTTCCAGCTTCTTTATCAGTTTGGCTCCTATCATCCCAGATCTGCTCAAAACCAGATCAATAGTCCGAGTTCATCCGCCACACCTGGTCAAACCACCACTGTTCAAACCACTTCATTTCAGCCTACTAGTCCTCATCTTGCACATCATCCATTAGCTCCAGTCATGGCAGCCTGGTACGCACCTTTGGTGTTGCCACCACCTTTAGCTCCTCTCCCAAACAAATATCAAGACAAGATCCCACACTTTACTGGAGAAGACACCACCACACCTCATCAGCATATAAGTAGAATGACTAATGCTTATGAATACCTAGAGGTACAAGACGAGACTGTCAGAATGAGAATATTTGCCCAAAGTCTTGGTGGTTAACCCAAAGCATGGTTCAAAAGCTTAGCTCCAAACAGCATCCATAATATCCCCGAACTACATCAAGTTTTCAGAAATAGGTGGGAAATCCGAAGAAACCCCATTCAAATCCTGTCAGAATATAACAATCTAAAACGGGAAAATGGGGAAAGTGTCCAAGCTTACTGTACTAGGTTCAACAGTGTATATAACTCCCTACCACCTCATTTCAAACCTCCACTTGGTTTAGCTTTGGCAAAATTTCCTGAGGGTTTTGATCCGGACATGAAATATCATCTGAGAGATAAGGATCCCCTACCTTGGAGGAAATGCAACAAATAGCTATAAAAGCAGATGCCAACTTAGCTGAAAAAAGAGCTAGAACTAGATCAGAAAGAAAAGTCACATATAGAGACGAGGTCTCCACTTCATCACCTTCCCTAGATCCCAGAATAGATGACTTAGTCAAATCCATGGCTAAAATGTGGGAAAAGATCAATGAAAAAGCTCCTGTTAGGGACAACCAGCCAAACCCTCCAATCAGAAACCGAAACCAAAACTTTAGGAGGGAGCAACCCCAAAACAGACCAAGGGATAATGACCAACAGATCAGGCCACCATTCAATGAAAACTATGTGGAAGAAGATGATAGGGACTCAGAACCTCTTGATGATCATCATTTAAACCTCATAGGGTCTGACAATGAGAGTGAGGTGTACCTCACCAAAGAAGAACAAGCGTTCTTTTCTCCTGATCAAGATGAGACCAATTACGAAGATCTCGATGACCCTGCCATAGAGTTTCAAAATGCTATTGTAGAAGCCCACAGGAAATATGACCTTAGAAGCAAAAGAAACCAAGATAATGTCAAGAAAGGTAACTCTGATACTGCTAAAGCTCCAGATACCATCCTCAAAAAAGCATCAAGCAGTGACAAAATCAAGGTTGAAAATACTGATCAAAGCCAAGCTAAAGTTACCCAAACTAGTCCTCTCTCATATACTCCTGATACTTCTACAAAGGTCACCAAAACAACTATGGCAAACAAAACCCCTAAACAAGGTCAACAAACTCAGAACATAGACAAGGTCTTAGCTAAAAAATCTGAAACAAACATATCTAAACTTCAAGTGCCTTTTAGCTTTGAAGGCGAAATCGCTAAGATCAAAATCACCATGCCTCTTACTGAACTCATTGCCCAAAACTCTTATAAATCCCAAGTACTAAATGTCTTAAATCTAGGGAATGATGCAAACACTGTTAATCTCACTGATGACATTCCTGAAGTATTGTTTGGTCCAAAGATAGAGGGAAAATTTCAAGAAGGAGCTACTCTTCCATTTTACATTAGCCTAAACATTCACGACCAAATCCTCCACAATGCCATGCTAGACTCCGGCGCATCTCATAATCTTATGCCAAAGGTAGTAATGGAAAGATTAGGCTTGGAAATCACAAGACCATACAAAGACTTGTATTCATTTGATTCAAGCAGAGTCCAATGCCTAGGTTTGATCAAAGACCTTTGTTTTAGTCTGGCCCAAATACCCGCGAAACATCTAATCATGGATATAGTAGTGGCAGACATTCCTCCCAAGTACGGGATGCTCCTATCCAGATCTTGGGGAGCCAAAATCCAAGGGAATATCCAACTAGACATGTCATATGCCACCATTCCTGTGTTTGGTCAGACCAGAATACTGTACCGCGAATCACACATGAAATACATGATTAGCAGTCAAGATAGGCCAGATAACATTCCAATGTGTTCTTTGCGGTCCGAATTAAACTCTTTTATTATGCATATTGATGCAAACATGGAGGAAGAGTCAGAAGAAACTGATATAGACTTAGATCCACCACATCAGTTGTCCTTGGTGCCTTATGATGAACTGGACACTCAAAACTACCATGATCATGAACAGCTATGTCTTGAGGAAAGTAAGTTTCCCCTATCCAAAGTAAGATTAGAGCAAGAAGCACAAACCCTCATGTACTATCAAGAAAATTGCTCTAGCTTTAGTCAGACACCAGCAGTGACTTGTGGAAATTTCTTCCGGGTAAAAGCTTTAGAAGACCTACACATCATAAACCTATTCGGAACCCGAGAGAAAGGGAGTTTAATGTTTCTACCATACCTCAAAGATTTACCATCATGTGACCCTCCTACTGCAGATAAAACTTTGACCATAACCTCAGTAGCTCAACATCTTAAGAAAACGCCAGATGAACTTCTTATGAGCAAGGATGACAGTTATGATCCCAGCATACCTGAACTATTGAAATTGGCTCATATTTTATCCTTTCATGAAGAACTTAGAAATGCTAAAATCCGGGATCTCATGCAAAATACTAATTTCTACAGAAAAAACAAGAGAAAACATTGTATCACTACCTTTTCCTCAAAGAACAACTTTAACAAAAGCAAACACAACAAACTAAAACAAACTGAAATGATCAAAAATAAAACTAGTGGCCATAGAATTTGCTTTGATTTTAGAAATAATACTGCATCTCCATATAACAAAAATCAGGTTTTTTCTACTCAAGATCATGATTCACCAATTGAAAATGTTTCTAATCATGTATTCTTGCAAGATCATCTTTTAGATCATAAACATCAGATCCCTTTGCAAAGTAGACAACTTAAAGATTTTTTCCAGTTTGCGGGAGGTAAATCTGATTTCAAGTTCAAAATTGCTAAACCACCCAATATCAGAAATCTGTTCATAAAGGCCATGTTCCCAGTTTTAAATTTCTGTGTTTTTGCATACCTTGATGATGTCACTATCTATTTCAAGAATTATCAAGAGTACATACATTACCTGAAGAAAGCATACAGTAAGGAAAGGAGTGGAAATCAGATATTCAGAGAGGTACAGAGGGAGGATACCGGGCTGTTTAGAGATTCTTGCATGAATCCCTATGTCATGTTAGAAAGAGAAAATTTCCCAAATTTTTCTTTTCAGGAGTTAAGTGGGCCAAGGGTGAGAGGAGATCCCTACGAGGATAAGATGCTGAAATTCCGTCATTTCCAAGATTTTTGAGTTTGAAACACTTTCAGTCATTGTACATACCATTGTTTGAAATATTGAAAAAATAGAAAAGTCAAAAACAGTAAAAGATAGGAAAGTCAAAAATAGTAAAAAGCAGAAAAGAGGGCAAGTGAAGATAGAACAAAGGCCCCATGTTCAAAACATAATCTTTCGGAAAGCGAGAAAGTCTAAATGCCGCTACTAGTACTTCAATGTCTTGTTCAGCTATCTAGCCTAATCATAGCTGAGCATGTTTAAATTTATTTGCTGATAAGTTAGTGAGTGCCAAGATAGTCAACATTGTGTAAGATTGACTTATCACAGAGCTTAGATTAGGGAGAGATTCTGGTTCCACATGCCTAAAACAAAACCAAAGAGAGAAGCGAGGGATGAAAAACACATTGTACATCTTAGCCCCGCTTGTCTAGTTTCTTTTGTTGTAAAATAACATTTGTGTGCAGCTTGTCTTTTATGCCGCAAATGCATGACAAATCAGACTGCCTAATCCTGATTTGATCATTTTTCAATTTCATATTGTAGATTAGAGAATGAAATCCTGTCAAACTGCTTAATCTTGACAGTCGATCTAGTTTTAGGTAGAGAAATGAAGGAGTTCATCAGCTTAATCTGAACTCCCGGAAGATATAAGAGTAGAAATAGATAGTTTCATTTTGCAAAAAGAAAAATATGCATTGTCTAACGGCTGCTAGTTAAAATGCGCCAAAGAGAAGAAAAAATGTTAGGAAAGATAGTGGGGTAGGTAGAAGTATCATTGATGTTAACCATGCTGTCACTTTTCAGAAATAACATCAAGAAAAGGGTAAATTTTGCGCCAATGGATAAGGCACTGGTCTTCATAAGCCAAAAATCTGAATTCTGGACACCTCCTGACGAGGAGCTGCCCTCCCCAAATGGAGCCACTATTAGCCATCAGTATTTTTTACATGTTAGTGATGACTATATCTTCAGCTGAGTTTTCTAGAAACTGATTTCCTTATGTCAATATGTCATCCAGAAAACCCTCCAAAACTTTTTTCGCCCTTCTACCTATTCAGTCCACCCCTGGCGAAATCAAAACCTCATGGTCACTAGCCTATCTAGCTTCAGCCTTCTTGATCTGCCCATCAGCTTTAAAAGGCAAATCCAAATCTATTTCGAAAGTCTCCCCTATGTTAGGAAGTGGCGCTTTAAGACATTTCACCCTTGGCAATCATCAAAAAGCCAAAAAGCCTCCATCTGCAACAGGCCTACCATGACTGACCTCTTACTTTGCAAATGAAATTGACAAGCAGCCCTAAGTCGCGCCACTTATATCCCCTAGATCTCAGCACTGCATAAAACCCAACCTCAAGCTGACTATTAGGTTTGTCACAGTGTTCTATGGTTCTACAAAGGCAGGAAATATATTTCATCTCATGGAGTAAATGTTTTAGTTTACAGTTAGAGGAACAGCTGCTTCTAAATGTAACTTGAGCCTTTAGATATGTCTGCAAAACAGAAAGCTACTCATCTGGACTTTACAGCTCTTTCCAGCATGAAAATCACAGGAAAAAAGGGATACCATTGTCTCAGCAAACTGGTAAATTGTCAAGGCCCAGAACCTCCTTCATTTACAAGCAGAGGGTTAGGGCGCCTCCTTCATCCACAAGCAGAGGGCGCTGGCCAATATTGACTTAGATGATTGCAAAAGTCCAGGTTTGACTTGAACTGAAACCAATGAAACAGGGACTCCAGGTTTTATGAATGTGACTGATGATCATAACAGGAATATAGTGGAAATATGCTAGTTCAAAAGAAAGGGGAGTTTGGTATGATAAAGGAGCTCATTTCAAACTTGCAAATCATTTGAATTGTTGAAGCTTTAGAAAGCATGTCATCAGTAAACATTCCAATCTTAACTAGCCTGTTTTGTCCAAGATCAAATGGAATAGATGCTGTTAACCAATGCCATTACACAGGCAGATGGAAAGTCCTTGGGTTTTCAAAAAGCACTGACCTTCCTAGTCACAAAGATTTTTTGTCAAGTAACCTGTCATGAGATGACCAAGCACAATGATAAATATCTCAGTCACCCTTAGAACAGTGCAGGGAGACAATGTCACTGTGATTGGGGTTTCTTCTGAAATACAGTGATGTTTGCAAAAAGAGATGCTTATATTGATGTTTTTCAAGTGGTTTACTTACCATCACATTCAGAGAAAGGCTGTGTTAAACATAGTGGTCAAAAAGCCTTCAGATACTTTACCTGATGAAGAGCCTCCTCCATATATGAGCAGATGGCCAAAGTCATTGCAGGTTGTTGAGAACTAATGGGTCTAAAAAGTGCAGAGAAAGGACACAAAGAAATTGAATAAAGGAGTCATTGCACATGTAAGTGTTACTGTTTATGGTGCAAAGGTATTGTTTTCCCTCTTCAAAGAGCTATCTGTCAGAATTTACCTGCAGTAGAAAAGAGAAAATTTTGAAGATATGTGTGCCATTGATACCAAAAAGAAGACTTTTCCTTGAGGGAAAGGTTCGAGCAACAAAACAATATCACATGCCAAAGATCCAAAGAAGTGCTTTTCAAGAAATAGGTGTTCAAAGCTTTCAGATTTCTGGCGCATTATGAATAGCCCTTCCTTGCTAAAAATCGCCAAGAGAGGAAAACAGTAAACATAGTTCAGTTATGAAATGGTTCTATTGACAAAAAGAGGTTAACACACTGATCAAAGCAAAATAATGACTGTGTATCAAAGAGCCCTGTTTTCATATTTTACAAGCTTGTCTTTTCAGATGGAGCAGGCAAATGTTATTCAATCTTATGAATAGGCAGAAGAAGTTAGTTTTGATGAGTTGCCACTGTTTATATGTCTTAAAACTAACACAGTTGTCATCATTCCAAAGGGCAGATTCAGCACAAAGATACAGTATTAAAAAAAAACAGTGGCAGAGATGTGGCATAATGAGTTGTCAAGCAGAGGATTATAGTAAAAAATGCCCCTCTTTGGAGAACATTGCGAGGTCATAAAAGATGCGGCAACTTTGTACTGTGCCATTAAACACGGTGGAAAAAATAGCCTACGAGATTGTAAGACATTTTTAGGGGTCTAAAGGTTGGTGATGGGGGATGTCCCCAAAAAGAACAAAGCTGGAGGTCCTCCTCCTAACACCGATGCTAAAGTCCGTGATCCAAGGTGGTCAAATGTGTAACTCTCCAAGGCAAGTTTTGAATGTGCAGAAGTTAAAAAATCAAAGGTTTCAAAACAAAGAAAACTCCACAAAAAAAAGAACCAAACCAAAGTTCTATTTTACTTTAAAATAGAATGACCGTTGAATGTTTTTTTGAAAATGATATAAGGTTGAAGTGAGAGTGGCAATTCATTTTCAAAAACTAGAATCAAAGCCCGTGCCTCCACAGCATCAAACAAGAAGAAATCGGGTCGAAATAGCACAGTAGCACGTTTTTTGCACTGCACGACGTGCCTGGGTTCTGGCGCGACGTGCCTGGGCAGAAATTTACAAAGGCCACCTTTGTCGGCGCGACGTGCCTGTACGTTGGCGCAACGCGCCTGTACAAGGCCGCCCGACCACACGACAGGCCGACCCGACTAGCACCTTCTGCGCGACGTGTTTTCTTCAAAGGATGCCGCGCAAGTGTCCAAGGTCTTCAGCGATTCTTCAGCCCTCCAAAACGTGTGTTTCACCAAAATTCAAGGTATTTTCACATAATTCCCCCTCGATTTCAAAAATTTGCTGACTGAAATTCCAAAAGGAAGCACCTAAAGGCAGAGGAAAGTTGTTATTCGAAGAACACATACAGAGAAAGACTAGGTTTTGAGGTAGAGGGCCAGTTTGTTTCATCTTAAAATCAATCAAAGGGCAGAGGTTTTCCTGTCAAAAGCAGGGTTTTGATTAGAAGAAGACTTTCGTTGCAGAAATACAGACCTAATTCTGAAAAGGAGCCTTTCACACTGTCATCTAAACATTTCTACACTACTAAAACAGTGAAGTGCACTCAGTGAGGGGGTCTTGACATTCTTGTTGTTTGAAAAAGAAAACTCATATAATCTCTGTCTAAAGGCTTGTGGTCCTCTAAAAAGCTCTGTCATTATCACCCCAAACCTGTGTGATTGACATTCTTAACATATGTGTGGTGATTTTCTTGATATACAAACAGTGAAAAGAGGGCACACTTGCACAGGACAGAATTGTTAAATGTTTGAAAGCCTCCTCCAAGCTAGGTGTTGGTTGACATCAAAATTTTCAAAAACAGAGTGATCGTTGGCATTCTCTCACAAGCACACCTTTTAGCAAACTGCCCCCTTTTTCACTGTTTTTTGTCACTACTGTGAAGAGTTGTTGACAGAGATTTTCAAAAGTGAACAGAACACTGAGGGGCAGAGGTTGTTGATGGGATTCTAACTTTGGAGGCGAGAGGTACAAAAGTGGTTTTTGTTTTTCTTAAAACCACACATGAAAAGGGCCACTTTCTAAAGGGCGAGTTCTTGGTGATTGCATTTAATATTGAGACGAGTACAGGTGTAGTGTTGGCCTTTGAGATTCACAAGTAAAGAGAGTGTGTTTCCTAAAAACCATTGTGCATTGATTACATCTAACTTGGGTACGCCTTTCCGGAAACCATATTGTATCATTGTGAAGAATTGTTGACAGAGAGATTCTAAAGGTGAATAGGGCCATTTTCTAGAAGGCAGGGTTGTTGATGATCGAATTTAACATTGAAGCCAGAGGTACAAAGGTGGTGATTGATTTCTCAAAATTCACAAGTGAAAGGTGTTTTCCTAAACACAGTGGGCTAATATTTCACCTAACCAAAAAGTCTCCTTTCTTTTCCACTGTATGTTCTCTTTTATAGAAATCTGTTAACAGAGGTATTTTCAAGGTGAATGACCTGAAGAGCAGGGTTTTAATATTTGAGTTTTGTTTTGAAAACACAAATACCAGTGTGGGTTGGCCTCTAACAAATTCACAAGAGGGGTGATTGTTCAAAACTGTGCACATGGAATCTACAAAGCAGTTATCCCATCTTTTACACATGGTACCATTGTTAAAAAGTTTGCCTGGCTGAAGTGCATCCAGAGTTGGAGGGCTGTTTTTTAAGAAGTACAGAGGTGGTTTATTCAAAGAAAAATTGTTGCATTTCATCCAAACCACATTGTCTAATCTGTCTAAACAGTCAAGTGACTAGTCTCAATCCAGTAGAGCAGTTTCTTACAGTAAAGGCAGTTTGCCTCTTCAAAAGCTTGTTCAAGTCAGAATGCCTCCAAAGCGAGATCACACGAGCGGTCCACATAAGAGATATGAGCCTATCTCCATAGAAGAAATCAATGCTCACCCATCAGTGCTTTTCAATTTCCATGAAGTAGGCTGTCTTGATTTCTGCCAGAGGATAGAAGAAGTCAAAAGTTTTTCGCCACTTACACATTTGTGCACTTTGAGATTCAAGGACAAACACTTCCAGTTAGCGGGTCTTGATTTCAAAATCTCCCCAAGGTATGTATCCAAGGCTACCAAGATCCCGTATCATGGTGAAAAGTGGTTTAAACAAGCTCATCTTGATCTAGAGGATTATAAACCTTTCATCAAACCTGAACATAGGGAAACCATCACTGCTATTTTTCCTTTCTCCTATCTTCTTGACAGTTATGCTCCGCTGATGAAAGCCATAATGAGATATTTCACTTGTGAAGGGAGGTTTAGCCAAATTTTTGCCTATCATGTCCGCTTGTTGATGCATTTTACCAGAAGCAGGCAATTAAACCTTCCATACTTTTTGTCCAAAAGCATAGAGAAAATGGGAGCTACTGTCCAAAAGAAGGCTCCACCTCAGCAAATTCCTTCTCTCTTTCATCATTCCTTGATCAAGATTATCTTCTTACCCCAGCTGGAGAAGAAAGGGTTTTCATGGGATTCATTCATTAGCCATGCAGATTTTGCCACTATACCTCCTGTTCATGTTTCTCCTACTCAGCCTGCCCATCGCCCAGTGCCTTTGTCTAGTAGGCCTACACCTAAAAAACTCAAAATGACCACTGGGCAGCCAAGTCTACAAGGAGAGGGAGAAGGCAGTGAACCACAGGGAGAAAAAGAAGGCAGTGAAAAGCAACAGCCAGATTTTGAGGGACAACAGTAGTTGGAAATCAGTGGACAGCAGCAGTTGGAGGTTGATGAACAACAGCTAGATATTGATGAACAAGAGCAGCTAGATATTGATGAACAACAACAGTTGGAGGTTGATGAACAACAGCAGTTGGAGGTTGATGAACAGCAGCAGACAGTAGTTGAGGAGCATCAAGTTGGGCAAACAATTGAAGCACCTTTTGAGCCACAAACTGGACAGGATGTTGAGGAAGGACAACAAGCTGAAGCTGCCTCCTTGACAGTGACCAAAATTGTTCCTAGAAAGAGGAAATTGCCCAAAAAGACAACTTCTAGCTTTCCAAGGAGAAAAAACGCTAGATTGGCATTCAAAGGCAAAAGCATCATTGGAGAAAGTGCCAAGCATGAAGGTAAATCAGCTGTCATCCCTATCCCAAGCGATGACAGTGATAATGAGGCCCGCATCCTTGAAAACCTCCTCATTCACAAAGAAGGGCAAATTGAGGTGTTACAAGAAGACCTTCAAAGGGCGAGGAATTTCAACCACTTCTTGGAGGTTGAAAACAAACAAATAAAGTATCATGCAGCCATTCATGAGGCAAGGGCGATCAAGTATAAAAAAGAGGCAGAAAAGGCGCAAGTAAGAATTGAAGATCTTATTGGCGAGTTTGATGATGAAGAGGAGGAAGACCAGCCTAGGCGGAAGAGGCCTAGAACCATCGGGCTTAGAAGAGCCTTGGAGAAACAGAGAGCAGAAGAACAAGTTCATTTCGAAGCTTTTCCTCTCACTGCCCTCCTTGAGCAGGAAATTGAGGAAAACAAGGAAGCATGGCTTGAAAGGGCTAACCAGCATTTGGAACACAAAGCTTGAGAAGGCAAACAGGGATCTTGAGCTACAGAGAAAGAGGACTCTTCACTTTCAAAAGCTAAATCAGTTTGCCAGACGAAAATTAAAGGTAGCGCAAGAGAAATTGAAGAAGTTGAAGGAGAGGCGCCTAGCACGGAAGGAAGAAAAAAGCATATCAGCCCTTGATATTTTGGCTTCAGCTTCATATCATGTTTCTATGGACCCTTGAGGGTCATGCATGCCAATTTTGGGCCTGTTTCGGCAACTTTTTGTTTTTTGGCATTTTTTGGGTTTTTGGCCAAAAACTCATAAATTCGCCATTTCAGTTTGATGAGTTGTCAAGGGAGGAGGATGATACCAATGGATGCCATAATTCCATGAGCAGGTCTCCAGCGATTTTCAGGGCATTTGAAGATAATTCGCCCCCTCAAATTGGCGAAAAACAACCTCATTTTGCACATTCTACCCGCCATATCAGCAGTCTGCTATTTTCTGGGTTTTTGCGCACAGGTACAGTTTTGAGGGACTATCAGAGATCAGATTGAGGTGATTCCACTTGCGCCAGAAAGCAGACACAGAGAGCTTTCCAACGAGCCATCATGAGCCTCATTTCGACATCAGGAAGGCTTCCATTTGCATCCAGCAAGTCAGGGGACCTTTTTCAGGCATAAATATGAAGTATTTTTGTAATTTTTGAACTCCAAAAATCTGCTTTTCCCAAATGTACGTTAAGCTATTTTTATCATTGGGAAATGATGTAAAGTCAATATAATTTCCGTTTTTAGCAGTTTTTTAGATATTTTATGGGATATTTTGTGCCTTGGGCTTTGCAAAGCCTCAAGGACAAGTTTAGATATTTTGACTTGGCCGATGGGATAGCTAGTTGCTCCATGAGGTTTTCCTCCCTCAAGCCTATTTATTCCATGGGTTTCATTGTAAATCAGAGGCTGAACTTGAGAGAAAAATTAATACATTGGTCATATGAGCTTTGAAGAATACACTTGTGTTATGATTTTTGGACTGCCTCTTGGATTCTTTTGAGGAATGATGAAGGATTGTTGATGGATTCCATGACATGGTAGAATGGTATAGTTTTTCTTGCTATGTTTTTGTCTTCTAGTTTTCATTCATAATCCATGCTTCTTGCTGCTATAGATCAGTAGAGATTATTTTTGAGATATGCCCATGGAGGCACCTCAAAATTCCTGAATCTTCATAGCTTGATGTTTTCTTCTTCCTTTGTTATGCTAAAGAATTCTTAACTGCTCTTTAGTAACCTAAGGTATTGTTGCTAAGTTTTATTCTTCAGTTCTATGTATGTTGAGTAGGATGTATGGTTTTCCCTACCTACCTATCAGCTGCCCATAGTTCAGTCCATAAAACTTTCTCTTTGACTGATTTGTTGATCATTTTGTTGAACCAAGGAGGCCTAGTCCCGATCTAGCCCTTTGCCTAAAACTATGAAAACTTGTTTGTCCAAGTGCCCAATGACTTAGAGACTATGTTTAGGCGCTCCGGCGTAGTTTATGAGTTGTTAGTTTGTCTCATGTGTTTTCCCCAAAGTCTGATAGCCATTTCCCGAAGTTAGAGGGTCTTATACCTCTATGTATGGCTGGAATGTTTGATTCCTATGTATTGATTAGCTTATAGTTATTCCTAGCATGATTAATGGCTTGCTATTACATGTTTATGTCTGCTATTAACTATTTTGCACTTGAAATCCCTTGTCTTTCACCAACTTATTGTTCATTTAATCCATTTTGCCCGGAGATCCCTTCTATTGTGAATCAAATCGGCCCTACAGCAGCTTTACATCATCGCCTCATTAGCTTCCTTGACCTGTTTGACCCCATAGCCCAATTTATCTACATCTTGTTATCCAGTTTATGTATTTGATCGGTTTCATCCCTCACAAACTTAAAAAACCAAAAAACCAAAAACATACTTCATAACTAGCCTAATATCAGAACATCGCGAGTAAACACTGCCAGAGCATCTTTTACACTTGTAAGAGGCCCTCTCTCGAGTCACAAGGAAAGGCTACGAGTCCTCGGGATATCGTCATTTGGCTAGCCAATCGGCCAAATCACGGGACCCTAACACATGAAGAGTGATTTTTTGTGAAATTTTAACTTACAGATGGATTTTACTAAGATAAAGAGGAATCAAGAGGAGGAACTAGTTATCTTTTTCCCTAGATTCACGAAGAGGCACCCTAGAAATAAGTATCCATTGAATACCATACAAATCCACTATTTTTTTGGGGAGAACCATGCAATAGAAAAATTTCCCCCTTTTTCCAAGCCTAAGGTTTATATACCAAGGGGAAGAGAATGACTTGGAGCATCTTTGCTTCATCAATAAAAGGAGGGAACAAACTCCTTGGCCATACCACCAATGCATGCAATGTGTGCACTATCCCTCTTTTAGTACAAAACAAAATGCACCCTTACAACCCTGCTATCCTTCAAATCAATCATATTTTTCAACGCCATATTCATGGTCCTATAGTCCTCAGTATTCTGCTCACCCTATCAATCCACCCTTTAATATAAACCAACCTCAACCTCTTCAATGGGGAAACCCCTCACAGGGGTGTATGCCTAAGGAATCCCAACTCCTACTTTATTACCTCCTCCTCCTTCTCAAGCAAAATTGGCCCATAATAACCCACCTAAGAAATCTCAAATGACTACCTAACCAAACCTAAATCCGAATAACAAGAAGACACAAAAGGTCTATAGTGGGGAAACACCCTATCCTACTTATGTTGCAGAAATCCAAGAAATCAACCTTAGGTTTGGGAAGGTACTTCCAAAGTGTCACCAACCTTGTCCACTTGAATATCCTAAATAAGAAAAGGAAGACAATAACCCTCAAGCTAATATAACTTCTTATCAGGAAAGGTTGGTCCAAACTAAGTAGCACACCTTAGAAAAAGTAGAACTTGTGGGAGGAATAAATAACTTATTTGTTAATATGTCCCTTCTCTAGGTAATCAACTATGTTCCCATTTTCAACAAGATTAATAGGAAAGAATCTTCTAAGAGGTCTATAATAATAAAAGAAAATTACCCCATTATAAATGGTGTTGGGAATCTTCCTGATTTAATGATTGGTAGGATTATCTCTCCAAATTACTTGGTGTTTGGTGTGGAGCCTGATTATCATCCTAATCTAGATGTTTTTTTTCAGCTGGATGTATACTGAGGAAGGCTATACACCTCTCCACGTGAGGGGGGGGGACTTGTCCCCCCCTACGAGGGTTTGAGAGTAGTGTCCCCAAAGCTAAAAATGGGTGTAAAATTTTCTTGTAAATATTGTAATTTTTTAGTCAATATGGGCCATTCTTAGGCAGATGATATGATGGTAGAAGTTATGTTTAATTTAGAATTTTTTAGCCTAGAAGGAAAGCCCTCTTTCAGATGAGGAAATTTTGTATTGAGGTTGTGTATTGTGTGTGTATTCTAAGCGAGAAAGAGAAAGGGGGACCATGTGATAGAGTAGAGGATATTACAATGCATCTGTTGTAGGTTAAGTCTCTTCATTTTGTTTGATAATATAAAGGAAGGACTAGCTATTTTTCCGTGGATGTAGTCCAAGTTAGGTGAACCACATATATTTGTGTCTCTCGTGTTTTATATGTTTTATGTGTTTGTATTTTTTCATATTTTTAAGTCTTAAATTTCTCTGGAATATATAATTCTATAAAAATTGGTATCATATTCGAAGGTATATTTGGCTAATAAACTTGCAGGAGAGAAGGGTTTCTGGTTCGAGTGGGAGAAATGGCAGAAAACAAGTTTAGGGTCAGTAAATTTAACGGCCAAAACTATGAGCTATAGAAGATGCATATGGAAGGTTATTTTTATCAGAAATATTTTTACCTACCATTAAGCTGAAAAATAAATAATTTGTCCAGTATGATAGAAGAATAATTGGATATTCTTGACGAAAAGTAAATTGGAACAATAGAGTTGTTCCTACTGGCATCGATAGCCTTTAATACTTCAAAGAAAACAAAAAATAGGTTTTAATGAAGGCATTAGACAAACTATATGAAAAACCCTCGTCCTTAAATAAGGTATCCCTTATGAAGTTTTTATTTAGTATGAAATTTTGGAAGGTGAATATTTTGTTGACCATTTAAATAAATTTAATATGGTTATGAGTCAACTAAGTTCTGTAGGGGTAAACTTTGATGATGAAGTTAGGGCTTTGTTATTTCTATGCTCATTACCATAAATATGGAATGGTTTAGTTATGTCCATTAGTAGGTTTGTTTCTGGATCTAGTACTTTAAAGTTTGATGATGTTATTAGTGCCATCCTTAGTAAGGAAATGCGATGGAAAAGCTCCAGTGAGACATCACATAATGCTTTGAGTGCAGAGATAGGGGAAGAAAAATGGAAAGAGGAAAGAGCCCAAGATATCGCAGTAAGTCAAGGAAAGGTAGATGAATGTCCAGATTGGGGATAATGTGCTGGAAATGCGGGATGAAAGGACACTTGAAAAGGACTGTGAGTCTTAGAAGGGAAAAGAAGGAGACGCACAACAAGAAAACAATCATGAAGAAAATGTGAAAGGTGATGTGTTACAAGAAGCTTTTATTCTTTCTTTAGAAAATTTTATTGATGCCTGGGTGGTAGATTCAAGGCCTCATTCCATGCCATACCTGATAAGAAAAAATTCCATGACTATGTTCAGGGATATTTTGGATAGGTTTTCCTAGACAATGATAAACACTATTAAATCATTGGAATGGGTAAATTTCTTGTATAAAAGTAGAATGGAAACCAATGGTTATTAAAGGAGGTAAAGCATGCTCCAGATATGAATAAACATATGATTTCAACATGGCAATTAGGCGGTGAAGGTTGTGTGACAACTTTTACAGATAAAATCGGGAAGGTCAGTAAAGGAGCCCTGGTAATAGCAAAAGGAGAAAATGTTGGTACGTTGTATTTATGCAATGGTATTTATAATTGTGTTAATGCTTTTTTAAGCTATAGAAGAGTAGACGCAATATTATGGCATCATAGGCTCCGACACATGAGTGAGAAGGGGATCAAGATTCTTCACTCAAGAAATTTTTTTGCAGGCTTGAAGAATATTGATTTGGAATTTTGTGAGAATTGTGTTTATGGGGAAAAAAAAGAGAGTGATATTTATTATAGTTGGGAAATAAAAGAAGAGAGAAAAATTAGAGCTTGTGCATATATATGTATGGCGACCTACTCAGGTATCATCTATCATTGGCTCTCGTTATTATGTTACTTTTATTTATGATGAAACTAGAAAAACTTGGATTTATTGTATTCAAAATAAATTTGATGTATTTGATACTTGCAAGAAATGGAAATATTTGGTTGAGATTGAGACAAGAAAGAAGTTTAAGTGTATCATATCAGACAATGGAGGTGAATATTGCAGCAAAGAGTTTGATGGCTATGATTTAGAGAATGGAATTCGTAGAGAGAATATAGTTCCAGGAACAGTCTTATAAAGGATGAACATGACAATCATGGAGCATACAAGGTGCATGAGGTTTCATTTAAGATTTCCTTTAAAAATTTTGGAAGATGTTGTAGATACTATTTTTTATCTAATAAACAGAGTGCCTTCAAGTTCCTTGGATGGTGGTATTTGAGAGGAGGCATGGAAAAGTAAAAAGTTAAACTACTTCTTTTTAAAGCCTCTTGGCTGTGAAGCCTTTGTCCATATTAATAAATAAAATAGAACAAATCTTGAGGAAAAATCAAAGAAATGTACCTTTATTGGACATGGTGTTAATGATTTTGGTTATTGCTTATATGATTATGAAAAATAAATAAAAAACATAAGGGGAAGAGATGTAATATTCAATGAAAATGTCTTTTATAAGGATTAGATGTAGGAAAATAAATAGGAAAAAGAAAACAAACAATACATAGTTCTTAATGAGCTCATAGAAAAAATTAAGGTTCCTCAAAATAATAATAATCAATAACCACAACAACAACCACCACGACTAAAACAACATCCACATCAAAGACCTGAAAGTGGTGTCAGAAGATCTACTAGGATAAGTAGACCCCTTGAATGATACTCTCCTCCATTATATTATGTATTTTTGGCTGATTTTGGTGAACCAAAATGTTATGAAGAAGTAATGCATGTAGAAACCAGGAAGAAGTGGGAGCTAGCCATGAAAGAAGATAAGGACTCCTTAATACATAACCAGACTTGAGACTTCGTCAAGTTTCCTGTAGGTTATAGAAATTTTAATACAAGTTATTTATTGCCTAGATTCTCTTGATCTAACAATTATATGCCATTATTAAATACAAAATCCTTCTACTAAAATCTTTGCAGAAATTTAATCGCCAATTTCAAACACATGAAGAAATATCAATCACACATAACACAGATGTTTTTACCAGGAAATCATAAAGCTAAAAAACCCACTATCATATATTATGTATATATCATGGATCATGAAACAATCTCATACAAAACTATAATCTAAGAGCTCTCAGTACAATATACAATTGTCTCACACTGTCATACAAAAATTGGCAAATACATGCGCCAATTTACTGCCTCCATAGAACCTACCTCCACTGCTCAATCCCTGATGGTCAAGAACCTCTGAATGAATAATTCTAGCCTTCCTTGTCTATGCAATACTCATAGGCATATCTAATGTGTGTTTGGTTGCAAGTGTGCACCCACTAATGTCACAACTGGTAGTCAAAATGTCCCTTTCACCTATCTCTCAACTGGGTCTCCACTGGATCTGACATGCATGTAGTTAACAGTAGTAAATATTCAGTTGCATGTGAGATCACTCCATGTGAGTTAATTTTATTTAATTCACTGATATCTCACTAGTGTATCTTTAGTTACAACTACTTACAACTAGCACAACTGAGTTTAACTCACTTAATTGAGTTAAATTACTTTACAACTCACATAACAACACATCCAACTATGTTACAACTTCAAATCACTTAGTTACAAGTAAGTCCACTTGCATGTCCCACCAACCAACCTTAGAACTTGAAACTCCTTCAGTCAATTGGTTTTCCACATAAGTTAACTAAAATCAAGTGCTTCAAGAGAACAGATTATTATTTATTTTCTAATTATTATTAAGAGATAATAATAATTGACATGCATTCTACTTTTAGACATGCAGTCCACGAACCGATTTTCCACATGCATTCCAAAAATAGATGCCCATCCATACATAGAATTTTCTCAACCATCTATAAATAGACTCCCGCTATAAATAGAATTTTCTCACCATTCTAAAAATAGACATACACCTAAAAATAGCCTGTGTGGGCCCCACCTAGTGTAGGTGCTTAATTTTCACTAGGATCAAGCATGTTGTTTCTGGATGCCAATTTCACTGTTTCTTGTTGAAAAATAAAATATAGGTAAAACAAAATTGTAGAATAAATGGTTTTACAGGTTGAAGGAAGAAGATGGAGGAAAAAAAATCTACAAATCTAGATTTGTGGTGAAGTGGTTTGCAGAGAAGAAAGGTATTGAATTTGATGAAATATTTTCTCTTGTTGTTAAAATAACTTCAATCAGAAATATTTAAGTCTTGTAGTAGTGGGATATTTTCATATTGAATAGTTAGATGTAAAGACAAACTTTCTCCATGGAGATTTCGAGGAAGATATATATATGCCAGAACCACAAGGATATGATGTCAAAGGGAAGGAAAAATTAGTGTGTAGGATGAATAAGAGCTTGCACAGCTTAAAACATGATCCAAGGTAGTGGTATCTAAAATTTGACAGGTTTATGCCAAAACAAGGTTATACTAGATGTCACTATGATTATTGTGTTTATATGAAAAAATAAAAATGATGGAAACTATATTATATTGTCATTTTATGTATATGGCATGCTTGTTGTAGGGTATAAAACGGAGGAAATAAATGTGATAAAAGAAAATTGGTAAATTCATTTGCAATGAAGGATTTTGGAGCTGCAAAACAAATCCTTTGTACGAGAATAACTAGAGACAAAAAAAATCACTCATTAACATTGTCTCAGAATGAGTACATACAAATGGTGTTTGAAATATTTAATATGCAGAATGAAAAACTAGTTAGTACACCTTTGGCTAGCCATTTCAAACTTAGTAAGGAGATGTGCCTGAAACCCAAGAAGAAATGGATTATATGTCTAAAGTTCCATATGTATCAGCACTTGAAAGTTTACTGTATGTAATGGTTTGCACAAGGCCTAATATTTCACATGTAGTGGGAGCTGTAATAAGGTACATGAGAAATCCAAGAAAATAACATTGGATGGTAGTGAAATGGATTCTTAGGTATTTGAGAGCTACCAAAAATAAAGAATCATGCTTTGGTGGTTCAAACATTGCTTTACAGGGATATGTTGAGGAAGATATAGCAGGTGATAGAGATAACAAGAGGAGCACTATAGGGTACGTATTTACTATAGGTGGAACTACTGTGAGTTAGGTTATGCAAATTCTTGTTGCACTTTCAACAACAGAAGCAGAATATATTGTTGCTATACAGGCTAGTAAAGAAATTATTTGGTTAGAAAGGCTTATCGATGAATGGGGTAAGAAGCAGGAGATGGGCAGGTTATACAGTGACATCCATAGTGTCATTCATCTTGAAAATAACTTAGCATTTCATTCCAAGACAAAACACATACAGCTCAAGTATCATTTCATACGATTAGTTTGGAAGATGGACAACTCAAGTTGGAAAAGACACACACTAGCTAGAATCCAGCAGATATTTTAACAAAAGTTGTAACCGAAGAGAAACTGAAGTTCTTCTCAATTTCAATTTTTTGTGAAGTATAACGATGAATATGATAGACAGCAAGGTTGAAAGTGAAGTCATTTTCCAACAAACGAAGTAAGAGTGTAGTTTCTACAATCAGTCTCCAAGTGCGAGATTGTTGGGTGTGGAGCCTGATTATCATCCTGATTTTCAGGTATTGTTTCTACCTAAATGTCTACCCCAAGAAGACTGTACACCCCTCCACGCGGGAGTTCAGGGGGGCCCATCCCCCCCAACTAGGGTGTCTAGGGGCCAGCAATCTCTCGGTGGGGTTTTCGGTGTAGTGCCCCCGAAGCTAAAAATAGATGTGAAATTTACATGTATAATATTTTAGTTTCCTAGTAAATATTGGTCGTTCATTATGCAGATGATATGATCCTAGAAGTTATGTTTAATTAAGTTTTTTTTCCCTATAAGCAACCCCACTTTCGTATGAGGTAATTTTGTATTGAGGTTGTGTATTGTGTGTGCATTCTGAGCGAGAAAGAGAAAGGGGGACTCTATGAGGGAGTAGAGGATATTACAATAGATATGTTGTAGGTTGTGTCTCTTCATTTTTCTAGCTAATAGAAAGGAAGGACTTGATATTCTCCATGGACATAGCCCAAGTTGGGTCAACCACATATATATGTTTCTCCCTTTTTTTATATGATTTTCATGTTTGTATTTTCACATAATTTTATGTGTTCCATTGCTCTGTAATATATAATTCTCTAAAATTTGGATCTTGGTACTTTAGTAGTGGATGTGCACATTAAAAATATTGTAGTCTCAAACACATTGATTGACCATGCAGCTACAATCAATTTCATGAAAAAGGAACCCATGCTAAAGCTTAAGTATCAACAAGCCTTGAGAAAGACCACCACAATGTTTCATATAGACGATGGATCCACATTCTCCCCCAAGGAATCTATTGATAATTTTATGGTCTCCATTAACTACAAGAAATATTCGACAAGTTTCCTTTTCCTCTAGACTAAAACCAATTGTAATATGTATCCTCTCATTTTAGGGAGACCTCTCTTGTTCGGTGTGTTTTATATTCTTCCATGATTAGTCCCATGTGTAGTAAATTGCATTGGGGATAATACGGGGGTCATATGGGGGGTGGAAACCCCCCCTTTTGGGAGTTTTCATGGGGGTGGTAGCTCCCCTACATGGGGTCCATGCGGACCCAAAGATGAGGGAGGACCCAAATATGGTGGGCAGACCCACACATGGTTTTGCATATGGTTTTGGTCATCATTTTTTTCTTCCCATGGTATTATGTATATTTGGTCAGGGGAACTAAAATTATATTTTGATCTAAGGTTAGTGGATTGGTGTTTATGAATGCTTCAACATGTATATATATGTATTGTAAAATTGGAAGGAATATAATTAAAAATCAATCTGGTAGTCTTAGTTTTAGGATCCAGTGGAAAGTCATTGTGTATATTTGTTTTATGTTCTCACCATTGTATATTATTTTATTTTAAGAATTCATTTTCTCATAATTTATGTACAATGTTAAAACCTACATTTGGTATCAGATATTTTTTCATCTTCAACGGGACACCTGTGCCATGCTCAGGGGTTTTACACGAACCTATTGTAGACCCTGTTCAGTGGGATATCTCCAAGATTGATTGTTACGATGTAATAATATTACACACAAATGAAATATAGAGATCGAGAAATTTAATGGTCAGAGTTTTGAGTTGTGGAAGCTCAAGATGGAGTATTTGATGGTGGATTAAGATCACTATATTATTGTAGATCCATGTATTACACCAAGAAGAATGTTAGTAGAATAATAGGAGAAGTTAGATTGGAAGGCAAAGATCACAATATGATTGTGTCTCTAAGATTTAGTATTGTTGAATGTATCAGGGGAAGCTACAATCAAGGATTTTTGGGGCAAGTTAGGTACTTTGTACCAATCTAAGTCTCTGGTGAACAAATTTGTCTTATGAAAAAAGTTGTATAACCTAAGGATGAAGGATGGAGACTCGATGGTAGAGAATCTGAATGCCTTTAATGTTGTGGTAATAGAATTTTTATCTATTGATATAAAAAAATTAAATGAATCTAAGTGAATTAGTTTTTTGTTTTCTATACCATATTTGTGGGATAGTGTAGTTGTTTCAATAAGTAGCAATACAACTACCTAGAAGTTTGATAAAATAGTATCATCCTTGTTCTTAGAGGAAATGCGACGGAAGCATATGGAATTCCAAAATGGAGATGCCTTATATGTGAGAGTAGGGTCCTAGAAAATAAACAAAATAAGTCTATGAATGGGAGATCTAAATCTAGAGGTATATATAAATCTCCAAGAAAATCTGTAAACGTGTGGTGGAAAAGTGGAACTCAAGGGCACTACAAAAAGGATAGTAGGTTTGAAGCTCCTAAGAAAGGAAATGGATTTGATGATGCTCCTTCTATAGAGGATAAAACCACTTTAGATAAAGGTGGGTATGTATACTTGGATTATTCTTCAAGTACACATGTAGATCATGAAGGATGGTTGATTAACTCAGGTGCATCCTTTCACTTCACTCGTTAAAGGGAATGGATTTGTGAGTACGAGAAATATGATGGTGGTGATGTGTTCTTATGGGATGAGATGAAGGCTAGAATGGTTGGACATGAAAAATTCAAGCTGAAGTTGCAAGGTGGAAGGATTATAACACTTCCTGGTGTTATGCATATTCTTGCGTTGGCCATAAATTTGATTTCTGTAAGCAAGATAGATGATGCAGGTGTAAAAAAGTTTTCGATAAATATACCTACAAGATGGCTTGAGGAGCACTAGTATTGATGTGGGGAGTTTGGATTGAAACTCTAGATAGTGTTCTGGGTAGCATTGCTATTGATGTGTGCAACAATTCTACAGTTCTCGAAAGTGGAGCAGAAAATCTATTTGTCTCTAGAGAAAATACCATGTTATGGCATGAAAGGCTTGCAAGTATTGGAGAGAAGGGATTTTAAACACTACATGGTAATGGTACGGTAGACGATATGTTTAATTACTCTCTACGTTTCGAGTTTTGTGAACATTGTATATATACGAAGAAGAATCATATAAGTTTCCCCTCTGGTGCTAAGATGAAGAAAGGGATATTAGAGCTTGTGCACATTGATGTGTTTGAACCTATGTTGGTTCCATCACTGGGTAAGCTTGTGTACTATGTCTCATTTATAGATGACTTCTTGAGGAATAAATAGATATATTTTCTCAAGAAGAAATATGATGTTATGCAACAAACTCACAAATTAAAAGAAAAGATAGATCAACGAAATAAAAATTATCCTCTTCGAGGGGGAAACCTCCTTTACATTACATAAATGACTAGTTATTGGATGATTCAAATGAACAAACGTACTTTCTATGTATAGGAATCTAAATGGTCACCATATAATCAAAGCTGACATATCAATAATAACCTAAGGGGACAACAATAACAATAATGGGATTCTATGGGGCACAATAATAGAAATATGGGGACTACATGGGAACAAAAATAACAATAATGTGGATACACTGATAATAATAATAAGGGGATACAATAGTATTATAGGTGTCTAGCATGCCCCTCTCCTTTAAAAGAGTGGTGTCCTCAATGATTGAGTAGTTATGGATGCGTTTGTATAAAATTCACATTCTCTCATGTCGAATATTTGGCAAGTAACTTCTTCCACTTGATGAGATACTCTGAAATTGATCAATTTCATAGTTTTCGAGTTATTTTTTTTTAGACTGCTTCAGGTTCCAATATTATTTTTTGTAATATTCCTAAATTAGCATGCAGATAATTGGAATATTAATTTTTATGTTATCATTTAGTTAGATAAATAAATGCGTAGGGAGGCCCATAAATATGTTTAGTAGGCATAAAATCCCTCCTAATATTAAAAGGGATCATATCTATAGCTGGATAAGGCACCCTCATGTGTGAACAGGGGCTAATGCATGTGGACAATGTCAAGTTTGACCAAGTAAAAAATGCTGGTATGGAGGGACTGAATCATCAATAGAGACAGCGTAGTGTTAGTGGGAGGAAGATTCAATGATGGTGGAAACCCTAATGAGTGGGACCCATGGTAAGAAGGCTCAAATTTTTTTATGAGGGCAAGGAATTCATAGCGGGGTATGTTATTGATTATTGATTTTATGGTTTGCGTGTTTATTTTTCGTTCTTTAGATGTTTAGTTGAGATTGTCGTGCTATTTAGCACCAGGTGTTCTCGAGTGGGAATCCAATATCCTTTCTTCAGAGGCCTCTTGGGGGAGCATGGAACTTCATTTTCCACACTCAGGCTTAATTCCAAGCTTCAGTCTTCAACTACATCGCAGTTTTTGTAGAGTATTGTGTTGTGTTATAGGGTGTTGAAGTGGAGGGTTGAGAAACCCACTTCTGGAGCTAGTTTTTCATAGGGGGAAGGACTCCTTCTCTTGCGAGATCAGAAAGGAGGATTATTGAGCATATTTCACATCTTGGCATCAGGCCAACATAATTCCCATCATCTACAGTGCAATTTCCCTCTTTGACTATGTTATTTCAGTGAGCATTTGCAGTGGGGGTTTCCGTGTTTTATTTGGAGGGTGAGATCTTCAGTGTTGGGATCATCCTTTCAGTTGAAAGATATATTGGAGGAGATCTATTCATTCAGACATCATCTTCAGACATCTGCATCCAGTTATTGATTTTTAGCTACTATTCATCCCTAGGGCTACATTCCTGTATTTTGGTATTTTTTTATATTTCAGGAAAACCTCTCCGGATTGTCTTGAAAATGTGTTTGGGAGCATATATCTTTGTTCCTAGAATTATTTTAGTAGATCTATATTATTTTACATCTCCAGTAGCGGTGTACCATCTAAAACTGTGTTGTACCTTTCCTAGGGTATTCTGCTATGTAGTAGCATTTCATATTTCACATATGTTTTCATGGGAGGCTTGGTTGCCTTGATTATCTGAGTTGTGCCCACTTCTATTGTACTTATTTGCTGCTGATTTACATAATAAAATGGGTCCATGGTTGTCATAAATTTTGGTGTAATTTTATTCACTGTTATTTCCAGTTTCATGTTCATATCATTAGGGGAATTTTGAGGTCTAAAATGGGCCTCCTAAGAAAAATGTACAACAAAAATAAACTTTATAACAACCAATAGGATTCAAGATGATGATGTCAACCATGGGGGATGATTCACCATTTTTTAAATAAAAGGGTAAAAGTATTAAAAAATAATAAAATAATAAAACTACTTTTTCAACTCGTATTTTCAACTTATCTCCCAAACTTTTTACTCAAATTTCGAGCGGGAGTACTCGTTGGATGCGAAATTTAATTCCTCATCCAAGGAGTACCCATGTTGCATACTTTCGATGAACTCTACTACACGAAAAATGAGAAATACATAAAAAACGTGATTGTAATCACGTGTTTTTATGTATTTCTCATTTTTCGTGTAGTAGGACCCATCGAAAGTATGCAACATGGGTACTCCTTGGATGGGGAATTAAATTTTACATCCAATGAGTACTCCCGCTCGAAATTTGAGTAAAAGCTTTGGGAGATAAGTTGAAAATATGAGTTGAAAAAGTAGTTTTCCATTTTTCCCTCTAAAATTTGATGATGTCATCAAATCTTATTTGATTTTTTCCACTATTATTTTATAATTTCCTTAGGAGGCCCATTTTAGACCTCAAAATTCCCCTAATGATTATTGCTTTCCTATTTGGGAATATTACAATAGTATCAGAGCATAATCTTGGCTCAACCTGTGGATCTCAACCATTATGCTATTAGGAGAATAAGAAGAAGAAGAAAGAGATCAGAATGATGGAAAGAATGGGTTTTATCTCGTCTCTTTTCAGATCTATGAAGGACCTCACCAAGGAGTTCAAGCAAAGAAGAGTGGAGAGAAGTAATGAGACCACACTAGGGTTTCAAGATGAGGAAGGTCCATGTACCTTCTATCAACAAAAGAAAGAATTGTTGTTTCATAGATCTCCAAAGCAATACACTATGCCATTTTATTTTTGAAGAAGAAGAAAAAATGCATGGAGTTGGAGGACACTTTGATCATGAGATTCTAAGTGAATACCTTGTAGAATATAAATCTCAACCTAGAGCTTTCAATCAGAATCTAACTCTCCCATAGTTCATTCAGCTCAAAGAAGAAAGAATACCTTGCAGTAATAGATTTCTATTGCCTACATTTTATGGGTCATCCACATGTATAGCAAGATCTTGGGGAATGAAGTTGGATGCATTTTTCTTGCTACATCCAGTAGTAGAGAGAAACGTTGTTGAGATTGCAGCGCTGCACCTTGAGGGTGAAGAAAACATTTCGTGGTTCATCCATTTGAGTCATGCAAGAGTGACTGCATATGCAGATTTTACTCAAAGGTTGATCAAGGAGTTTGACAAGAAGGAAGCAGAGGAGAAGAGGCCTTCACCACCACTTTCTGCAAGAGAACTTACATCAAGAGAAATAACCCTTGCATCTTCGCAAAGGGGTCTTGATCTCTTTACATGTAGAGTACCATGCACTATTATGGAGAGTCAGGAGAAGGAAGTTACTTATACTAGCATTGATGCAGCCATAGAGGAGCAGCCATCATCATCAGTAGTTGGAGAAGTCATTACACCGAAGGAAGGAACCCTTGTAGCAATACAAGATGTTCCCAAACAAAACCAAGGTACGCAAATATTTTCACTTTATATTATTTCAACACATCTTATGGGGGAGTGTGGGAAGAGTCCATTGCATGACCTAGGGTGAATATACAGTGCTAATTTGGAGCAGCACACGATCACTACACTAGCTACTCTTAAAATATTTTCTCCATAATGTGACATATCCTTTGTCAAAGGGTATGTTATGGGTTGAGGCATTACAAGGCACCCATTTATTATGGTAGCAGAAGATTTGCTTGTATGGGGCATTCTACAAGTCAACTATCATGATATTACTCCATGACTTGTATGAGGGAGAGATGAGGGAGCAACAAGAGATGTTGTTACCTTGGTTATTCTTGAGAGAGTATGGGTTGATTCTCTCCCATGATTTGCATGATGTTGCAGGAGTAGGTGATGGCACTATCATGGTGCAAAGGGGCTAGTCCTTAGCCTTGGAAGATTAGGAGGTACTTCCACTTTGGAAGGAATCACCCATATATGGAATCATTATGGTAGATGGTTTTGACATTGGACATGTCAAAGAATGGAGCTAGAAGATGACAAGAGCCTTATTACAAAGGCCAACAGTGTTGTCACTTGGGAGCTTGGGTTTATTGATGGAGTGTTCACAAGATCACTTCACATATGATGCACTTGATGGAAAAGGAGGAGGTGAGAGTCATGGAGTAGTGGATGGAGACATCTATTACCGTATTACCGTGATATGATCTTCTTCACTTGTATTTACAAGCATAAGAAGAAATATCTTCATGCAGCAGATGGTTCATTCCTCTTCGTGGGAGTATGTCATACCTCTATGGAGGGCCCATTCATGTATCTTATTATCATCTTACTCTCAGTACATGGTAAGAATTATGTTTTTTCATTTATTGATTATCTAACACAATATTTTCATTCTCTTACCATTTCTATACAGTGCATTGCTCCACAAGAGGGCAAGCCTCTCTTTGGGCTTCATGGTCATTCTTGGGCCAAGATCTATGATCGAGGTAGCCATCTCTTGTATTCATATCGGCAAGTGTTGTATTATTTTCTATATGCTCAATTGATATAAAAATCCATTTACTATTTACTAGTAGAAGTGATGACATACACAACTAGAAATTTGTTAAGAAACAACTTGCCATGCTATTTTCTGAACAGCAGTTAGGAAAACTATGCTCTGACTACTTGGATTATTGTTGGTACCTTCCAGCACTATTCAAAATCTTCAATACCTCTCTCATTTGGATCCCATATGATTATAATTTAATATTCACTTTATATGGGGTGGTAAGGGAAAGAACCAAAGAGTGGATATTTGAAGGTCCAATTGCCTTTTTGGTTCATGAAGGCAACATCATTGTAGCCCAAATTTAGCAGAAGCTCTACACTTATCATAACTGGAGAGAGATACAACGTGGGATGGAAAATTTGATCCATCATGTTTAGCTATGTAGCCCACCAATTTTTCAAGAGCTTAAGGTGGATGGAAATTTTTATGAATTTCCATGTTGGAAGGTGAGTCATTTTGTATGGATGATAACTTCAGGATGGAGGTTTCACATGGGAATGATAGTTGCCAATATGTTTTAGATTCCAAGCCTCAAGAGGAACTCTAGACAACACATTTTTGCCTCCATGGGTATTTTACTTCTTCATGATGATATCTATTTGGGATGGTCACCAAAAGTTAAGTTGCATACTTGGGAGGGGTAACTTGCAGATTTATTGATGAGACATCATCTTGTTCCTAGGAAGAGTTTATCATATGAGGATGCTATAGGTTGAGGAGAGGAGGAATTTCATTTCTATCCTTCCAGTTGCTTGAGGACAAGAAAAATTTTGGAGGGGAGGACTGTAATATTCCTAAATTAGCATGCAACTAATTGGAATATTAATTTTTCTCTTATCATTTAGTTAGATAAATAAATGGTTAGGGAGGCCCATAAATATCATTAATAGGAATAGAATCCCTCTTAATATGAAAGGGGGTCATATTTATAACTGGATAAATCACGCTCATGTGTGAACAGGGGCTAATGCATGTGGACAAGGTCAAGTTTGACCAATTCAACAACGTTGGTATGGAGGGAGTGGATCATCAATAGAGACAACACAGTGTTAGTGGGAGGAAGATTCCATGATGGTGGAAACCCCAATGAGTGGGACCCAAGGTAATAAGGCTCAAATTTTTTTATAAGGAGGGAAAGGCAGCCATTGTGGGGTATGTTATTGATTATTGATTTTATGGTCTGCATGACTATTTTTCATTCTTTAGCTGTTTAGTTGAGATTGATGTGCTGTTTAGCACCGGGTGTTCCCGAGCAGGAATCAAATATAATTTATTTAGAGGCCTCTTGGGGGAGCATGGCACTTAATTTTCCACACTCAGGCTTAATTCCAAGCTTCAGTCTTCAACTACATCATAGTTTCTGCAGAGTATTGTGTTGTGTTATAGTGTGTTGTAGTGGAGGGTTGAGAAACCCACTTCCGGAGCTAGTTTTTCATAGGGGGGAGGACTCATTCTCTTGGGAGATCAGAAAGGAGGATTCTTGAGAATATTTCACATCTTGGCATTAGGCCAACACAGTTTCCCTCTTTGACCACGCTATTTTAGTGAGCATCTGCAGTGGGGGTTTTAATGTTTTATTTGGATGCTGAGATCTTCAGTGTTGGGATTAGCCTTTCACTTGAAATATCTATTAGGAGATATATTCATTCAAATATCATATTCTTCCATATCCATCTATTTATTGAGTTGCAACGGCTATTAATCCCTAGGGCTGGATTCTGACATTTTATTATTTTTCTATATTTCAGGAAATCCTCTCCAAATTGTCTTGAAAATGCGTTTGGGAGCATAGATATTTTTTCCCAGAATTACTTGATCCATACATTAGCAGATATATATTATTGTACATTTATAGTAGTGGTGCACGATCTAAAACTGTGTTGTACTTTTCCTAGGGTATTTTTCTATGTAGCAGCATTTCATATTTGGCATATTTTTTCATGGGAGGCTTGCTTGCCTTGATTATTTGAGTTGTGCTTGCTTCTATTGTACTTATTTGCTGCTGATTTACATAATAAACTGGCTCCATGGTTGTCATACATTTTGGTGTAATATTGTTCACTGTTATTTTCAGTTTCATGTTCATATATTGTTGGTTTCGTATTTGGGAATATTACATTTTCCCTTCCTCGCCAAGTTCTGGAAATATTGTTTGAATTGGAAGCTTGTTACCTATAACCTTCTTTAAGCATGAGACATGGAAAATCGGGTGCACTCAGGAAGATGCAGGAAGCTCCAATATGTATGCCATAGTACCAATCTTTTACGACACCTTGTAAGGAACATAATACTTTGGTGACAATTTATTGTCCTTCTTAGCTTGCTTGAGGGACATTTTCTTGTATGATTGTACCATAAAGATACCTAGTCACCTACATAAAAATTTATTTCCTTGTGATGTTGATCTTCCTATTACTTCATTCGATTCTGAGCCAAAGTGAGCTTATCCTTTAAGAGTTGGAGAACTTGCTATTGATGCACGATGTGATCTTCCATTGCTTGAACCTTAGAATTTTCTCTTATAGGTGATGTGATGGAAGGTGAATGATATCCATAAAGTTCCATAAATGGGGTAATTTTTGTTGTAGTATGGAAGGAATTTTAATACCACCATTCAGCTAGAGGTAACCACCTGACCCTTTATGTTTTTTTATTAGATTCAAGGAAACAACGATATCCTTCAAAACATTTATTCACCATCTCATTTTTCCTATCAGATTGAGGATGATATGATGAACTATGAGCTAATTCAGTACCCATACAAGAAAATAATTTTGTCCAAAAAATTCCTATAAAAATGGGATCTATGTTGCTTACAATAATCTTTGGGTTTCCATGTAGCTTTTGAATTGCTTCGATATAAGCAGTAGCAACTATACTAGCTTTAAAAGGATGCGATAATGCATAAAATTTTGCATACTTAGAAATTACCAACTACCACCATGATGAAAGTCTTTCTCTTAGACCTGGGTAAACCTGTGATAAAATCCATTGAAACGTCTTTCCAACATTGACTTGGTATGAATAAAGGTTGTAACAGACCGAAGTTCTTAATTATCTCAACTTTATTTTGCTGGAAAACAAAAAATTACACCAAAAACTTTTGAATATCGATTTAATGCCATCCTAGAAAAATCCTTCTTGAACCTGTGGTAAGTTTTTAAAAATCTTGAGTTCCTTCCTAAGGGAGAGGTGTGTAATTCCAACATAATATTTTGTTTGGACTTGGGAATTATTAAAAATGTATAATTGATCTTTGTACCGTAATGAATCATGTTTCCAAAATTAACTCGATAACATGTGGTGGGATCTTTCTACAAATTTTTAATGAGTGTCCACACTACTCGCCATTATTACATTACCCCGTTGTAGTTATCCAATATCGTTGGATAATAGAAATTTCACAAATCAATCTTTCCACATTCTCATCCTTTCGAGTTCATCTACAACAACATTTTGCTTCCCTTATTTTTTGACAATTTCAAAGTCATAACCTAACATCTTTCTCACCCATTTTTGTTGATCTTATGAAGATAATCTTTGTTCGAAAAAGTATTTAATACTATCATGATTTTTTTTTACCTTAAAGTGTCTTACCATTAGCTAAGGTCATCATTTATTTAGTGCATGTAGTATTTCCAAATCTCACAAATAGCTTTTGTGTATATATTTTCCTTTCATTGGATGACTTTCAAAATAAATGGGTCTTCCTTCTTGCATTAAAACAAATCGTAAATTCGATTTCTTGAGGCATCACATTCCACAATAAAATGTTTTGTGAAGTCCTAGTCAGACTGTATGTAGCTCATTACTTCTTTAATATGTTCAAAGGCATTAGTTTATGGAGTCTAAGAAAGTGCATCTTTCTTCTTTAAACTTGTTAGGAAGACCCGTCAAACTTATACCATTGATGCATTTTTCCGAGGATTGGGAAATGGAATAATAGGCTCAGCTTCCTTCCACCACCATTTTTACTGCTAAATGTAATGTGTCTTCAATACTCTAAGTTGTTCACATTTCCTTCTTCTCTTTCTTGATGTAAACAAATTAGGTTCTTTTCTGCTTTCATTAACTTTCACATTTCTTTCTCTTCTTCCTATACCACTTAGGTCTTTTCTTAGGCTTACAAACTTGCTTTCTTCTTGATTCGGAAAAGTTTGACCAAAAAGATTGATCTCTCCTTTTATTGGCGATATAAATAGATAACGAAGGATAGAAATAGAACATGTTGTTTCGTGCCGAATCTCATTAAATTTTATTTATATAACATAATTGTTGCATTTTAGGGATCTCTCCTTTAAATATAAAAGGTTGGTCTATGCTTTTATACCGAATTTCATAACTTTTAATTATGTTCTATTTTTTTTAAATTTAAAATTAGGGTTTGTTTACTATTTCGACTTGATCCTGCAAAGGATTGGTGGTCATCCTTCCATGATTTTCACAATTTAGAAATGATTGCAACATAAGAATTCATATAAGAAAATATGCTCAATGTGTATGTTACTAATGGTTTATCTAGTTTATAAAAGATAAACATTTAATATTAAGAAATCATATAATGAAAATAGCCTCTATGTGTATGTTACTAATGATTTATTTAATTTATAAAACATAAAAAACATTATTCATTTACTATAAAGATAAAACAATGTTTATTATTATTATTATCTAATTTTAAGGTCACTTCCAAGTCACACATCAAATTAGTGTATAAGATCTTTTTTAGGACGAAGGACTCACCTTCGTGCAATTATTTGAGATCTAAGTCTACTAAGGCATACATACTCTACCCTCTCTAGTTTTGAACCCTCACCTCTAAGGAAGAAATACATGCTCTTAACCACCCTCACCTCTTACGAAGAAATACATGCTCTTTCTTGTCATTGAAAAATATTAAGGTTTATAAGGAGAAATTTTCCACCTTTCTATCTGAAGTAGAGATCTCATTTTATTTATTTCCTTGTGCATATAGCAAGATTCTTTTGTGCTTCCTCCTTCACACTTGTTGAATTTCTTAGTGTAGTTACGATTAGCACAATATTTCTCAAATTCGTTGATTACTTTATATGTAGATCTTCTTTTTAACTTATTCCAATATATCATTCTACAATTAAAGTCGAAATTCAACCATAAAGAATAATAGAATAATAGAGATCAGAACACACAAGATAATTCAAGTTTTACCCTACCAAAACCCACTACGAGGAAAAGTGCAATAGCCTTTTTCAATACATAAATTCTTCTTGTTCAACGAGAGACACACCTATAAATATTTTCAAACCTGGTATTCTCCTCCAAGTGAAGTCACCCAATCTAATCGTGCACTTCACTCTTAATATTGTCTTTTCATAGTTCATCCCTCTTGCAATTTCCAATTACCACAAAAATTCGTCCCTACAATAATTTCCCTAATAACCCATAAATTTCTCAAATGCATGAAAATGTGAACCACAAGACAGAGAGAGATGACTTCATATGTGTGAGTTGCAAGAGAGGGAGGAGAGAGAAAAATCAACCTTATTTTTATCCTTCTTGTACTTCACTCAATTTCCTATAAATTGTATCTTATGTGAGAGAATGAGAATTTTCAAATTGAGGAGCTCGAGTTTGATTTATATAGTAGTCTCACTAGGGTGAATGGATGATGTCTATTGGCGTAGATGAATTGACTTGGAGGAAACCTTCACTTGAAAATTTTGGAGCCAAAATTGTCATTTCGCAAATTCATGCTTGTATCTTTTAGAAGTCCCAATGAGAATTTGACTCGAAATAAATTTTATTTTGACTCAAGCATTTATACATATGATTTACAATGATAAATAAAATTACCTCAAGTGGCCAAATTTACATTTGGAAACCAAACATAGCTAGATATTTGTCACTCCCACTTAACTAGGGAGGCATTCATAACCATTGTCATAGTTATTCTAAAATTGAACAAATTTCTCTATCAAATATTATCGCATCATTATCTATCGTTAGCATCTAATGCTACCCATATCCAGGGTGGTACCAAACCCATGGAAATGCCATCAAGATATTAGAAGTCACTCTTCCAAAATGACTAGTCCTTGAATCCCTTGACCTCTACATAGGAAAAAAATTAATATCCTCAACTAACAAGCTCACTCAACCTTCTCATGAACTCTCCACACCAATACCTCACTCAAATCCTTCCTAATTGGTGGACGGGTCTCAGATGCTTAAAAGGCCTCAATACACCCTTCCCGATGTGTGATCATGGTCAAGGAACTCACTCCAACCTTCCCAATGTGTGATTAGGTCTAGGGCCTTACTCCACAATTCTAGTGTTTTATTAGAGTCTAGATGTTGAAGGACCTAACTCCACCATGTGGTGTGTGATCATGGTCCATGACCTTATCTCTACCATTAGTGGTGTGTGATCCTGGATCGACCTCCATGATACAATCACTCAACACTACCTATTGAGCACTCTAGGTCTCTTCGACCCATTTTCCTTCTAAGAGAGTGTACTCATGTGATGTAGTCATGTCAACACTCCCTTCAATGAGATGGTTAATATCCACCAACCCCAAATTTTCCGTGAAGAACACAAACTTGTCTCTTGGAACAATTTATGGGTCTCATTAATAGGTAAGTAACAAGGCCATGATAGCCTTCCTTCACCCTATATTTACCTTTTTTATCGTATTTAATGGATATGTTTTACTATTATTTCGTTACTAGGAATACTATAGAATGATTATCATATATCGTGGCATAATGTGATTAATCTACACATACAAAGTGCATTAAAATTCATTTATTTTGCAAGGATACATTAGGAGTTAGAAAAGATGAATGAGGTTGGTATCCTAAATTATCTCACCCAAATATAGACATACTCCCTATAATTACTCATTTCCATTCTTGAAGATCCACTAGTACCATGAACTCGAAACTACAAGGAGAAACATCCATCCTTTTAGACTTTCACAGGAATAAACCATCTTTCCAAGGAGGTTTTCCCCTGAGTTACTTTTGTAAAAATAAGCGAGCCTAACGGCTCAATACAAATCAAATTTTTGTAGGAGGATATAGGCTATTAAGGCATTGAGGACTTGTTGTTTCCATTTCCATTTTTTATTTACTTTAGCATTATTTTTCATTAACTAAAATATTCTTTTTCATCCACAAATATGTTTATTCCATATGGATGAGTCTCTTTGGGTTAGGTACCATCATGTGCTCTAGTCTCTCTTTCTTGTATATTTCTTTAATCCATTTCCTTTCCTTGTCATATTTTCCTTATTTGTCTAGTACATTTTTCCATAAAAATATTTCTTCTATAGGTATTCCAAGAAGTTATCTTGTCAGGTGCTTGGCTGGGGATGTATTGCTGTGCCAAAAAATATATAGTTTCTTTTTTCTAAAGTAGTTAGGTATTTTTAGTTTCCCTTTTCTACATTCCTTTTTCTCTCGCACAATTAGTGATTAAACAACAATATTCTTTGATCCTAGAAATAATAATCTAATATGAATGTAGGAAAATGCATGCTACAAGCTAGATTTTATTTTGATCTAATAAGTAGATTGAAAATAAATTTCAACTCATCCTTTCTCATTTAGTTCCATTTTTTCTTCGATTTTGCTATTATTTTGGCATTCTTTTCAAGTTGAAAAATAATTATTTGACTAGTGTGAAAAAGAATGATTAGTCCTTGAATCCCTTGGCATCTACATAGGAAAAAAAATTTAAGATCCTTAACTAACAAGCTCACTCAACCTTCCTAGTGAACTCTCCGTGCCAAGACCTCACTCAACCCCTTCCTAGTTTTTATCGGGTCTAGATGCTAAACGGGCCTCACTATGTACCCTTCTTGATGTGTGATTATGGTCTAGGAACTCAATCCACCCTTCCCAATGTGAAATTAGGGGTGTAGGATCTTACTCCACAATTCTATTGTTTTATTAGAGTCTAGATGTTGAAGGAACTCACTCCACCATGTGTGGTCCATGATCATGATCCATGACTTCTCTCCACTATTACTAGTGTGTGTGATCGTGGATTGGCCTCCATCACACAATCATTCAACACTGCCTATTGAGCCCTCTAGGTCTCTTGGACTCATTTTCCTTCTCTAAGAGAGTATCGATCTATAATGTAGTCATACCCACACTCCCTCTCAATGAGGGGGGTTAATATCCACCAACCCCAACTTATCTCTAAAGAACAAAACCCGTTCCTTGCAACAATTTATGGGCCTTATTAATGTGTAAATAACAAGGCCCATCTAGCCTTCCTTCACACTATATTTAATTAACTTATCACATTTAATGGCATATTTTTTACTATTATGTGGTTACTAGGAATACTATAGGATGATTATCATATATCAGGTCAATGTGAGCATATACGTAGTGCATTAAATGAATTTAATATGGAGGGATACATTAGAAGGAAGTTAGATAAGATATATGAGGTTGGTATCCTAAATTTACTCACACAAATATCGACATGCTCCCCTACAATTACTAACTCTCAATTTGAAGATCCACTAGTAGCTCATGAACTCAAAAACTACATGGAGTAACATCCATCCTTTTAGGAATTTTAGAGGGAAGAAACCATCTTTCCAAGGAGGCTTCCTTTAGTTACTTATGTATAAATAAGCAAGCATAATGTCTCAATATGATTTAAATTGTTGTAGAAGGATAGATGCTATTAATTAATTGAGAACTTGTTATTTCAATTTCCATTTTTGATGTACTTGAGCACTATTTTTGAATTAATTAAAAATATTTTTTTCATCAACATCTACGTGTAAAAATGCCCAAAATTGATCCTAAAGCTTGATTGTTTCCCCACCAGCCTTGGAATGTTGTCCCTTAGGCTCTGAAAAACATGATTCGTAGAGACTAAATTCCACCTAAGAGTTTCCTCCTCATCCACTACAAAAAAAATTGTGATTAGGGTTAGTGGACATATTTATGAATTTAGCACAACAATGATTTTGTTTTGTTATATCGTGAGATGTATAATGTATTATGTCACTAATTCTACCCTCTTTGGAACAATTAAATGCTTAAAGTTTGATTTCATTCTTTTCCTTACGTAAAATATATTAGATCACTTGCTTTGATTTATGCTCCTTAATCTAGAGTTTCAATTTAAGCATTTTTATTCCATTACATAGACTAGGTTTCCTCCATCTGCAACATTCACATTTAGCAAATAGACCAATGCTTACATTTATCCAAGTAGTGTAGCCTTGACATTCCTAAAAATAGGGTTATAATTTACTTTTGACTAAGAAACATTTCCATTCGTTTGCAAATAAAGTAATATTTATGTTTCTGCAATGTTAATAGAACTTCTTTGTTTTCATGCAATTTTCTTCCTTCCTAATCTAGAATTAGTTCATAAATTGATCTCTATATGCCTTTTTCTAGTTCATTTCTATAAATTTAGGTGAGTAGGGCTCAACCTATTATCCATATAGTGTTGTCATCTCTTAAAATCTTGTACAAACCCTAGGTTGATAATTAAATTTGGAAGCCTTGGGAGTAGCAACACTCTTGTGAAATACTGAGGCTCACCACTTTTTGGCATCCTCGTCGAGGAGGTGTCCAAGTGGGTGTTGTTTCTACTTAGAAGTTGTCATTCTTTCACATATTTTTTTTCTTTGCATAACTCTTGTTGAATTACAATGTACATGTTAATCTAATACGAAAACACAAAGTTACATATGTTAATTACAATACTAAATAATATCAAGTGAAACTATAAATAATTTCAACCACATAAATTATAATATATAAAATACCAAGTATTGTTACACCAATTTTTGGTCATCTAACCATGTATAATTATTAGATTAATCGAAATACACCATAAGGAATAATTAACTAAATCCATATTTGTTTGATTTTCCTCTAGGAATAATTAATTAAACCTTTACTTAAATAATATTCGTAGTCATATTTAACTCAATTAATGAGAAATAATTGGATAAATCATTATTTATCTTATTATTCTCTAGGAATAATTAATTAATCCTTATTTAATCCTTATTCCTTCTTAATAATTAAATAAATCATTATTTGTTTAATTATTCATTAACCCCATTCTTTAAATAATAAATAAATCATTTATTTGTTTATTATTCCTAAATAAAGGGATTTAACCACCTAGAATCCTTCAACAAAATAAAATAAATATTCCAAGTAGTTAGATCTAGATCTTGCTAATAATATTTTACTATGCATGATTATCAAGGATAACTTAATACTTTGTTATAAATAGGAGGGTTTTCTTCATTCACTTTTTACCTTTAACTTTATCATGCCGATTTTTGATCTTAATATTGTTTACACTTTGATCACTATTTTTCTTTTGCATATTGAGCTCCCTTGAGTTCTACACGCTTAGGTTTTCTACACCATTGATAGAGAAATTGTCAAGCATTGAGGACATCCAAGAACTCCATCCCATTAAGGGGGGCTCTTTATGTCTCTTCCAAAGTGTTACATAATATAAAAATTATTTTTAAAATTATAAATCTTGTCTTGTCCATTAGATATTTGGAGAAACTCATATTTCATTTTTATGTTTTAGCTTCTTTATCGCATAGAACTCGGATTTATTTTGCATTTGTTTCAACTATCTATTGCGTATATAAAGAAGTTAGACAACCATCTTTGTTGTTAGGTCTCGTTTGTCATGTGCGCCGAAAGACTCTTCGTACACTTGTGTTAAGATTTTCATTCTAACAATCGATGACTCCATAGGGCTTTATTTAGATTTCTTATGTGACCAACTCAAGTTGTAAGACCTAGGGTTTTTACTTTAGTCGCTTAATGTTGTTTTTTTACCTTTCATGCCCTAAAACAATAAAAATCTAAATTCCACATGTTTCGGGTGCTTTCTGGCAGTAACAAGTATCAACTGCGACACGACAACAAAAATTTTCAACAACTCGCCGCCGAGACTTCAAGAAAAAATTGCACTCTTGGCCCTAAACCCGTGAGTTCGTGCCTCAAATAGTAGTTGTTAGGCCAAACCGTGAGCTCACAAGCCAACATGTCGTACCTACGAGTCAGCTTCCTTGTTGGGTTTTTTTCTAAATTTTCAAGGTTTGCCACAAGTACGGTCTATGGTTGATTGACCTTGTCTCCACTTGTCTTAGCTCCGGATATGCTTAGTTTTTATTTTTGAACTCGGGAACAATCCCCTTAGGGCTTCACTACACTTCCACCTTTTTAGGAAGGGTTTATCTCGAGTATGTAGTCCGAGATTTTGCATCGCTTTCAACCATTTTTCTGTCCTGATTTCTTTTTCTTTCAAATCATTCAAATCGATTATTATCTCATCCAAAATCTCCCTCTTGAGTCTTTTCTGATCGTCCTTTACAAACTTCCTCTTATTTCCCATTAGGTTTCTAACCTATCCTCCCATTTTGTAGAATTTTCCCTTTGGTTTCTTGTTGTTTTCCGCACCTCTTTCACTAAATCTCGAGTCTTTAGATCCTTGTCCCTTAGACCTAGATCTTTGGCATTTTGTGTGATTTGAGTCACCTGCCTCTCTTATTAGAATAGTTTCTTGGGAGCCCTTTCTTTGGGTTGAATTTATGCATCTTTAGCTCTATATTTTATCAAGCCAACTTTATTTATAGTTATACTACATTTTTTCCTTTTTATTTATACACAACCATATGTGATTAATTAAAATTAATACACATATTTCACACATGCACAAATAAAGCAAAGAGCACTTGTTTACACTACGAAGCCAAGACATAAACATCATAATTAATTTATCTACCCCTTGGAACATTTATATTTTCCACCTTGTTTGGGTATCCGAGTCTTGCGATCATTGTGCCCTAAAGGCATTTATCACAGACTCACAGGACTTCATCCTCATTTCCATTAGGAAGATCGACTCCCCTCGTACGCCGAGTTAAGCCCTTGCTCAGCTCTCCATATAGACATTAATTCTAGTTCATCGGCCCCTCCCTCTCGATTCCAAACCCGTCTCACCTCATTCTATCACAATGTCGTGCATGAATGTAGGTGCCGGTCCCACGTCGTGGTAGCCCCGGACCTCTAATTCTAGAGATGCTACTAGTGGAACCTCTACCAGAACCATTCGCTACCTTTTCTACCTTATGGGTGGTTTGAGCCTTCCAAATTTTAGCCAAGCACTAACGATCCTATACTCCATGATCCAAGTTTGCCTATTATGCCAACTAAGCTTCCTTCTAATATTCATAAATTAGAATGAAATTCCAGAGAGGACCATACTAATCACGTCCGCTCCTTTCACATGTGCTTTACTCAATTCTCTTTGCCACCGATGACTCTATCTATCTTTGGTTATTCCAACACACGCACACCGGAGATGTTGCAAAGTGGTATGTTGACCAGGCTCGCTCTCATTCCACTTTTGTGACTCTTGTTAAAGCATTCATGTCCTACTTCCAACTACCTTCTCCAATATGATACCAATACCAAGTTATTGACTTCATTCGTGAAACTTCTCACGTTCGCCTTTCCTAACATGTCCAAGAGTGGAGAAGAAGGAGGAGCTTATGTCGAGCTCCTACATTCGATGATCGCGTCTATCTATATTTGTTTCTCATGATGCTTTTTCCTTCTTACCGATCTTCCTAGACCCGGTGGTGCCAACTCCCCAAGGGAATCTCACGTTGTTGACCGTATCAATACAGACTTTCCACATCCTTATACTCACTTCCATGTGTTATGGTTTCCTTAGGAGGGGACATCTCCCGCAGCACCTATCCCCATCTCGTAGCATGTATCTAGGACAAAGCACATTTTCCCTATCACATAAACCAATGTCAAGGCATGTGATGGTTCAACTTGTTTACCCCAATGTTTCTCAACCTCCTTTCTACCCATATATTTCAACGGCCCTATGGCACTTAATTACTCGATTCACATGATGAATTTTGACATGGTTAATACCACGGATTTGAACTCTCCAAACTCGGTCATGCCAATTTAGAAAGCCTCCTACTTCATCTACAATCGAACCTCAAACCACCATTTATGGCTGCAGTCTAGTTCGAACATCGTTGCCGATGAAACAGTAACGCACTCGTTACCTACTTTTTTTGGTAGCATAAAGTACCCGATTTTGAAAAGTGGTGATGCAAAAATCACCCCTTTTTTTTGTGCACATTTTGACACTCTAATATTTTTATTTATGGAAGTATGAATATTTGTTTTAAAAATGTTAGTTATTTTGATGCTAATTTTGAAACGTATTGATGTAGCATCAACTTTTAGAGCGGTGATTTTCATGCTAATTTTGAAACGTATTGATGCAACATCAACCTAGAGTGGTGATTTTCTATGTTGGTAATGTGTGCCCGTAAAACTTAGATAAAAAATATATATAAAAACAATAAAAAAACAAAGAAAAATGTAAAAAAAACAAAAATTAACTCGTAAAATAAAAATTCTAAACAAAAATAAATAAATAAAACACAAAAAATATTGGAAAATTATATCAAAAGAAATGACAAAATTTGACACATAATTTAAAGAAAAAAAACAAAAATTAACCAAAAAAATTAAAAAAAGAACACTAAAATATTTTTTTCTAAGTTATTACCATATAATTATTAAATAGAAAATTTAAAAATAATTTAAATTACAAAATTAAAATTTATATAAAAAAAATTAAATTTAAAAAAATTAAATTAAAAAAAATAATAATAAGAAAAAAAATACAAATTTTAAAATTAACAAAAAAACAAAAACAAAAAAACATGAAAAAGAAAAATTAAAATAAAAGAATTACTATCACTAAAAAAAATGAAAAAAAACTAATATCCATAAATTTACTGTTTTTTTTAAATGAAACAATTTATAAATTTTAAATTAAATTAAATTAAATTAAATTAAAATTAAATTAAATTAAATTAAATTAAATTAAAATTTAATAAATTTAATAAATAAATTTTAAATTTTAAAAAATAATTAATCTAAAATATTAAATTTAAAAAAACTATTAAAAAAAATAAATTTAAATAAAAAATTTGAATTAAAAAAAATAATTTTAAATTTTGAATTTATTATATTAAAATTATAAAAAAAGGAAATTTTTTATTGTGGTGCACCGCTAATCATCGGCCTCCCACTCTGTGGCGGCGGAGGGCCGTATGCAGCCTCCTCGCCCGCCAAGGGCCGCCCTCTCGCCGCCATCCGGGTGGAGGTCGATTCCGAGAATCGCCCTCGGCGTCGGGAGGTCGATTCCGGGAACTTCCCTCGCACCTGTGTGATGCGCGAGGTCGGGTGTCGTGCGGGAGCTACGTGTAGCCCTCCCGCCCGCCTAGTGGCTACCGCGCCACCCGGGCGGGAGGCCGATTAGCACTCACCACGATCAAAAAAATTCTTTTTTATAATAGTTTCTAATATTATTATTATTATTATTATTATTATTATTATTAAATTTAAATTCAAAAATAAAATTATTTTTTTAATTTAATTTTTATATTTGAAATTTATTTATTTATTTTTATTTTTATTTTATATTTTCTATTTTTTTTATTTTTTTTAATTTTAATTTTTTATTCATTTTTTTTTTTCTATCTAAATTTTGTTAATAATTTTTATTATATTTTGTATTTTTTTTTATTAAATTGATTTTATTATTATTATTATTATTATTATTATTAAATTTTATGTTTAGTTTTTTCATTTAATTTTTTAAAATTTAATAAATTTTGTATTTTTCTTTTTAATTTATTTGAATTTAATATTTTTTTCAATTTTTAATTTTTTTATTATTATTTTTTTAATTACATAATCAATTAAAATTGTGTATTTAATAAATCAAACTTAATATTTTTAAATTGGTTTGTTTTTTATTTTATTTTTTATTTAATATATTTTATTATTTTATTTATTTTTTCAATTTTTCATTTTTTAATTGATTTTTAAATTTTTTTAACTTTTTTATTTTAACAATGTCTTTATATTTAAAATTTATTTGTTTATTCATTTATTTATTAAAATTTAATATTTTTCTTTTTTTAAAATTTAATTTGTTATTTTAATATTAACATTTTCTTTTAAATTTAATAAAATCTAATATATATATTTTTAATTTAAGTATATATATATATATATATATATATATATATATATATATATATATATATATATATATATTATTTTTAAAATTTATTTGTTTTTTTAATATATATATATTTTTTAAATTTAATATTTTTATTGTATTTTATTTTCTCATTTTTTATTTTTAATTAATTCTTTCATTTTTTACTTTTAATTTAAATAATGTATAATAAGTTTTAAATTTATTAAAATTTAATATATTTCTTTAAATTTAATTCTTTATTTTAAAATTGATAATTTAATAAACATTTTCTTTTTCTTTTTTTAAATTTAATTTCTATATTTTATTTTTATAATTTCTTTCCTTTTATAAATTGTAATTTAATATTTTTATTTTGTATTTTTTTTATTTCTATATTTTTTTGAAATTTTAATCTTTAAATTTATTTTTTATTTTTTTCTTAAATTTTAGGTTTTTTTTAATGTTTGAATTAAAAATTTTTATTTTGTTTTTATTTTTATTTTTTTTATTCCTATATATTTTTAAATTTTAAGCTTTAAAATGTTTTTATTTTTTAAATTTATTTTTTCTTAAATTTTAGGTTTTTTAATGTTTGAATTTTAAAAAATTAAAAAATGTTATTTCTATTTTTAAAAATGTCAAAAATATGACACAATTTTTTATTTTTGTTATTCCAACATGAACTGTTTTGTTTTGAGGGTGTTTTTTCAATCCTTTTTTCAAGAAATAAATTTTGTTTTTAGCATAATTTTATAAAATGTTGAAATTTGACCTTCACCAAGGCGTTCGAATACACTTTTTTGTTTTTGGGGTGTTTTTTCATGTTTTTGAGTCTTTTTGAAGTGAGTTCCTGTTTTTGAGGTCAAGTTACCTATTTCATCTGCAATGTTTTCGACACCGAATGTCCGCTAACCGATCCCTCGTATATGGGCAAAGGTCACTCCAAAGTAAGATCCCCAAAGGGCCATTATGACAAATTGATGCTACTCCAAAGCCGCCCATAAATAGAGAATAATATATGACTTGGCACAATCTCCTTCATCATGTCAACGTCGGAAGTCCTCCGGGTCATTCCTTCACAATGTAAAGCTCTATTATCTCGCTCTAGGCACCAGGGACACTTTTTAGATGATCGGTTGATCGTCTTTGATGTTGACAAATCAAAAAATCCCCCCTTACCTTCATCCGTCACCTTCCAAATAATAGTCAAGAATCGTAATTCCCATGTCTTGTGTGGCATCACTAAGAATGATGCATCCACTTGCGTGATGTCTGCCTCCATTTGGAGGAAACTCATATCACCCGAGTTATTCCCTTCCACCATCACTCTGCGTTCTTGGACTCGTCACCCTTCTTAGCCCCTTGGCATGTACCGCAATTGTCCCACACTCTTGCGGAAAGACTATTTGTAATTACATTGAAGTCATTGATGCCCCCTCGATTACAACATCATGTTGTGTCATAGATACACCTATGCGATGTATCATGTCATATCTACTTGCTCATCATAATATGGTTCCCTCATAATGGAAAGATCGTTATCATTGATTAGTTGACATATTACGAATCGAAGTCTCACCTCTCTCCCGAGTCCATCACCTCTTCTTCGGTGTGGTCAAGTAAACCATCAATCACACCTTTAACCAAAGGTGTCTCCCGGAGTCTATAAATATTCCACCTTGCTTCGTGCTTTCCCTAGCTCTCGTCACATCCTGGCCTGTCGAATGTTACGATGCACTGGTTCACACTAGCCATAAGCGATCTAGTTCAACCACCTAGCATCCTATGCCTCTCGGAACCTCGTTGGTCACTTGAAAAAATCAGATGGTGGCCTTCCTTCCAAGGACCTTTCTCTTTGCTTCCGTGTCTCTTCCACTCCTTTTCAACCAAGAACAATTCCTCCTAGCCTTAACCAATTGGGAGTTATTCCGCTGTGCCATTACCACTCGCTCGATACCATTTTTAGCTCCCTTGGAGTATTTTTTGGTGCATGTTATGGCTAAGCTTCTAGCCTTCCAATTTGACATGAGGATCCCGCCTTGGTACATTGATCCCACAAACTCAAAACCCTACCTAGTCAACTCAAACCTTATACCGTTTTGACTCCCGGCCCTATTGTCCGCTACGAACCCTACCTTTTCTTCGTGGTTCTTTATCCACCTCAACAGGAATCTACTCCGTTGCGAAATCATCTAGTTGGGGGTGGGAAGCAAGAAAGAAGGAACCAAAGGATAAGGTTTCTCAAATAACCTTCTCCTCCTGGGCCTCCAAGTAAGTCATATCCATGCACTTTGTGTAATGTTGTTGGGCATGTCACCGAAAAATTGTCCCGAATTTCCTCTTCTCAAACCCGTGGTCAATGAATTGTTTCCTCGACCCGATATCCCCGAGGTCCATGTTACCTTACCCGGTTCAACTAAGAAACTAAAATCATTGTGCACAAATTACCCTGCGCTTTATGTGATATTTATGACCACTATTCTCACCTTTTCCCTCATCTCGAAGATTTTCATGACACCCTTGGAAGCCATCCAAGCCACCTCGAGGACGAGTGTAGCTCACTCCGATACTCCTCTACTTGTTCATTTGGCCGAGCTCCGAACTTTCGTAAGAAATTGAAATACCTCCACCCGATGTTGAGACGATGAAACCATCGCTTACCATCCTTATCCGTCATCATCTATGAGATCCATAGGAAGGTCCCTTGGGGGCATCCCCTATTTCGACCGAACCCTTCGGCGATCACCTTCGTTCCAAAATCGGTAGATGTTTCATCTACTATCTCTTCGTGTACCCTTTGTAGCAATGTGTATCTGATCCATATCTCTCATGTTGATGTATTATGTAGCCCCACCACGTCATGTGCTCTTTCTTCTACCAATCGCCCCATATTTCATTCTGATGAAGACATTAAGCAAGAAATGACCACCCCTGAATTTCCTTGGGATTATGTGCACTACCGTGCCCACATCCCCTCCCATAATAGTCCCTACTCGCATGCTATGGAGTCTAAATATCACCTTGATGAGGTCAATCGCCTTAGAAATCCCATTCCGCACCCTCGATGCTTTCGACGAAGAAAACATTGCCTTCGGGGCACACCGTGTCCTAGAAGAAACCGAGGCTTACACAAAGCTACTCAAATAATTTTGTAATTTTTTTGCCAAGTCCTATTCATATGCATGGACTCTTATCCAACTCATTTTCAAAATAATATCGACACGTGGCCAATGCCTATCATGTCCGTCAAAATTTCAGACCTATTTCTCGATGAGAGGCTCTCAAAATCAAGATAGATAAGCTCAAGAAGAATAGTTGTTCCTATCCCATGCTCAATAAAACAAGCGCCATTCATGTCTGTATCGAGTTTCGTGACCTAAATAAAGTTTTTCCCCAAGAAAACTTCCTTACACCTTATATTGACCATATCTTTAAAAAGTTTAAGGGGCATAGAAATTTTACCCATAGTATCCCACATGTGTGTTTTATTTCTTCCATGCATTCAGCTTTTCTTTCTCATTTTACATCATCTTCCTTTTTTTCTTGTGATGCCTTTCTCAAATGGATATTTCATCCACATCATACATTGGCTATGCCGATGGTGCAAGTCGCTACTCACTAAACCTAGCTTCCTTGGCCATTTTTACCCCCATACATTTTTTATTCCTTTCCAACGACGTATGCTTTGATATGCCACGTATAATCGGCTCCGAATATGATGTAGTGATAGGTTTGTTAGTCGATGCCTTGGAACACGTATCCTTCATCTTCTGTGTTCGTTGGATTCCCTGCTACTTGTCAGGAAATTGAATGGAATATATCATGTGCATAATGAAGTCCTTTTTAGAAGATATTTATAAGTGAAAATATTAAAGCGTGAATTTCAAACCATTACATTCAATCATGTACCAAGAGACTTAAATTACTATGTAGATAACATTGGAAAAAATATTTTATATTGACACTTATCAAATGCATTTAACACAAGAGGATAACAATAAAAAAATGGTGAGCCACATTCTCTTCATATATAAAATATACATATCCATAATATGTGTTGACAAAATCATAAATTTTTTGAGTCCTCTACTCTAATACATCCGACATGCCCATAGAATGTTTCCAAAATCAAAACTAGGGGCACCTCATGCCCCTACATCTAATCACGACTCAGAGGGTCCCAAGCCAATGGCTCGCCTCCTACAACTCGTAGATCCTACATACCCCACCCGGTCACCTTGCGCTGCATGACCCCTCGCCACTCCGAGGGTAGACCAACACATGCCTCAATGTAGCGGTCATAAAGATCCTTCTAGCCACACTCTCATACACTGGTCATCAACAACTCGCATCTCTAGTTGACATCCTCCAATAGTTCCTCTTAATTAGCTCTATCAGCTCCTCTAGTTGTGCTAGACTCGGAAACCCCCGGTAATCGCTGGTCATCCCATATACTCCGGCCGCTTCACCAGTGCTATGTCTGCATATCAAAAGTAATGAATTAGTACCTCATATATAATTCTAAAACATTAAAATGCACCATAAAACATAACAAATTGTTACTTACCATCTAATCACCATACTCAACTCGGTCGAAGTGGAAAATATGTGTCCCCATGATAATTCATACCACTCTATGGATATTCATCTATATACAACAGTATTTGGTTCCAATGTGCAAAGAAATCAGGTCGAAACACATGCCCGACGTAGCTGTCCCAAATGGTGCATCCTTGGCTCCCATGGGCCCCCTTCTAGGATCTGTACATGAGGTCAAAGTGTCAAGATCTTCTCAAAGAAGAATGAGCACAACAATGTACCAAACACACATTCATGATTCAATTGTTGCTTGCATAGTGATAGTTGTCGCTTGATCACAACATCATTTGGGCCCACCCATAGTAGGTACCGCTCAACACACTCTCCACAAGCATCATCCTTCGCCCTTTGGTGATGTGGTGGAAGGCCTCGTTGACCAAGATCCACAAAGACTCGCCGCAACCATAACCCGAGTTTCTCGTCCTCTTAGATCTTCATTCACTATATTCGTGCCCTCGACATTTAAATTTGGTTGAAAATGGAATTTGCCGTACTCAAATATATTCCTCTCACTTCAGAATAGTGGCCGGATGTTTCCCACCATCCTCAATGGTGGGAGACGAGCTAGGAAATAAATGTCATGAACTCGTGAGCTCGATCTCGGTGCCCCCGCACTATAAAAAACTCCGGTCCGGTCCCAATGGTTGACTATACTGCTAACAAGGGCTCTCCCCGCTCACCAATGGGTTCTCAACCAACTTGAGCACCCAATACCTTTCCAAGGCACCTCGAATAACCCGATCCCCCTAGATCTCGTACCGAAGAGACTCAAGGTCTCTCTCTCCAAACGCTAATATTTAACTCGCCATATGTCCGTAAAAACCAATATTTAATATTTAATATTTAATATTTTGCATGTGATTATTACCTAAGAGTTTTTACTAATTTATATGGATCACATAAGCGTAGATTCTAAAAAATTTAAGTCGCAGGAAGGAAAAACTACATAACAAATATCAAGACTCGCTTAGAGCTGTAATAATATAAAGAACCCAACTTTTTGGTAGCTCGCACTTTTTTCATCCTTGAAATCGCAAGGTCATCGTTTTTCCTTTGAAACTCGCTTACCTAGGTCAAGGTCAGGCTACAAAAGGTGGGAGCTAGTCGTGAGGACAAGTATAATGTTTTTCATGAGCTCGGGCACCCTAATCAAATTATAAACAACTAGAATTGAAGAGTATGTATAGGCCATCTACCTCGCAACTCGACATATCTTGATTTCGATAGCTTCCGTTTGTCTACTACGAATGCCGCAAGATTTGGGGCCTTCTCCTCCACATTCACCATAGCTACACTTGCAAATAAATAAAAATGGAGGGAAATCGCCCTATTAAAACACAAACCCCAATTTTTCTTCACCAATTGAAACCAAATGGTAGCTCATGGAAACAAGCCAACACCATTGGAAAGCTCTCACCGAGCTCTAAATGTGTATCCATTATTTTTTGGTGATTTGATAGTTCACCTGAAACAGGCTTTTTTCCAAGAAGGGCCACATCGCCTCTCAAAAATAGAATTTCTACACCGGCATCACTTGTACTTAGGGCTCCACCTAGCCTTCATACTTGTCGATGCATGTGTCAATTTTTGTCATGGGTAACCATCTTTTTACTCATGATTTTATACACCTGCCAGCCTATTATATGGGAAAGATCATCGAGTCGCCCTTATTCGCAGCATCCAAGTTGAGTCATCATTGCATTCATGGAGTCTTTCCTAAGTCCCTTTGCCTCTTGTTACAATGTTTCATCCTTTCATCGATTGTCCCTCTCTCGTGTAGCCCATTTTGGCCTCCGTTGCTACTATCCCCTATCCCCTATAGAGTCGAGTCACTACTACCAGGCCATCCATGATTTTTATGTTCAAGAAGGAAATAATTTGTTTGCTACTCAATTCACCCCATTCCATCATCATCCCCCGGGTTTTAGTCCATTAGTCACTCTTAAAAATTATCTCTCATGCCTTAGTTGAGGACCCTCAATCCTCAATTATGGTGGACCTCCTTATCTCGACATCAAAGACATTCATTCTAGAAGACAAGTCTAGAGGGTGGTGTATCTTCATTCCAACCTTCCATCATTTTTCAAATGTCTTCAAATCATGCAAGGCCTGTTTCCCGTTGACTTGGTTGCTTCTCATCCGCTCCACTTTAGCATCATCAAGATTCATATATACTCAATAGTTCTATGGATCCAAAATAGACGATCTAGTGATCTGGCTGTGTGTGTGTGAGATGTTTCGCACCTCATGAAGGGATGGCCCTTCGTGTATCCCCCCACATGCCCAAATGACCTTATCTTTACAACTTTAGAAGCAAACTCTCCACAGGTTTGATGTGTTCGGCCACAGCCTCCACTCGCAAGTTCCTATGACATGCATGTATCACATGTATATCCGTCATTATTTTCGCAGCCCTTTCTTCATTATGTCTTTTGTCGTTATTGTATCTCATGTACTCGATATTATTATACTCACTCGGTTGTTGTCCCAGGCGTATGTATGTGGGATCCATTATATTTTTGACCGGCTTATTTTGTGCCAAAGATTGCATGTATCATTCATCATGTACACTTTAGCTTAGTCCTATTTTACTAGGCGAACCATTATTATTTGTACGTTGTCATCTCAAATAGGGCATAGGTATGCCTCCCCCCCCGCCCTCACTCGTATCATGTACACAACCATTAAAGGAGACCTATGGTTGTCGCATTGCCCTCTAAAGGTTATCATCCTCTCTCGCTTCACTTCTCCTACGTATCTCTCTCTCTATGACTCCCCTTCAGTGTCTAGTGATTTTGTTCTTACAACATACTTTGGTAATACGATTAGCTCCTAACACTCGCACGTTGGTGAGAAATATATTAGACTAATTTTTGGTCATTAGACCATGTATAATTATATGGATCTAAATACACCATGTAAGGCCAATTTTAACTCATAGTAAAATTTCTTTCACTAAGAAACAATTTAATAAATGAGATTTATTAAGTTATTTCTGGTATAAACAAGAAACCCCGTGAGGAATAATTAAATAAATCATTATTTTTTTATTTTCCTCTAGAATAATTAATAAATAATAGTCCCGGTCATATTTAACCCAACTGATGGTAATGACTAGATAAATCATTATTTACCTTATTATTCTCTAGGAATAATTTAATAGCCCCTCAATTAATAATTATTCCTTGTTAAATTGGATTAAATTTTCCAATAATAATTAAATAAATCATTATTTGTTTGATTATTCCTTAACCCCATTCATGAAATAATAAATAAATCATTTATTTGTTATTATTTCTAAATAAAGGTTTTAACCAATTTAAATCCCTTTTCCTCTAACAAAATATAATAAAATATTCAAGTAGTTAGATCTACATCTTGGTTAATAATATTTTATTATGCACCATTATCATGAGAACTAAATATTTTGTTATAAATAGGAGGGCTTTCCTTTCACTTCTTAACTTTGATCATTTTATCATGGTCAAACTTTCATCCTCTTTATCATCACATTCTTTTATTTATTTTTTTCCCTATTGATCTCCCTTGAGTTCTACACGTCTTAGTTTTTATACACCATTGAGATAGAACTTTGAAGTCACATTATAGACAACCAAGAACCCATCCCATTAAGGGGGACTCTTTATTTTCCCTTTCGAGGTGTTACATAATATAAAAAAATCTTTATAAATCTTGTCTTGTCCATCGATAGCCGGAGGAAATCATATTTCATTTTTTCTTTAGTTGATTTTGGCTGTATAGATATGGGTTTGTTTGCATTTGTTTTGCCTCCATCTATTGCGTATATAAAGAAGTTAGACAACCATCTTTGTTGTTACGATTGTTTTTCATGTGCAAATAAAGTTATCTCTTTTCATACACTTTCCTTAAGATTTCATACTAACAAGTATTACAATATGAGTTTCCAACTTAATATTGGTTTTATACGCCTTTACACATGAAATATTATTTCATCACTTCAAAACATTATAATTGTGTTACCAAGGCATTGGAGGTGAATTCACCAATCAAGACTTGACCATCAGACTTATATGTGTGTCTCTTATGCGGGATATTTAATGTGACAGGTAACACTAGACAAATTATCTTCCGTCTAATTTGCATTTTGTCGCTTCATGGTGTTATTGTTCTCCTTTATTTAATTATTTCTTCTTACCATCAATACTTAGTTCATTTTTCGAAAAATAAAGAAGATACAATTTTAGGTAAGACATGAAAGATGATGAAAAATGGAATATAAACTAAATTGGAGTATAAAGGATTTATATGATATATACCTCAACAAAAACAATATTTTCACAATGGGGTTTCCCCCATAAAAGCAAGAAAAAAATCAAACTTGTTTTCTTCAAATGGGCAATAATGGATTCTATGTGGCCAAATGACCTATCTAAACAAAGGAAATAAAGCATCACCATATAAAATAACACCTTAGTAAAGTTAGTATTCGAAATTCAAGGAAAGATTAGGCGCAATCATCCCAAGTAAGTTACATGCTAAAAATATCAAGTTGTAGATTACTTATACAATGTGGGAGTGCAAGCAAAAATCGTAGAAAATGCCAAAGCTAAGTCTAGAATAAAATGAAATGAAGTAAAATGTATACAATAATAGGATAGCCTCGTGTACATGTATATAAATGGATAATGTAGAACACTACTGGTCAAGTCTAGCTAGAGGTCGATGATATCAAGAATGCCCAAGTATGATGAGAATTTCTTCAGTTAAGAATTACTATTTGGGTTCATTATCACATATGAATACACCAACTAGTATATATCAATTTTTTTATTATTTTCTTATATCTATTGATCACTACAATATAAGTGGATAAATTGCAAAGACAATTTCATTACCATTATGTTCCTAACTTGTGGTACAATATATTAGCTATGATTTGGAGAAAATTTACAACACTGAAATATGTAGCAATCACCACGAGTAATCCCCCAGAAAGGTTTATTTTCGAATGCAACATTGAGATTCCAATTGTTATATGATTCTTGAATGGAAAATCCACACTAAATTCCAACACCAAACTTCCAATTTGAGGGAACACCTATGGTCATCCTCAATCACTCAAACTCAAAACATCAATGATCATTATAAGGGAAAGATAAAATTAGAGTATTTTTGATATGTTCTATAGATTTACATGCAAAGAACCAATAGTTTTCCCATATTTACCATACTTTTACTTTCCAAGGTATAACACATTGATTAATCTTTTACAACAAATACTTGATTCCATAAAAACAAGAATTTAACATATTAAAAAAATACCACCAATGTTTGATCCTAAATTGTAGTACAAGAAAAAAGGACATTCGTGAGGGTCAAAAATTGTCAGCATAAGCTCATTGGTGACGGTTAAAAGAGTCTTTGTCCCCACAAATTGAACTTCACCAAAAGTATAGGTGTTCGAGTGACATTCAAGGTTCATCAACAATAATAGTTTATAATGACGAATAGTTACCATCACCATTTAATATGAGAAATGGTCATGGAACTTAACCTTCGTCACAAAAAAAAATGAACATCACCAATTGTGGCATCACCACAAATATAAATGTTGTGGTGACATTAAAGGTCCATCACGAATAATGATTATACTGACAAATAGTGAATGTCATCATTTCATATGAACAAAATCAATTTATGGTGATGGAATTTTAATGGTCATCAATATTTATGCATATATATATGGTGGTGTTCATTTACCGTCACCATTTCATATTTTGGTAAGGGTCGAAAAATGTCACCATCAACTCATTGGAAATGGTCAAAAGAGTTTCCGTCACTAAAAAATGATCGTATCCATTCCATATAAATATTAGGGCGTTATGAAATCAAACCACTAACCTCCTGCTTGTAAAGAAGTTGTTGTTCCATTGAGCTAGCACCCTTTAAAGAATTAGACTTAAAAAAAATAGATCTTGAAACATTATAAATTGTAAATTTACAACATTCAATAAATTATAAAACTTTGTAATGTCTTGGAAAATACTTTACTAAACAAAAATAGATCAAAGTTTGTACCCGATGGTTATGGAATTTATGAAAAGTGGGTGGAGGGAAATAAAGTCATGTGTAAGATACCTGTTAACATGTTTGGTTAAATACTCAATTAGAAGTGAAACTTTAAATAAATTGATAGCCTATAAATGACCTATAATTATCAAATCTAAAATCTGCAATTACACCAAAGATTTATTTATCACCTTTTGAATCATGTAAATATGTTGTGATGGCATAAAAATCTTCCTCTAAAATATTGATTTACATTCCAAAAATCCAAAAACAATGAGTATATATGATGGAATTATGAATAATGAGCTACATGCTTGAATCCTACTGGCTCTGGATCTATAAAACTAATTGGGAGTGGTTCTTGTTATTAATTAATTAAAGATGTCAAAATACAACAATCAATAATAATGATCCTGAAACGTAACCACTAAATAGATGTTAAAAATTTTACGTACAAATTTTGGCTAATAATAGTTACACCAACAAGACATATAGGGGCATTCAGAAACTTCCAAATCCACATCAAGAAGGAATATATGAATATGTAATTGTATGGATACAAGGAAAGCACTCTCTACCTCTTGATGATAACTATGTCGTCCCACAAGTACTTCAACTAGAAAAAGGGTGTGAAGACAAACACCTAAAAGCGAAAAAAGCTACACATTACAAAAACATACTTCATCCCCCCTACCTTTATAGAATAGATCTAGGGGAATAAGAAAATATCCCTAGAGAATAGGATTAGATTGGGAAAAATAAATATGATAAGCAAAAAATAACCAACAACCAAAATGTACTAATTTGAACGTGTTTAAAGTACATTAAACAAAGATGGAATCCATAGTACATTAAAGTGACAGTGATCAATTTTGGGATTGGTCAATTGTTAACTATCCATAGTGCCACCAAACTAATAAACTATGATAGGAGATTTTCCCATTACTGGAGCAACATGTTCAAATCTCACATTGTTTCTTGATAACCACTGTCTTTAACTCACAAGCATTCATAGTTCTAGCGCATAACTGCAAAACATGGATAGAAAAGTGAGCATAAAGTCCAGAAGCCCAATATACCTCAATGGAGAAAAGCAAGAAATCAAAACTTACTTACAATGTACCAGCCATTGAAATGATAGAAATATGAAAGAAAATTTCATGATCCTCCTATTAAGGACAAAAAAATCATATCACCTGCAACGATGAATTTATAAACATTTTTTCAGAAAATGGTGTTAATTGACTAACTATATGTTGTTTGCAAAAATAATTCAAGGATATATATAGTTGGTTGGAAAATAAATCATGTTTGAGGAAACCAAGCCTATACTAAAAACTTAACCACTAGAGTGTACCATTTAGATATGGGTTTTGTCATGTGGTGGGTTACTTGTACTTAGTCCAATATTTGAGGAAATAAGCAACCAATTGAGGGTACACAAATATTTTTTATTTATGTATATTAAATAGATAATCCATTAACTTAAATAATTTCCTACATCCAACCCATGTATTTTTGGAAATATTTCTTGAACATTAAAGTCATCAAGAAAATAAGCCAACATGATCAGACAATAATTCTTTTAAGAATCTACCTCATTGGGGGTATAAAGGGGAAACTAATACTGCATAAAAATACCATTATTCTTGAAGAACCGTGGAACCCCCTTTGAACTCATTTAAGAGACTTCTGTAGTTGAAATTCCAAGTTGAAAATGTCATTCCATTCATGTTAAAAAATAAATCTTCCCTTCACAACTCTTTTTTGGGGTAGATATGCATCTCATCATTCCATCACATAAGGTGGAAAGGCCACTCCATTGAACTGTCCAATTAATGTTCTTGCATGTGAATTCTTGCAAAGAGTATCTCCTCAACCAAGACCTCCAACATGATTAACACACTAACGTCATAGGTTTTCCTAGGGAGTGTTGATAGCTTATCCAAGTTGATACAATATTGGCTTAGAGGGGTCAGAGGAGACACTGGATCTTTTATTGGTAACCTTCCAGAAGCAAAGAATTCATTGATGGCTTAGGCAATGTTGACCTCTTTTTATCAAGTAATCCCAATTCTTCTTATCTACTATAGATATGCACGTGCTAGCATGCACCTACCTCCTAAATAGATATATTAGTATGATGTGTTGATTAGACGAAGAAAACTAAGCTGAATATAAATAATTCTAGATTACTCCACATCTCGAAAATAAAGGATTCTAGATATTTACATTCATCATGCAGCCATGCTAAAGAAAAAAACTAAGTCTTCCTTTTGTAGCGATTTAGATGAAAGAATGAAAATAGAATTTTCCTCGCAAGGACAAAACCAAATCAAATTTATATTCATGGAAAAAAAGAAGAATTAGGATTTACTGAAGTAAACCAAACACAATTAAGATGTCATTCATGACAAACTAAGGAAAAAAGAAATTAGGCCTTTTTCACTGACCACAAAATAAATATTTTACGAAAATTATGTAATAAAATTATTTGCAAGTAACAAAATCTGAGATGTAGGGATTATTTTATAGAAATTATGTAATAAAATTATATGCAAGTAACAAAATCTGAGATGTAGGTTTCTGCACGGAACCTCAATGGGGATATCAATTTGCAATCCGAGATGTAGGGTTTCTCCAAAGAACCTCAGTGGGGATATGAACTTTCAAATAGTTCTCTAGATCAAAATCCCCTCTCCATTGTAGCAGCCTTGATGTCTAGTTTATTTCAAGGTTTCTACTTAAAAAAAATGATTTAACTCTCGTCGTTTCAAAAAATACAACCACAAACCTCATGGTACAGCGTTCTCTTTTTGAAATCCTAATGAATAAATGAATTATCATCTTTTGTTCTATGTATAATATTGGGGCTTTGTAGTAGAGACGACTTAGAATAGAATTTTAGATACATAAACATACCAAAATAATATTATTTATATATGGAGTAATGTAAGAAAATGTTGATTATGTTGAGCTCGTGAGGGAGAAAAATAAATTCATTGTCTAGAGAACAATGAATCAACTTAGTAATAGTGTCAAGAGTTTTTAATGTTTTGATAGCTCCGCTAAAGTTTTAGGAGGGAAAATGAAAAAGAAAATACTATTTATCAGATTTTGAAATAATAAAAAATAAGGATTTTAAAATTGGAAGTACATTCATAAAATGTGTAAGGGTTTGCATTAAGCATTTCACTAAACAAGCATGATTATGTGTTTCTAGCCCAGTATGGGGTAGATATCAAGCAAAAGCTTAAAGAAGTAAATATTTAACATTTTTAATCTAATGTTGCCTTATTTAACACTGAAAGAGGAGATATGGTAAATAAATATAACTAGCAATTGCACCATATGTTGCAAAGGAAACGTTGTAAAGCAATAATATAGTAAAGAGTAGTATAGAGGAAATGTTCTCACATGAATCATGCAAGTAGGAAAGAGTAGTATAGAGGAAATGCTCTCACATGAATCATGATCATATTAAGAATTGATCAGGATAATTCAAACCATTGAGAATTCCATGGCCATATGTCATTGCAACTCCGCCCATTATTCTCATATCATCAAGAAATATTGGGAAGAAAATATTACTAAAATACAATTTATTATTAAAAAATAAAAATCAAGCAATTAAAATTTGAATTCTTGATATTCAATTTTCATAATTCATAATTAAATATTTAGTAAAGAAAATCTAAAATCATACTTGTCAATGCAAAAATGCAAGATGACTCACATCTACAAAGGGATATAAATTTTCACAAATATCATTTTATGACACTTTAAAAAAATAAATCCAAGGGACATAGTTTTTATTAACATATTTACAAGGATTTGTCCATCATGGTCATTATGTTCTCAAATTCCTCAAAATCAATTCTACCATCTGAATTTTTGTCAAATCTTGTGATCATCATTTCACAACTCTCCAGATCTTGTCCTTCTTTAGCCCTAAGCCGAAAGGCAAGACCGCTAGCTCCCATGGGTCATAGACCCATCCCCATTCTTATCAAAAACACTAAAGGCTTCAACCAACTCCTCCGACTACACTTTCTCCTCCATCTATGAGCATGCTCATGAGATTCCCCATACATATTGAGAAGAAATCTACTTTTCTAAATTCAAATGAATTGAAAATTTAATTAAAAACCAAAACTAAAAATTAAAAGAAATCATATTAATTTGTGAACTGTTAGCTGATAGAATAAAAAAATGCGGAATGGACACATATACAACTGCTATGATTGCACATTCAAAACCACAAATTGCATTGTTTTCTTTCTACAAAACATAGCATGAATTCTTTTCCTAATGTTCGAGAATCAGTGAATTAAAGAATCGTATAACGATGTGAAAACTGCATGCTACAACCATCTCTGGGTTAGTTAGGTAACCATACATTCCTATTTCTCGTGTCGGTGGATCAGCTACCTACAAGGATCTTTGAATGGGAAAATTGGTCACTAGTTTATAATTGGGATATGACTTTTGTTATAAAACAGAAAGTATATGTATTTAAACCGGCTAACAAATTAGTGTGCTAGTTTGAACATCATGCAACATGTGTGCATTAATTTTCCATAATAGAGCCGGGCGATAACAAAATTGGTCTTGCTTCCAATCCCATTGATGGGCAATGATCTCGACTATCACAAGCAAACTGCTGAGACACATTTGAAAATAGAGATATCTAATCATGCCTTCGATGATTAGCAGTGGATAAGCTTTAACTTAGTATCGACAAAGTTGTAAAGATATTTACATTTTTAAACTTAATATGTTATATCTTTAGCAAAGGTAATGTATATTTTTAGGGCACAGATCTCTCTCACAGCCATAATACCTAAGGAAATATCTTTGGTGGAGTCCTTTTGTTTACTACACGCTTTTTATGGAGGTGTTTTACTCCATGGTTTTTGGTTTTCCGTTATTTTCTAGGTTTGGATCAATTTTCCGCTTGTTTAGAAAGACATTTATGTGGCTAACTGGGTCCTTTTGATACTTGAGTTTGAATCTTGATATGGTTCAATTCATGGGTAGTTCACACAAAATCTCTCATTTGTTCGTTGTTCAAGCTTACTACCATTCAATCAAGCATCGAGGCTGTTTTTTGTTGTGATATTCATGAATTTAGGACCGAAATTTTCAACGCTTTTCCTTTAGGAGTTGAAGTGTTGTGTTCCTCCATAGGTTAAATCAGAAACCCTTTGTAATTTTTAAGATATGACAATGGATTTCTATAGATTATCATTTGCTAAATAACTTTTTAAAAACTTATTTTAAGGTGTTGAAGAGCACAATGGTTTGCAACATTTTCCATGAGTTCGCTTCTATCTCGGGGTTTCAGCACCATTTGTGAAACTCGCCCATGTGGGCAATTGTGCTTCCCGCGCTTAGCTTTCCTACGAAGAAGGTTTTCAAGACTCTGGCCCGAAAGCCGGTGTAGCTTGCGAACTACATCCTTCTTTAGTCATGAGTCAAATGGACTTGTCTCGCACAGGCCAAGGCAACAGAATCCAACAACATTATAAGTATAATGGTCGTGATTCTTAGAATCAACATTTAAGGTTGCTATTCTTGAGCTTCGTAGGGATTGGGCAAACTTTCAATGCTTGATTAAAAATGTCTCATTTGATTTCTCGGCTTGTATCTTGCGATATCGTAAATGTGAAAGAGTTGTTATGTATCTTCAGCATCGCAACACTCTAGCACAAAGTTCTAGATTTGAACGGTCGACGAATTGGAAAATTTCTTGAAGGGTGGGAAATGTGGTGGTCATCCCTGCTAGAGTTCCAAGAAATCCAGCCATGACTCGAGATGATCCTTTCAAACATCAATGTTGGTATAGTGAGGACCTCGTAGAAGTCATGTAGATAACTCGTCCCAATGCCTTCATTCAAATCATCGCAACCCCGTAAATTCAACTGCATCTACGGCCGCCGAGGTGCTCGCTGCAAAGGTGACAGGATCCAAAAAGCTCTCGGGTGTCACTACCTTAGATGTTGTTAGAGAAAACACTTTTGTTGCTCAAAAAGAATCTAAGACTTATAGATGTTGATGTGCGCTTGTTTCGAGGTCATGTTGGGATCACCATTCTTCCATTACCGCTCAAAACAAAGCCTTCGTAACATTCACCTGTGAGGAGATCAAAGAGCTAACTGCTAGGAATCGTAACAAGTGAAATCAAGTTGTGGAAGAAAGCACCATCCGGCACCGCCGCTTGAATACATTCCATTTAACTTGGAATTTTAGGACAAATAAGAAAAGTAGCATACACTACCGCTTAGGGAGCCATAATTTTTGCGTTCAAGTATTAGATGTGGAATTTACACTAAATACATTTTCCAAATTTTTTCAGAGATACAAGAGGCCGATTTTCTCATACAGGCTTTGCCAATTCATGGTCATCTACTTTCTCAAGTCCTTAGCTTTTCTGAAAAGTAATAACAAGGTCTTTATTGATCTAATGATTATTTCCTTACCGTAATCCGCTAATACAAGTTTCCAATACCACATGCTTCTTTTGCTTGTTGCAAAATCAAGAAGTGTTTTTGCTTGGTTTCTTCAATTTACCGAGTATATCCTTACAATGGCGGGAGAATCTATGAAGAACCAATATGTCCTTGATGATATGCATACATGTGTTTCAATGTAGTCAAAACTTTATTTCCATTTCATCTATAATAAATCGTCTTTTTGGCAAATGCTATCTAGTATATCTTTGGAATAAATTCCCACAAATTTACTATTACTAAAATTATTTGCATCTTCACAATAGGGCTTCTAAAAAATAAATTCAAAATTAATGTATATGTGGGCTCATTAACATTTATAGCTTGAAACCCTTTGGATGATAATATAACTTGATAGAGCAACTTGTTAGGCATCTTGTTGATCACATCTAGCTTTTTGTTTTTTGCCTACTTAAAAAGGGATATCATCCTTTTTGATTGGCTCAAACTAGATTTGGCCAATGGGAACTTCGGATTTGCATGCAATAAGCGTAGGCTTGTGTGCCACCGAGGGAGGTTGCATCAAACATTTCTCATCATACTCATGTGCCACACAACACTCCGTTCAAATGAGGCTCCCAAGCCTCATCTGAGTTCCTTCAAATGCCTATTACTTGTATTAATCTCCTCGAGTATCCGTGCCTCTTTTCCTTCGTGAGTCTCTCGGGTCCTTCGACTAAGTGAATGTAGACCCGTTTCTAATGTTTGGTAATGGTTAATAAGGCAAGTTTAGTTCCTCAAATCCTTTACTACATTGTTAAAAAAAATGTCATTTATGATACACGCTAATAGTTGATAGAAAACTAAAACTATGGAGATGGTGGGATTGATAGTTTCTGTGGTGTTAAACCTAATACCAAGTATTGGTCCCTACCTAATCCTCCCAAGAAAAGTCAAGTTTTTAGTTACATTCTTAATTCAGCATAGTAGAAAGATTATATGGTATGGAGATATTTTATTTGAAGTATGTTTTTAAAATATAATGAAGAGTATATCAAACTTATAACAACAAAAAATGGAATAAACATGTAAATTTAATTAAAAACAGGATTTATGTGATGTATTAATAACTAAAAACAGGATTTCTGTGATGTATTAATAACTGAAATCAAAACGAGGCATAAAAACAAACTGCGCACTGGCCATATGTCATTGCAACTGTCCATTATTCTCATATCATCAAGAAATATTGGGAAGAAAATTTTACTAAAATACATAATTTATTATTAAAAAATAAAAACTGGCCTAATTAAAATTTGAATTCTTGATATTCAATTTTCATAATTATTAATTAAAGATTTGGTAAACAAAATCTAAAAATCATACTTGTCAATGCAAAATGCAAGATGACCGCATCCCGTTCAACCGTCAACTGGATGGTTACCGATTAGTGCATCGTATATAATCATAACCAATATGTTATTCATGCACTTATTTTATTTTAAGTATGCTCCCATGCCACATTTGTGGAGCCAAACCCATAAAAGTGCTTCTCGTTCGGACCGACCGACATTCCAAACATCTCCTAAGAAATAAATTATGCTATAGTTCCGTTTATATCATATATTTGGACAAAATCAGCTACCATCCATGGCTATAAACTTTCCACGCAGAGAACGTATGACACCTAGGTGGCACTTCAAGAAAAAAGTTAAGTGTTTTGGCATATATTTGACCATCGTAGATGCCATAATGAAGCAAATGAGTAATCACTTTCCACATGCCGAGAACCTTATAGAACGTATGGCACCCAAAGGCCCCGGAGAACTTCAAGAACAAGCAGTGTTTCAAAGATATATTTGACCATCGAGATTCCATGAAGAAGCAAATGAGTAATCCAAATAGCCTTCCAAAGTTACACATCTCGCAAAATGCACCATGAAATGGACATATACTTTCATTATAAACACCATCTGCACCACAAGATAGTTTCTCATAAAAAAATCTTACATAGACCGAAAGAAAGCCCTTAGCATTGTCCCCGCCTACAAGAAGCAAGGTTTTCATATGGACCGCAAGAATTATGCTAACGATCATTCATATTATGGGTCGATTGATAAAGAAGAAACAAAATAAAAGGACACTTGAGCATAGTACAATGAAATCACATGGCACTTACATTAACAAAGTAAGGAATGAGAAGTTCCTAATCAACGCCAAATCTCTCACCACAAATAGCGTATACCACAATCATTACTTGAAATTAAGGAACTGAAGCTGTTCCACTATATAGCACTCTAACCCCCATGATAAAAATGGATTCAAATGTGCTCGCATAGCAAACTCTACAAAAAAAAAGGCAACAAAAGGAAAATAAGGCTAGACAAAAGTATACCTAGAGGATAGAACCGTAAATCTTTACACCGCAACAATGATAGCATTTTCATTGTCGCTATCTTTGAGCAATAATTCAGATGTTGGTCCAAGTACCGAACAACAAATCGAATGTATACATTGTGCGTAAAGAAAATATGTTCAAAACATAGTACATCATAGATGACTATAGGTCAATTTCCCTCAGGAACAAGAATCATAACCTACTCCATAAATTCAAGTTCCCCCGAAACTCACCAAGAATAAAGTAATGCCATCCTTCACATGAATAATGCTAATCTCAAGTTCCGTAAACCCTACATCGTATTTCCCGGATCTGCTCCGTTTCATCAGAGACAACCGGGCCATGAGGCAACCACAACTATGATATTGAACCAACGAAACAATATCGATCCACTGCAGATTACCATAAACAAAATTGACAAAGGGGACTGGCTAAAGGGATATAAATGTTCAAAAATATCATTTTATGACACTTTATGTAAGCACTATACACTTCCGTCACGATTAAGAAATTTTGTTTCTTCATGAGATAATGACTACCGATGTATAAGTGAAAAATTTGATAAAAATACGCATCATGATTTCGATGTTGCCTACACCAAGCCTCAAGGTCCTCACCGCAATTAAAAATAAGGATCATCCCCAATAATTATTATTATAAAAGCCTTGAAATTTCTGAATTCTAAATGACAAATTGCATACCCAATGATTCGAATAATACATTAAAAAAAAAAATAAACGTTTTCATCGTAGCCAACTTACAGATTCCCTCTTATTTCTGCCCCGCACCGATTTCCTCACCTCCATAGCCCGTCCTCATTGTAGCCAATGAATCGTTATTCACTGTGAGTTATAGGCTCTACAAAGCTTATATGCTTGTGTTGTTAGTTTTCACAGTAATTCATGTCCAATAGTAGAATAACGCACGAGGGTGATTTTGGCTTTACCTCAACCCATTTGAAACCCCTGTCCCCTCTCTCCTTTCTGCTAAATGATTCGATTAACAGTCAAGTTGAATTCATATTCCTAGGAATTTGCCTCAACATGTAATTTAATGTAATGGATGTGCGTTCTAACACCGCCTACTATGGATTCTTCACTATTCATCAGCTTTCCAATTAGTGCTTGCGTTGAAATTCATGTCTCTCTTTCGTTGCATATGAAGGACTATGTATTGAACAGTCTGTTTTGACTCTTACCCATTCTTTCCCACTTGGGTTCTTTCTCGTTCTTACTTCTCTTGAATTTGATTACAACTCCCTTGCCCTTTATCAAGAATCAATATCGTAAAACAAATGGGAGAATTGAATTTCCTATGGATTTGAGAGAGAACAGAAATGATGGTCATTCTTACTACTCACCATTATCATTCAATGGTCCAATTGGCCTCTTTTCAAGAAACCATCTTTCACGCTTCCATTTGGGGATTTTTATCAAGACCATTTCAACACTCAGCGTAGCATCGAATATCTAGACTTGTATAGATTTCTCTTGATTGAACCTTTTGAGATCGCTAGCTGCTTCATTCTTCCCCCTCGCCTCAACCGTATCAAATATTGAATATATATAAGGAGTATAGGCGTGGGGGGTGCCGATGATTGGGAGGGGCTTAACGTAGGGTCATAGAGTGAGAAGCGGCCAAAAACAGGAGAAACCACACGAATAGGCCGCACATCCATGATAGATCCCCTCCACGTTCGGTATTGTGAAGGTACCACGTCGAGGGCAAGCCATTCTTAATACCGTATTCATTCTTCCTTCCCTCAAAACCTCGTTAAACAACGACATTACGTGCAATGTGTTGGCAAAGGTCCTTATACAAATGAATTCATCTAAATATCCAAAATGCAGACTATAGTACAAAAATTATAATAACAAATGTTTCCTGTGATAATCAAATCAAAATGATCTATGTTCTTCAATTTTGGATGACAGCCTAAAAATGCAACACAAAACTTACAACCAAGTATGAAATTACATCCAGGGTTTGAAACTCCAGAACAAACAAGCCCGATAATTCGAACTATCACACAGGAACCTCCTCATATATAAAACCCAAAAGAAATACCATACCAAAAACAAACAGTTTAAACTGTCAATAGAAGCACAAGAAAGGGATGAAATCAAAATGCCGAATTATTTAGCAAACCCGTATGTAAAATCCCCAAAAATTCAATTAGATAAACCAGTGCGTATCGCAGTCGGGGCCGTAGTTTTTCAAAGTAAGAATGGGCCCTTCCAAACACTTGTCTCTCTCCACCTCCTTCCTCTTTGCATTTTTTTGAGTTTCCTCTTTGTGACGCCATTTTCCCGACATACAAGCACAAAACGTAAAGAACGAGTTGCAATACACAAACCCCTTATTTCTCTAGTCACAGAAAATGACATTATCAAAAGACCATCCCTGCCGTATGCCGTTTACCGTAGCCTCGAGTCCAAAGGTGCGTAAAAACAAGAGAACAAATCAAAAAAAACATTTGTTAGCTGCGGGAGGGTTATCACATTCAAATGGCTAGCACTGCTGGCTATGACATCCATGCACTTACTAGTATAAACTCCCCGCCATTGAGCTAAACCCCCCGCCCTCATCCCTCCTCCCGTGCACATTTCACCGTAGAGACCCCGAGCGTAAGAAGAAGAATAATCACGAGAAAAACCTCACAGACAGAGGATGGCTGGGAACCCCCGCTCGTTAGAAATAACAATGCCGAGATTGATTGATCGACCGTACAAGTACCTCTTTCGTATCCCTCGCTTCTATTCGTCTGTCCTTCCAAACTTTCTCTACCACATGGAATCGGGTCGACCGTCCATTATCTTCTCATCTGCAGCCTCTAACTATTTTTCAAAACTGAATAATAATGGTAATGAATCAAAGGTTGAAATCATTTGAATCATGTAACATGAACATCAAGGGTACATAATGGCCCAGGTGGCATTTTAGGTAAGTTGTTTTCAAATAAGACGCTTTACAGCGTAAATATAAATGAACTAGAGGTATGGTAAATAAATAAAACCTATTTTAATACTTAGCGCAAAAATATGGAAAATAAATAGAAATATAAATAAACTAAAGGTATGGTAAATAAATAAAGCCTCTTTTTATATTTACTCCATAAACCTCTTTATATTTAAGGAAACTCAAACAAGAGGTTTTATTTAGGTAAAGCCTATGGGAAAAATACAATTTTAATACCATGGGCTAAATACCATGGGCCAAATACCATATTTATAAAATATGTATGGTAAATAAATAAATATAAAAGAGGTATAAAGAAGTATGTTAAATAAATAAAAATATATCAAATAGGATTAGAAATGGGCCAAATACCATGGTAAATAATAGAGGTATGGTAAATAAATAAAATATAAATAAACCATAATTATGGTAAATAAATAAAACATATTTTTATATTTCCTCCATAATCATATTTATAGTTATGAACACTCAAAAAAGAGGTTTTATTGAGTTGAATCCTATGAACCAAATACCACAGGCCAAATTATTATTAAACCATGAAAATAAAACATTATTAACCCTAATGTCAAAATTAAAATAATAATAATAATATTATTATTAATTCTAATATTCATATTAATATATTATAATATTAATATTATTAAATTTAATAAATTTGGATTAATACAATACTAAACTTGGTATATGATACTATATATTAATATATCATGATATATACTAACTCTAGATATATATGTCAAGGAATAATAAAGACATAGAGAGATATATATGGAGAAATAAGGGGATTCACAAGGGAGAGATGGAGATAAACTAAAGGAGAGGGGAGAGAAGGAATGGAGAGAGAGAGAGAGAGAGAGAGGGAGAGGAGTGAGAGAGGTAGATAAGGGTAAGATAGGGAGAGAGTGATAGAAATATGGAAGTGGGGCGAAAATAAGGAGAGAGGGAGGGATGTAGTTAGAGAATTATAGGGTATATATATATATATATATATATATAGAGAGAGAGAGAGAGAGAGAGAGATGGGGGAAGAGAGGGCGAGGTAAGAGAGAAAGGGAGAGAAAGGAAGGACGAGAGAGAGGAATTAAGAGAGAGGAATAAATATCATAGAAGAAAGAATATGTAACCAGATTACTCTATAGGGAGATGGGAGATATGGGCACCCTGCCTACCTAAGTAAATTTTTAAACCAAATGTGGTCTAATCATCTATAATGGTGGTCGATTATATGAGGAGAATATTTTATGAGGAGGCACTGAATTTTTAATGTGATATGAAAAAACAAGTACCTAACCTAACCATTTCACATTCACCAATGTTCTCTCTACATGTGCTAATTTGGTAGATTTGGAACATGGAAAAGGATTCTTGTTTTGTGATCACCTTCCACGAGGATTCGCCAATTGTGAGAACACAAATCTTGTTGTTGCAATTTCTAAATCATAATCACTTCAACCAACACATCATTCAATAGTGATAGTATAAAAAGTCTCAGGCTCTAGGCAACAAAAAGGAACACAATGCATGCACCCTCAATCTCTTCTACATACCTGTAGCTCTCCTCCCAAAACAAAGCCACTAGTGTTGTGTGTTCACTTTTCCCTAAATCTTGTGCAAACATATCGAGGTAAGGAAATGTTACACCAGTGTACGGATCCACTATGTGGCATATCCATTGAAGGAGAACGCGTTCCAAACAATAGGTAAATTCTCACAACTATCCCTCCGTGGGATGTTGAGAACTCAAAAATTCCACATGCTCATTAATAAAATCTACAAAATTAGAACTTTTGTACAAGACAAAAGTCATACTCAACTTGGACAAAAAGGCTCAAGATCTAGTTATAACAAAGGGACATCTTCAATATGATTTGTATTATTCTCATCTAGACCATTTTGCATGGATATCTCCTGGAGTTCAAATGCATATTCCAGGTTCCATACAACATCTCCCATGGAAGGCCCATTGATGCCCTTCTCTTCCAAGAACTTTTGGGCAGTCTCCCTAAACGTTTTGAGAGAACTAGGGTTGATGGTCCCAACAAGGTAAGGGTCAATGATTTTTTTAAGCTTGCCCTTTTTTTGCTAGTCCATTTCCCACTCTTCTATATTCAATTATTCTATGTGAAAGACAAGATTAAGAGTTTTCCTTGGACACAAGACCTCTAGTAGCACTACTCTAGAAAAATACACATTATATTTCTTTGTTAGTTGCTTCCTTTTGAAGTATTCAGGATCAAGGTAACCAAGCACCAAAATTCCCTTGGATCCAGTCTTTGAATGTCCAAACTCTGCCACCTTTTCATGTGAGCCCGTTATCATGGAGATCTGTGACATTTAGATAAGCACATAGAATTTGCAACAAGGGAATTATTTTACAATATTGACGAGATACTGAAAATTTATTGGTATCTCGCCAATTAAACGGTTTGCCAACAAGTCGAGGGGGTCTAAATTGGTACGGTTGAAAATGAAAGGAAATATTTTCCCATCGAGGCCAAATCCCATGACGTTGTGCATAAAAAACCTCTCATTTTTCCTATTCATGCCTTCAAGCTCCAAGATGGTGATGTTGCAGGGGTTTTGATCTTGTCTCCAATCCACAACCACACCTTCTTTCTCTAAGAGGGTGACATTGTAGGGGTTTTGATCAGGTCTTTAGTCCATTGTGTGAACTTGGGTACATAAACCTGGCACCATGTCGAGCTAAGGGCCATTATCATTATTCGACAGATAAATATCGATAGAGAAATAGAATTCTAGAGACATTGGCTATCATACCTTTCATTTCCTCCATCAACATACCAAAGTTGTCGATCCTCCAAAAGGAGCCTTCTCTCCATTATTTCCTCCAAAATTGGGGCTCATTATTGCTGCCATATATTCTAATAAACCCACTTCACTATCTCCCCCATCAGGAAATCTGATTTGTCAAACAAAAATGCGAAGGTAAAGCTCTCCATCATCAAGGGTTATATGGCATGTCTTCTAATTGTGAAAAGAATATTCTTTTCAATGCATTGTTATATTGTGGTATGATGTAGATATACCATTTAATTTTTCTTGCTCACCTTATTACCAAGCGATGTGGGACTCTATTATAGCTATAGGAAAGGGATTCAAATTCCCTATCATGTAAATTATGTGTTAAATGAAATAAATATATTCATTGGTACAATTCTCATAGAAATTGATACAACTAAACACATTTATCCATTATTACACAATAAACCATACTTGAATATCTTTAATTACATATTTATAACCATTAATAAAGGTTTATATATTATTAAAAAAAAATCCATACCTAAACAATTAACAAAAGTTCATAATACCATTAAAAATTAACCATGGTTCATATCAAAGAATCAATAAAAGTTCATACACCATTAAAGAAATAATTAAGGTTCATAACTTAATTAATGAAGGTTCATACAATACTCGATGATGGGGGCAAGGTTGGAGAAACACGTGGAAGGCATCTCATAGGACTAAATATAAGTGGAGCGAGGTTGAGAGAATGTACTCTTGGTTCCTTCATCATAACACATGCAGCGGGAGACTTAGTGGCTTTACGTTGGAAATTCACGTGGAAAATAAATATGCATTGGAGTTTAGAGGTGGTGAAAGGATAAGGAAAGGGAAGATTAGGGAACCTAAAATTAGATTCCTCACTCTGGTTTGGTGCTTTTACTGATGTTGGCCTCCATAGATGAAGCGTAAACATTGCAGGAAGGTTTACTGAGGGAGTGGCTTGTGTGTGCTTGTCGTGGGAATTTTCTGGTGCGGTGTGTTCAACTGGTCCCTATTTCTCATTTTCTTAGCCATTTTCTGCATCTAGGTTGAGGATAGGAAGTTTAAGGGAAGTGGGCTCAGTCATTTCCATTTTTATTGGCTTTCAGTGAGCCTATTGTTTCATTCTAAGAGAGGAAGCTAGAATCTGCAATCTAGGAAACCGCGAGGGTGGTGGCAAAAAACTAGTTTCCTTTCCTAATTCCATGCTCTTCGGGGTGGGTGCGATGGTGTTTGGTGGATCAGTGTGTGGTCTCTATATGGATAATTTGGAGGCTGGTCACTAGCCTGGGTGAAGTTACGCTTAGACATCAACTACTTTTTCATCGTTTGTTGTTCAATTTCCTATGTTGGTATGGTGGGTGATGGTATTTGGTTTTCCTGGTGGTGGCAATCTTTATCTGGTAGTGGGAGGTGGCTTTATGCTACCTTGCATTGGTGGGTGATGACATTTGGCTCCTTTTCTTGTGGTGTTTGTTTTCCATGGTGGGAGGTATGGTCTTTGAACTCTGCACATGGTGGGGTTCCTCGATCGTGGTAAATTTTGAATCCCATGGGGTGGTGTGGTCATTCTCCATCCACTATCTTCCATGGCCCTATGGGGGTGGCAGACTATGAAATAACCATAGTGGCTACACGCCAGGGTGAAAAGACTGTGGGGCATGCATGACTTGCCAGTGTGGGTGAGCATGGTGGCTGTGGAGGCAGTACATAGGGGGATAGTAGAGGTGGGGGTTTGAGGGTTAAACAGAAGAGTCATCGGGGAGGAGTGTGTGGTGGCAAGGGGAATTATGATTTTGATTGGTCTGAGGTAAATGAGGGTGAGGTTATCCAACATTTCTTACTGGACTACTCTCGTGCACTTATCAAAAAACTGATGGAAAGAGTGGACACAACTAAGAGAGTCTGTCATGAGGAGCATGCAAAGCGGATGACAGCATTAGAATGAATTCACTCTCTATAGTGACAAGTCCAGGAGAGACTGGTAGTGGGTTAGCGAGGAAAAAGTCAACTTACTGAGAAAGTAGAAAATATGGAGACATGGTTGGCGCACTTTGAAAAGCACGATTAGTGTGACTTCTATCCTCCACCACATCTAGGAATAAATTTGGACAACCTTTCCCAACTGTTTATGAAAAATGTCCCTAGTCTCTCTTTTTTATTTTTTTGCATTTGGTAGAATTTTTTGTCGAAAAACCTAGTCGGGTTGAGACTGCCTATTTTGTAAGAGGCTATATGTACTCATTTTTTCCTACATGAATATAAACTTGAATTTTAGAAAAACAAATGTTGATACATGATTAAAAAATTAATTAAGTTTCATACTTTAATTAATAAAGGTTCATACCTATTTCCTAAATAGGTCTATAAATATATATTTTAGGTTTATCTATTTAGTATTTATCAAATGTAAATATGACGATTTAATAATAGATTTAAATGAACTCACACATTTAACATACGAAATTTTATATTTATCTATTTACTAAATGTAGATATGAATATTTAACCTTAGATTTAAAACAACTCACACTTTTAACATAAATCAATGAAGTTTAAAATTAAACTTTATGGCCAAATATTAAATATAAATATAAATATTAATTTATCTATCTTCATATTACCTTTACTAAAATTATAATGAAGGGATTAGTGTAAAGTTGATAGATGATACATGCAATTATGTTAATTGTAGATGAGTCCATTTGCAGTGTTAAACTTTAGAGAGAAAAAGGTATTCATAATTTTAACACTGTAAATTCAGAGACCCCTTTGTCTCTAAATTTTAACACTGCAAATGGATTCAAAGACATGTATAGTGAAATGTAACACTTCGATACCAAAATTGCAATTTTCCATTTATGGAGTGACATAATTAAAAATTACTAAGATAAATGACTAATTCATATACTTGTTGTACTTGTTATTTGGCCATATTTTTATTCTTCAACTATAATAGTCGTTCAAGTTAGTCACTTTTAGTTTAGTCACTTATTATCTAGTGATATCTTTTATCCCTGGACTAAATTAGTCATTTAAGTTAATCGCTTCTATTTTAGTCACTTATTATCTAGTCGTATATTTTATTCCAAGATTAAATTAGTCATTTAAGTTAGACATTTTTAGTTCAGTCACTTAAAATTGCTCAAATTTACTAGTAATTCAGTTGAAATAATTGCAGTGACTAAATCTTTTAGTCACCTAGTCATTAATTTCATCATTTTTTACTTGTGAAACTATCTGTCTTGCAGTTTGTGTATACGTCAGATAGCCGAAGTTCTGTTCCTTTGATGAATATGTTATGGATTCAACGATATTTTGCATCAGACGGGGGATGGATATCCGACACTGGTACGTTGATGAGGGCCTGCGAATATTTGACACTTGTTAATGTACGTTGAATATCCAACAAGTTATTATTCAAAAATAATGGAGGAGGCTCCAAGGAATGGTTGTTAACTTTAACAAGGTATTTTCCTTTTGAATTTATGAAAAATTTGATTTCAAACTAACTCAGTCTAGACCTTTAACGTAGATGTAACCAAATTACTCAGATTATGGTTCACGTAGCAACAATTGGAGAATATGTAATTTTCATGTGCTTCAATTGAAGAATTCGCTCGAATTAAATAATGTACATGGCATGTGAGCTTCAACAATGTTGTGCCAAAATAGGATTTCCATGCAATATACATAGAATTGGAGTGCAATAATATTTTTGCATAACATTGCTGAACCTCGCATCCCATGTACATTATTTCATTTGAGCGAATTCTTGAATTGAAACACATGACAATTACATATTCTCCAAATTTTGTTGCCCAAAACATAATCTGAGTAATTCGGTTACATCCACATTAAAGGTCTAGACTGAGTTAGTTTGAAATAAAATTTTCAAGAACTTCAAAAGGAAAATCATCGTGTTAAAGTTAACGACCATTCCCTAGAGCCTCCTCCTTTTTCCTAAACTTCAGCTTCAAAACCAAGAAATAATGAATAGATAGAGCAGACAAGCATCTCTAATTCTAAGAAATAGGATTCACATGAAAATATATAAAAGGGATAAAACATAGGTTTCTCAGATAGTAAGAACGACCAAAAAAATTCCTAATAACAATAACAAGAAATTGAATGCCAAATGTAATCTTACCTTTTTGAAATATATTCTTCCAATAGTTGTTCCTCTTCAAAATCAAGATCAACACAAATTGTCCTAGATATATTCATGAGACCAATGAGGCAAACTTATATTAAAGTTGAGCAATTGTTAAATTTAATTGAATGGATAAATAATAATTAAAAAAAATTGAGAGTATGAATACCTGAATGAGCTTAACTACAGTACAATATTCCTATGGCACAACATCGTTGAATGTCACATCACATGTACATTATTTCATTTGAGAAAATTATTTAAATGAAACAAATGACAATTACACATTCTCCAATTCTTTCTTCCTGAACCATAATCTAGGTAATTGGGCTACATCTACATTAAATGGCCAGACTCAATTAATTTGAAATCAAAATTTTGAGAACTTCAAAAGGAAAATACCTTATTAAAGTTAATGACCATTCCTTGGAGCCTCCTCCATTTTCCCAAACTTCACCTTCAAAACCAGGCAATAATGAATAGATAGAGAGGACAAGTATCTCTAATTCTAAGAAATAGGATACACATGAAAATCTATAAATGAGCTAAAACACAGGTTTATCAAATAATCAGAACCACCAAATAAATTCCTAATAACAATAATGAAAAAATTAATGCTAAATGTAATGTTACCTTTTTGAGATATTTTCTTCCATTATTTTTTCCTCTTAAACATTGAAATCGACACATATTGTCCTACACATATTCATTAGACCAATGAGTCAAACTTAGATTAAATTTGACCGATTATTAAATTTAATTGCAGCAATAAGAAATAGTTAAAAAATTTAAGTGCATAAATACCTGAATGAGCTCCTCCTGGTTTCAAGAATAAATTATTGGTGTAGTTTAATCTTGGAGCAAACCTCCCTCCACTTGACGAAGAAGCAACGCAGTAAACATTGACCGTGTTGTTGCTCTGTTGGATCTCAGAGTTTTATTGCCAAGATGATGTTATCCATGTTTTTGTATTCTTGCCTTCATGGCTTTAGATGTATCTTGGAGCCTATGTTCATGGTACTGATAAACTTAATTACATGTCACAATATTGATGAGAAAGAATTATAATTACATTAATAAAAGTGCCTCACACCTTGGTAGTCTAGGTGGTGTCTTCCCTTCTTTTCGAAGTTTTTTATCCTTTGCATATTCTAAGAGAGATTTCCACTTACTTTCTCAAATCGATGGAGGGCACTCATACTTAGGGTTCTTTTGCAAATGAATCCTATATTGGTCTCGCAGATATTTTAAATATAGGCCCGCCTTCGTGGTAACTCCACTTTTGTTTAAGGTACCATCTCTAAATATGCCAACCAACCTATTGATAATTTCTTCCTTCAACTTTGAATTTTTTGAATTCCTGCCAGCTGTGCTCTCATACACTGGTCATCAACAGCTTGCACCTATGACGGAAATCCTCCAATAGTGCTTCTAAATTAGCTCTATCAGCTCCTCTTTCCATGCTAGACTTGGTAGCCGCTGGCGCTGCTGGTCATCCCATATACCCAACTGGTTTCATCGGTGTTATGTATGCATACCAAAAGAAATGAATCAGTACCTCATACATAATTATAGAACTTTAAAATGCACCATAAAACATAACAACTTGTTACTTACCATCTGATCCCCATACTCGACTGGGTTGAAGTGGAAAATATGGGTCCCCATGATAATTCATACCACTATATGGATAATCATTTATATACAGTGACATTCGGTTCCAATGTGCAAAGAACTCAGGTAGAAACACCCAACCAAATCCCCCACCTCCTCCTCTCCTCAGTAGCTACCCCTAGCAGCACATCTTAGGCTCCCATGGGCCCCCTTTCGGGATCTGTACATGAGGTCGAACTGTCGCAATATTCTTGAAGATGAATGAGCACAACACTGTCCCAAATTTACATTCATGGTTCAATTTTCACTTTCATAGTCACATCTATCGCTTTAGCGACAAAAAAATCATCTGGGCCCACCCAAAGTATGTCCTGCTCAATTCACTCTCCCCAAGAATCATTTTCCCTCTGGTGATGTGGTGGAAGGAAATGTTGCCCAAGATATGTAGTGAGAGCCCAAGTTTCTAGTATCTCTAGATCTCCATTCGGTATATTCGTGCCCTTCACATAGACATTTGGTCGAAAATTTCATTCCAAAAAATCAAAGATATTCTGCCCCCATAGTAATATTGGTTGGATGTTTCCCACCATCCCCGATGGTGGGGGACGGGTCAGGAAATAAATGTCAGGAGCTGTGAGCTCAATCTGCTACCCCTGCACTATAAAAACCTCTTGTTCTAGGTCCCAATAGCTGACTATCATGGCTAACAATATCCCTCCTACCTTCACCAATGGGTCATCAACCAACTTGAACACCCCATACCTTGCCAATGCACCTCGAATAGCCCGATCCCCCTGGATCTCAGATAGAAGTGCCTCAAGGTCTCTATCTCTCTACTTGATCTTGAAATATACCATATTTAGGCTTTATAAGGCTCCATGGACCTTACTTGGACCCCATTCTCCCCTGGGGCTAGGTACACAACCCTCGTTGCACCATCCTCCCTTGATGTAATTTATTAGGACTTGGTGTTACATTGGGCTTTATAAGGCTCCATGGACCTTCATTCCATGGACCTTACTTGGACCCCATTCTCCCCTAGGGACAGGTACAGAGTAGGCATATGTCTTTAGAGAAAGGAAAACCTTGCTTCCCTCTCTCCTAAAGGTGACATAAATGCTTGGAGAACTTTTTAGACAAAGGAAAAAATTTACAACAAACATCAAGACCTAGTTCACAGCAAAAAATAGCAAAGAATCCAACTTTTGGTAGCTCGCACTTTTTTCAGCCTTGAACCTGCGAGGTCGCAGTTTTTCCTCTGAAACTTGCTACCGAGGTCATAGTTTAGGCCCCAAAAGGTGCAAGTTGGTTGTAAGGAGGGGAATAATGTTGTTCCTAGGCTCTAGGCACCTAATCAGAAATTTTAAACCGCTAAAATTGAAGAGTATGGTTAGGTCACCTACCTGCAACTCACAGATCTTGATTTCGATGGTTGGTTTGTCCACTACGAATACTATAAGATTTAGGGCCTTCTCCTCCTCTCCATATTCACCACAACTACATTTGAAAATAAATCAAATTGGTGGGAAATTGCCCTATTAAAAGATAAACCCTAATATTTCTTTTGCCAATTGAAACCAAATGGTAGCTCTGTTTTAAAAACAGTGAGCATCGTTGGAAAGCTCTCACTAAGCTCTAAAATGGGTATCCCTTAGTTTTTTGTGATTTGATACTTCAATCGGAAGTATTTTTTCCAAGAAGTCTCACTTCACCACCTCTTAAAATCTAATTTATACACCTACATCACTTGTACTTAGGGTACCACCTAGCCTCGATACTTTTCGATGCAGGTGTCAATTTTTATCATGGGTAACCATCTTTTACTCATGGTTTTATGGTCCCCACTGGGCCTATTCTATGTGGAAGCATCATCAAGTTGGCCTAATGGAAAGAATTCAAGTTGATTCATCATTGCATTCATGGATTCTGTCTCGAGTCCATTTTCCCCTATTACAGTGTCTCATTTGTTCATGCCTTGTCCCTCTCTCATGCAGCCCATTTTCACCTCCAGTGCTACTATCCCCCATCCCTTATGGAGTCCAGTCAGTTGCTACGAGGTCATCCATGTTTTTTATGCTTTGACAAGGGAATTCATTTATTTTCTACTCAGTCCCCCCAATTCCATCATCATCCCTAGTGTCAGTCCTTCAGTCACTCTACTATTATCTCCTGTGCCTTATTGAGGACCCTCACTGCCTCACCTATGGTGGACCTCCTTATGTCAACATGAACACATTTATTCCAGAAGACAAGTCTAGAGGGCGGTGTATCTTGGTTCCAGCTTCCATCATTGTTCGGTGCCTCAGATCAGGCAAAAGGAATCCTTATTTCCCTTTGACTTGGTTGTTTCTCATCCTCTCCACTTCAACATCATCAAGATTCATATACTCGATAGTTCAATGATCGATCAGATTTATCCAATGATTCCTGGGTGTGTGTGAGAGTTTCAGACCTCATGAGGGGGTGGTCCTTTAAGTATCCCCCCACATCCCCAGATGACCTTATCTTTACAGCTTCAGATGCAGCTCCGCAGATTTGATGGGTTTAGCCCCAGCCACTTGCAAGCGCCTACATCATGAATGTATCACTTAGATGATCCATTCTTATTTTCAAAGCCATTTCCTATTCATATGGTCTTCTTTGGTTGTTATTATATCTCATGTACTCAGATATTATTGTACTCAGTCCTGGTTATTGTCCCAGGCACAATATGTATGTGGGATCCATTATATTTTTTACTAGCTTATTTTATGCCAGCATTTCATGTATCATTTATCATGTACTCTTTAGCTTAGTCCTATTTTACTGTGCGAACGATTCTTCTTCGCAATTTTTCATCTCGTTGGGCATAGTTATGTCTCCCCAACCTCACTGAGAACAGGTACCCAACCATTAAAGGAGACTTATGGTTTTGGGTCTCACCCCCTCACGGATATCATCCTCTCTCGCTTGACTTCGCATATGTATCTCTCTCTATTACTCCCCTTCGATGTTTAGTAATTGTGTTCTTACAATGTACTTCAGTAATACGATTAGCTCCTAACGCTCTCATGTTGGGGGTAATCCGTTACACCAATTTTTGTTCATCTAACCATGTATAATTAGATGGATCAAAATACACCATGTAAGACCAATTTTACCATAGTAAAATTTCTTTCACTAAGAAATAATTAATAAAACATAGTTGATTAAGTTATTTATAGTCTAAACAAGAAACCCCATGAGGAATAATTAAATAATCCTTATTTGTTTTATTTTCCTGTAGGAATAATTAATTAAACCTTTGTTAAAATAATATTCTTGGTCATATTTAACCCAATTAATGAAAAATAATTAGATAAATCATTATCTATCTTATTATTCTCTAGAAATAATTAATTAACCCTCATTTAATTATTATTCCTTGATAATTTGACTAAATCTTCTAGTAATAATTAAATAAATCATTATTTGTTTAATTATTCCTTAACCCCATTCATGAAATAATAAATAAAGAGTTTATTTGTTTACTATTTCTAAATAAAGGGATTGAACCAATTTAAATCCCTTTTAACTCCAACAAAATATAATAAAATATTCCAAGTAGTTAGATCTAGATCTTGGTTAATAATATTTTATTATGCGCCATTATCAAGGATAGCTCAATTTTTTGTTATAAATAGGAGGTTTTTCCATTCACTTCTTACCCGTGATCCTTTTATCATGGTCTGAGTTTGACCCTCTTATCATTGTCACACTTTGATTTACTTTTATTTTCTTTTTTCCTATTGATATCCCTTTACACGTCTTACGTTTTATACACCATTAAGACAAAAACTCTGAATCTGAAGTGTTGAGGAAAACCAGGAACCCATCCCATTAAGGGGGACTCTTTATGTTCCCTTCCCAGGTGTTACATAATATAAAAATTATTTATAAATCTTGTCTTGTCCATTGGATATTTGGAGAAACTCATATTTCATTTTTTATTTACATGCTTTTATTGCATATATCTAGGTTTATATTGCATTTTTTTCTACCATCTATTGCATATCTAGAGAAGTTAGACAACCATATTTGTTATTACAACTGTTTGTCATGTGTATCTAAATTTATCTCTTTTCGTACACTTGCGTTAAGATTTCATACTAACAAGTATTACAATATGAGTTTCCAACATAATATTGGTTGGAGTACAATTTTCACATGAAATATTGTTTCATAACTTCAAAACATTATAATTTTGTTTCCAAGGCATTGCAGGTGATGTAATATTCCCAAATGGGAAAAGCAAGAATAGAGTGCATAAAACTAGAAATAAGCATAAACATGAATAGATCAAAGCATGAGACAACAATAGATCCATTCTATTATGAATATAGCAGCAAAATAGGTACAATATCCTGAGGAAAAGATCATTCATTTGGGCAAACAAGCCTCCCAAGAAAGCATATACCTATATCTAAAATCATGTTAATACATGAAACACAGGAATGTAGAAAACTACACTGTCTAAGAGAGAATAGCAGCTGAAAGATATAAAATATATTTTTGTTGATATAATGCTCCAAAAATGTTAAGGCTAGAGATCCATTCTCAAAACAAATTTCTAGGACAACCCAGAAAAGGTTTCCAGAAATACACACTATACAAGATATAACAGATTTGGGCCTAGGGATGAATAATCTCTGCAACAAAATAAAATATGGGTGGTGGCTGCTATGATGTACTAGATGGATGATCCTCCTCCAACACATCTCCTAAATTAAGGGCTAACCTTGACACAGAATATTCAAACACTCCAAATAGGGCAATAAACCCACTGCTGGAGCTGCACTCCAAAATAACGTTGTCCTTGAGGGAAACTATGTTGTAGCTGATGACTGCTACGTGGCCTGGTGCCAAAATATTCAATGAAGGCCTGAGAACTTCCTCACAAGCTTTCGGATGAAAGGGTTATCCCTCCAATGGAAAACTAGCTCAAAAATTGGAGATCTCTCTCCTCCACTGCTACACCCCTGCAACACAACCCAAATCTAAATAGAACTTTGTTGTACATGAGACTGAAGCTTGGCCAAATTCCTAAATGTGTAAATATAGTGAAAAAATCTTCCAAGAGGCCTCTCAAGGAAAGAGGTGGATTCTCGATCAGGAACACCATGTGCTAAATAACACAACAATCTCAGCTAAACAACTAGAGAAAGCTCTATGTCTAAACAGACCATATAACAAAACATAAACATATATAAACATGATGAATATGGCTTCCATCCTATTCCTTTTATAATATATGAGGTTCCAAGCCCTAAGCCCCATCCATTAATGACACTACTTCCATGCAATGTTTATCCATATAAAACTGCGTTGTCCCTCCATTAATTTCCACTCCTCCATGAAAACATTGTTGATTTGGTCAAAGTTGACCCAGTCAAAGTTCTCCAGCCCCTGTTCACACCTTACAGTTCTTTATTAAGTTGAAAATATGATCCACTTTCACATGATAAGTGGTTTTATGGGTATCCCACTTATCGAAGTGAAAAAAACAAAACTTTAATATTCCAATTAGCTGCAAGATAATTCAGGAATATTACAGTCCTCCCCTCCAAAATGTTGCTTGTTCTCAAGCAACTGCAAGGATACTAAAAAATATCCAATGGATATGTCTCCTCCCAAGAATACAAATTTTCCCCAGGTGGATAAACCAAATTTGGACTTGTTGGTCTTGGGTTGTAATAATATAGTCCTCATGAAGCCAAAAGATACTTGGAATCTCAAGATCGCACTCATTGGTTCTGGGAATATTTCTTGAAAAATCGTCCCTACATATAGTGGATAAATTTTCATCACCATATGGGTTCCAAAAGATACATAGACTAAGTGTCATATGATATACTGGACGGTGACAATAGTCCCTCAAGTGAGACTAGCATTGTTTTGCTTCTTGCTATCTCCAAACATGATATGATAAGTAGCCATCCAACAAATTTCTTTCTGCCATAAACTTCTCAAAAGCTTGAAAATAGTGAAGGAAATTAGGTGTTAACTGAATAGGATCCAAAAAAAATATGTTTTCCCAATTTTTTCCATGATGTGGTCATTCTCGTCACTAAATGTAGTCCCAATAGGACCATGAAATCCAAAGAGAAGCTTGCTATTTTGTCAAGCAATGTGTTGCAAATGCATGGTAAAGGAATGCAAATACATTGTGATTTGATAAATAAGCATCAAAACACAATATTTACCATATATTTTAGAAAATTTGGTGAAGATGTCCATAGAAGAACCTTCTTGTTTCTCCATCAAAAGGGGAAATGATTGTAACAACCTTGCAAGGTGGTTGCTTTCCTCCTCATACATCAAACAAGATACATATCTCCTGATATGTTGGTGCACATATTCTTTGAGATCCTCCCAATAGAATCTCTCCATGATGCTGTGACAACACTCAATGAAGTCTACATGTCCCGAAGAGAGTGCCTCATATGCTGCATGTAGAATCTCCTTCTTGAGCTTGGAGTCTCTAGTCAAGTCGATCTAATCATGGAAATAAATGACTCCATCAACCACTCTATACCTCCCATCTATCACTTTCCCATAAAGAACCTTACATGTGAAGAGGTTCTTGGAATATTCCACCAATAGTTGGGACTCCCAATATGGATCTAGGCTTCCCAACAATGACAGAACTGTATAAATCTGAAATGAAGTATCTATCTAATCATAACTCTCCTCTTTGATATACTCAATGCCAAAGTCACATGTTGGACTATTGTTACCCCACTTTTTTTGCCTCCCTTTCAGCTAATATTTCCCGAGACAATATTGAAGTACATGGAGGTCAACCTCCCCTTGGAAGTTATTTCCAATCCAAAACATCCATAGTTTTTCCAATGCATGCAAGAGTGTTAATAACCTCTTGTCATATTCAGAAATCTACCTCATGTGTGGAAGCATCATTTACTACCCCAAGAATATGGATTATCCCTTTGGCCCCATGCTTGTGTCATCGCATATTTATGAATCATTATATTTTAGTGCAAATAACTGAGTGGGAGATGGAAATTTCCATATCAGAAAATTTCTCATCCCTCCTTTGAACCCACCAAAGGTTCTCTGCGTTATGTTATCTCCTTCCAAGGCTCCTTCCATAGCCAAATATATCAATGTTGCACTATGTTGAGAGAAATCTTTGTTCATCTTCCAATCAAAGGGTCTCCCTGGTGGAATGCCTCCATGTAATGAAACATCAAGGCCTAGAGCAGGTTGTATATGTGAGTGGATTGATTTGTCCCTTTCCTTACTGTGCAAATCATCTTACCTCTTCTGTGCATCAAAAATTCGAAATAGAGAGGGGTGTGTGATCATAAAAATATGATGCTGGTCCCCCTCCCTATCTTCTTCTTTCATCTTCAAAATCTCACAATATATCAATAATGGCACATTTTTCTCATGGACTATGCCCAGATCTCCACATGTGAGATTCCTTGGAACTCCTTGTAAGGGTACAAGAATTCCTCTCTTTGGGGAAATTTCTCGCTCTTCCTCTTCATGAGGTACTAGATCTGCTCTTGATGTGACATCATTGTTAACTCTTACCTTCTCTTCCACGAATGGAGGTTTCCTTATCATCATTAAGAGGCTCTATGTTTAGATCCTCTTTTGAAAAAAAGATTTCCATGTCTTCATTTTGAGAAGAGAGCTCTTTCTGAAGTGGGGATGTTGACTCTAAAAAGGTATTCTGCAAGTTTTTAACCCCCTCAATATTTTTCTAAAATGTATTTAGGTTTATAGACCCTTCCAAATCATGCAAAGGTTTTGTTTATTTAGGCTTGGCTAGCTCAACCAAGGAAGTTTCAGAATGTTTTTTATCAAATCTTTTCACTATTCTCCTAGTGAACTTTGCATAAGTAGATATATTTACATGATTGAAAGAAGAAGTTTTTATGGCGGGGTAAAAACCCACAATGCATATAATACACCCTTTTATTATAACCCAATGCTCAATCTTCATATGCGGGAACTTCTTCACTTAATGGTTTAAAACCATACAATAAATTTCTTGCACTCTATGGTCTAAAAACCCATCATATGAATTTAATCAACATTTCATTCTTCATTAAATGAAACCTCATCGCAATTCTGATTATGCGAATTCAACCTTCACAATCCAATTTATATTAAAGTATGAGGGGGTTAATGAATATCCAATTGATAACAAATATCAAAAGATCCTTGATCTTTTCGTTTAATTTCTAAGAACCCAGGCTTTATACGATACTCGGCCCCACATCAATGAACGCTTATCTAACCCAACAATAAAACTTATCCCTGATATATTAAACCTCTGTTAACATGCTTACGGGTATTGAACTAACACTCAACCCTTAGAAACTTAAATAGAATTATTAACTTTGGGTTATGTTAACTCATCCATACCTTTATTCCCGAGGTTCTGTTAGCCAGCTATAAAATTTGTTATATCAAATGCTGGCTAAATAATTTTTGGAGCCTTCAAGGAACAAATTTATTACTAAAAAGTGTTGGCTCTTGAAGACTCTTGAAGGCCTCATGCCTCTGTCCAAATCTTCACAGTTGTTCCCTTTTTTATACTCCGATTTTTTTCTGTTTCCATAAGTGAAAATACTGCTGCAAAGTCATCATTTTTCCCCTTCCTCCACTCAAAAATAACCTTCATTTTTCTCCCCTCTTTCTCCATAAAACTCCTCTATTTTCATGATTCCTCTTCTTCCATTCATGAAAATCATTTTCCATAGTTTAAAACTCATTTTTAAACTATTCCAAAACCCCCAAATCCATTGAAAACTCTGAAAAAATTCATAAAAAATAAGCTTTTATTTACTAAGGACCTAAGCCCCCTTGGGCTAAGTCTTAAACAACTTCCCCCACTTGCCCGCACCCTGGAACCAGGTGCTAGGCCCACAAGGCACCAATTGCATCGCAAAATTCACAATGGGTTGATTGAAATACCGCATCAAAACTTCTGATGCGATTAAAGTCCCATATGTATAAACCACGGTCCTTTGTTTTATTTATAAAACCAAGCACAAAGGCCTAAGCGCTTATCACATCGGAAAATTTTAATGGGTTGATTGAAAATATCGAGGCCGAGGCTCCGATTGAGATTAGCCCTTTGTTATAGAACCCTGGGCCTATCATGTTCCATATAACTAAAGGCCCCGTAGTTGGGCACCTATCCACTTCATATATATATCCCGCCCATATCAAAACCTTTGTGTTATTAAATTTTTGAGTTTTCATACATTATAAAGGGTTTCCACCAGTTTGCTTTAAAGAGAAATCCCCAACCGTTGATCTTGGGCAGATCAAATGGCTCGCGCAACATCGCAACATTTTTATTCAGCGCATTTAACATAATGCCCCCTCCGATCACCGATCCCCGATTCACTTTCCGCCATCGATCTAATCTGCAGATCGACAGACAATGCTCAATCGCATCGCCCTCTGTGATCGCTCAATCACATCACATTTTTCAATCAATAAATTTGTTTGTCCCCCACCCGATCACCGAGTTCTAATTCACTCCCCACCATTGATCTAATCCTCGGATCAACGACATGCACTACATCGCATTGCAAGTTTTTGCCGAGCGCTTTAACATTGTTCCTCCACCGATTGCGATCCTTCAATTGGATCTGGACTGTCCACATGTCCATATTAGATGGTCCCAGATCATTCCATCTTATTCTTCCCTTCCCTATCCTTTTTACCTTCTCTTGGATGATCTCCACCGTTAGATGTTGCCATCCAATGGCTACGCTACTCCCCTCACCCTCTAAAGCATTTTAACCCAAAACAAAGGATTTCTTAATTGGTTTTGTGTTTTGCAAGTTTTAATGGTTTTCCATTATATCAAAAGAAAGGCCGAAAGCCAGGAAAGACGTTTCCCGTGCCTTTGATTCATCAAAGGAGACCATTCGCAGGGTTTGAATTCCATGTTTCATCAATGCTTCATGAGGCATTGATGCCATACGAGCCCTGCACGGCTTGCACATCAACAAGACACAGTGATTTTAAATCATAATTAAAACAGTATCAGTGTTGAAGACTGAACGCAGCAGAACAGAAGGATTGAAGATAATTTTTGGATTACAGCTAAGAATGATTATCAAAAGCCTAATCCCCAGAATTAAAACATAGTTAAAAGAAAATCATAAGTGTTTTGTCAGACAGAAAGGCCTCCACAACCACATCTGAGGAAAATTTATTCCTCTCAACTACCACAAAGCCACCTGTGCCTCAAAGCATTAAAAAAAAAGCTGAAGTGATTGATCAAAATTAGATATTTGCCTCAGCGCAGCCAAAGAGTTAATTCTGCTAAGAAAATTTAATGCAAGAAATATCAGCAGAGTTACTTTAATATAAAACAGAGCCTCAAAGGTCAACAAAATCTCCCACCAAGCTTAATTCATAGGTGTAAATCAATTAATACAGTGAAACACCTGTAAAATTCTTCATCGAGCCCCTCAAAGGCCGAGAAGCTATTAAGACTGTATTGATTATCTTGGGAGATCTTCTATCTTCTCCCACCTCCTCATTCTTCTATAAATACTTCTGAAGAAGATGAGGAATTGTTGGTTGTAGAACTTTCAAATACATTTGAGCTTAAACTTCTGATTGTAAATAGTGTTCATTGGCCCTTGAAGCTCTGCTTGTGATAGATAAGTTAGGCTGAGACGAGTAGATGATTGCTAAACTAAAGCATTCGACTTAAAGTTGTAACTGGTTTGGAGCATCAATACAAGCTAATTTATGGGATCCTGGTCTATGTTGACGATGATGTTTTTCTCATTGTAACTTGTTATTTTGTTTCTATTTTCACTGTGTTCATCTTCTCTTATAAAGAACAACATGCATAGAGTTAGGACCTACTGTATATCAGTACCCTTCTCTGACTGAAAATCTTTATTTACATGTTTTCTTCCAATCTGTGTTATTTAGGAATGATTTAATTCAGTTTAAGCATAATAATGCTAGTGTTACCTCGTCTTATTTCCTTAGCGGAATATTATTCTTGGATGTTATGTTCAGTATCAGTTAAGTAGAGATGAACTAAGGAAGATATGGTGTGCCCTGGTCCTAGTTTTATCCCCAAAGACTGTTTGAATTTTTCCCTTGGAATGTGTTAAAAGCTGGATAGTTTCAAACTACTTACTAGATCTTAGGCCATTCTATGTTATATTTGTGTTTGTCTTGAAAGTAACCAAGTAAAGCAGAGCTAGGAGAGGATTTGTGGTGAACCTGGCCCACTAGTTTCTACTCCAATAGTTTCCTTCAAGTTTCCCTTTGTTTTCAAATGTTTTCTATTGAAAGTGTATCAAAGGCTGGCTAGTTTAAAAGTACTTACCAGATCCTAGTTTATTTTTATATTTTTCTTGAGTCTATGTCAAAGGCTGGCTAATTTAGAAGTACTTACCAGATCCTGAGCTGCTCTTTGTTCCTCATCTGTTTAAATTCTCCTTCTTATTGTACCATTTCATTCCATAAATCAAACTTCAAAGAGATCCTTAGACATACATGACTTGCCCCATGGACCACTCTTGCCTCTTGCTGTTCCAATTAAACCCTATTATGACTCCATAGCCCAATGAACTAAAACCTGCAATTATCTATCTTTTTGGCCGAAGCTTACTCTCATTTCTTGCAACTTGTCACCTTTGAAACTCTTTCAATTTAGGACTTTCCCTCAAACAGTAATCATGCTCAAACATATAAAAACAAAAAAAACCCTCGGCCTTCATAACTAGCCTAATATCATTACCCCAAACTTCAAAGACAAATCCATCTTTGCACTTATTGGAGAGATCCCTCTCCGGATTAAGGAGGGCTAGATCCTAGAATCCCAAAGTGGTTGAAACGATGTTGTTTCTGTGATTGGACTTTGCCAATATTGCTAATTACATATTCATAATAGGTTCAACACTCAATCAAATGTGCTTTGACTAAGGATTAATTAAGTGCATATATAACCTGAACTTCACATAATACTCAGCCCCATAGAAATGAATGTAGGTCCCACAGTATGTTTAACTTACCTCGCATTAAGTGTCGACTGGATCTAATGGTCCACAAGTTATCGCACTTCAAACTTCACTCTTGCCCATATCCAATGGAAGTCGCATTATGAAAGTGCACGGGGGTTATCTCTGCAAATTCATGTGATGAGAGCAGTTTTATAATATTTCCTTCTGCCACGTGTCACGCAGAGACCCATATCACATTCGAAAAGGTGAAACCACTTATCATTTCAAACGTCACGCAATACTTCCAGTTTCTTGGTCCATCAAATCGCCTTCATGTTCCGCTTCTTCATAGTTCTGCCTTCCTTTGTTTTCACATTCGGATTAAGGTTCCTTCCAATTTTGTTTCTTTCGCAATCACTACTTCAACTATGCCGATGCAACTCTATTCCTCATGCCTTTTAATTCTGCTTCCGTCTCTAATTCTTCAAACTATTGAATTGTATCCACATTCAACTATGCCAGTACCTTTTGATCTGGGATCTCGCCTATTGCCATCTCAACAACTCTTGACACAGGCTTATATCAATAACAACCGGATTCCCTTCTCACAGGACTTAGGACGGAATTCAGATGTACTCGGAATACAACCATTGTGTAGAGATACAACGCCTTCCATACACAATGATCCATGTATTATGGTTTCAACAAGATCAATATTGATTATGCAATTCGAATACACCAATGCTTGATTCATTCAATTACATACACATTCATAACGCTTATCATAGAGCCTTAATTATACCTAATTCACGGAGATTCAAGCACAGTATTTCCATTGTTCTATCAAAGCTGTGCAGGAACACCATTACCCCAAATTCATTACTCTATTCACATAGTTAATTATAGAGGTCCAAACCATTCTCACGCAGAAATTAAATCAACAAATGCACAAGTAATACTGAAACAATTTCTTCCATAACATATACTTGAAATTACTTACAAAAACCTCCTACTCATGCCAAATCTTCAATCTGATGGCCTTCCGCTCTCCCTACTCTGCCTCTCCGACTTCCTAGCTCTATGCAGGTCTATGCAGGTCTGCAGGTCTATAGCTCAATGCCACAGAGGTTTATTCTTATACAGGATGGTACTGAACCGATCCAGTTCCTACGATGACTCAACAAATCTTGGAATTCTCAAATTAGACTAAATCTAGCCTAACTCCTAGATAAACTGAAACTGACTATCTCTTCATATTCCAAACAGATCGACTTCTCTCATGTCTTCCAATCATTTGGAGACATTTACAATTTTCTCAATAAATTTAACTAAAAATCACTCAAATATGAATAATTACATAGGAAATAAAAAACATGAGATCCCCCCTTATGTCTATTTACATACAAAGTATTTCTTTGAGCCTAATGCTCCTGCATCAGACTCCCTAGGTTAAAATGATTCATGATCTCCTGATCATGGGCTTTCATTCCTTGTATTCCTGGATCCCACACTTTGTTCTGCAGCTGATCATCTGCTGCAACATTCTTCTTTTGCACTCCTCCAGGCTTCCATACTTTATACTGCATCTTTCCACTTTTTATGCTTTCACAGTCTGTGACTATCTTTCTTTTGTTGCTGTTGCTCCTTTGTTTTCTTGCTTCTATCTTTCTCTCAGAAAATTTCACCATCAAAATCCTCATAAATTCAATTTCCTTATCTAATATTTCTTCTGACTATTGGATACTGTTTCATCTTGATTGCTAAACTTCTACTTTTGTTTCTGCTTGCTAAATTCTTATTTGCTGAACTCTTACTAGTACTTTTACTCTGGCTCTTGCACTTACTTGTTGAGCCCTAACTTGCTGAACTTTTACTTGTTTAGTTCTTACTGCTACCATAACTGTACCTTTAATTCCAGCTTTAACTCTATCTCTAGCTCCTGTGCTAGCTGCCACCCAATCATCCATACCCTCTTGTTCTCTGCAATAGTAAAACTCAAGATCCTGATTTTCATCCATGACAATTTCTTCATTCTCTGACTTCAGCAATTCTCTGGACTGGTATTTAAATTTCCAATCACTATCATCATCTCTTTTCTTCTTCTGGGCTAGACATCCCTTAGTCCTTCCATTAGTACCTGCAATCATAAGAAAAACATCAAAGTTATAGAATCTTTGTGTCTCTTCATCCTTTTTTGGCAACACTTCAATTTGTTACTCCAACCTTCCTTCTAGCAACACCTCAATCCGCTACTCTGCCATTTCATTCTCTTCTCTGAATGTTTTTTGCAACCAATTCAGCCACTCATTTCATACTTGTCTCACATCATCAGTATGTTGCAAATTGAATTCATAATCTTCTTCTTATTCATTGACAATCTTCAGTAATTGCCTTCCATATTCTTGATTGATTCTGTCAATGAAATCAAGTTCCTCAAGTACTGTGTCTTCATCTTCTATCAGAATAAAATTCTGACTTTCCACTACTGTAGCAGTCTCAAAAGTCAGCCCCACAAGTTTCTCTTGGCCCATCAGACAAGTCAATTCTTCCTTGTCACCAACAGTAACAAGTTTTTGCACATGAGACATGACTTTCTCATCTTCCTTCAACAGCCCATCTTCATTCAAGACAACTCCAAGTGATGGATTGTCTTCTACAGTCCCTGTCAACATATCCAACTTGTCAACTTTAAAATTACATGACCCAATGGTCTCAATTAATGATCTAGTCACCAATTATTCTTTCTGAAAATCTAAATCTTTTCCAAGACTCAGAAAGTCTTCATCGTCTTAATTCATTTGTATCTTCACATTCTGCAATCCCCAATTATGCATTGAATCCTAGTCCTTTAGCATAAGCTATAGCAAATTAAATCCTCCATTCCATGGATTAAAATATTCCACAGAATTCTTCTCCTTCTCTTTTAATTGACTGCCCAATGGTGTTAATTTATCTTCATCATCAATAGAATCTGCCTTTACAAAACAATTGTTAAGACAAAAATCATAAGGCCTTAGTGCCTTTCTCTCCTCTGCTAGCATTTTAGTATGATGTCCTGTAATTCTCTCCTCCTCTATCAGCACATCAGTATGCTGATTCCAATCCTTCTCAAGACTATAAGTTAGTCTCTCCTCTGCATCATCCTCTTTAAGGATGTCCCCTCGCTTTAGTTCATAAAAATGAACTTCCTCATTCTCAGTCATCTCTGCCTTTACAATCTGAACACCTTTCCCTTGTGTTTCTGTCCTATACTCTAGATCACTTAACTTATGCCACAATCCTATCATCTCATCTGAGAAAACATTCATACTGTCTTCACTATCTTGCTTTCTATCACAAGTCAAGTTTTTTGTTGTCACTACTTCTTCATCTTTCATCAAAATAGAATTTTGATCTATCATCTCTGCAATAACTTCAGCTATCTGTCCATCACTCTCCATTTGGCCATTTAATAAAAGAAATTTTTCATTATCAACATTAACAACAAATTGATCATCATTAGACATAAGTGTCATGTTCCCGTTGAGACAATCTCTTTCATTAAACAAGGAATTTATGAATTCCTTTTGTTGCAGTAACTTAATCTGATCTTCCTCTGAAAGATAATCATCATCATATCTTGCTCGGCAACATTCAGCTTCATTTATCACAGTTTCATCATATGATCTGTCTTCTTCAATGCCTGCATTCACACACAACTTGTCAGTTTTAAAAACATAAGAACTCATGGTCTCCTTTGATGATTCAATCATCAAATCTTCTTGTTGTCCCAAGTCTTCTATACACTTCAGAGATTCTTCAATGGTCCTCTCTTCAAATTCTTCGAGTTGTCCAATTGACTGCTCAATTTCCAGCTTTTGGCCATCATCACAATTTAAATCTCCTCTGCTTCCAATATGTTGGAAAGAAAAACATTTCTCCAACTGTGCATGGACATTTTCAAAATATCTGGTTGTTCCATTTTCTTCCTTAGTGACAACACCATCAGTTTGTTCTTTCCCACATGTTCTTTCTGCAAACATACAAAAATTTTCAGATGTAAGGCCATTTGACCTCTTGGTCCCAATTGAAGTTTCAATCTTCAAGTACTTCTCCAAATACTTAATCATCCTTGTTGGAACACCTAATCCTACATGGGTAGGTATGGAATGCGAAAAATCACAATGGAGTCCAAGTGACCTTGGAATATGAAACCAAGAGTCACACCATTGTACTATAAATGTACATCTTTGTATAATGGAAAATAAGAAAGCCTCACACTTATCTTTCATTGTGTGTTGAGTCTCTTGTGTGTGTGTTTATTCTTCTCATACACCATGTGTGTGTTTCAACATGGTGTTTAACAATCCTGAGTAATCTCTCTTTCAGCTGAGCATTTATCATTTTCTCTTTCCTCATATGTAGCCTATGCTACTTTACTTCCTTCCTCATGAGCCAACTAAATATTTGGCTTTCCTTTATCCTCATTTCCAATTTTTTGAACTGCTCCCAAATCTCAGCTACTTCTTTCTCATACTCTTCATCAATTAATTTCTTCCTCATGCCACTTGCTTTGGCATCTTCCTTCACTATTTTGTTGTGGCCTCTCTCATAACCTCTGCAATCTCTGCTATGGATATCAGTAGCCATTTTCTCCTCCATGAGTTCTTCACTCACAAGCTGCACTAAGCCTCTGCAATAGCAAGCTCTCTTGTTGCGACTTACCTCACCAATCCTTTACTCCGGATCTGGATTTTGGCAAGTACTGGTTCCCTTCTGCTGGAACCTTCTGAGCACTCTCTTCTGCTCTCTCTACGCTTCACTCTGCAACCTTTATCAAGAACACATATTTTCTTATTTCATCCAACCTCTATTGGGAATTCTCCAGGTTCTGCAACACTTCTTCTTCACTTTAGAATCCTCTACTGGACTCTTTCATCACTGTTCTCAAAGCTATGATCTGCCTTTCCTGAGATTTCTTCCTCAATTTCTGGGACTCTGCATTCTACAAACAACACCTTCAAACTAGAGTTTAAATAATTCTCATCAACTCACCTTCCAAGATCCCTAAATGATCTTGCTTCTTCTTTCACCTGCACTGCATCTCTATCTGCTACAAGCTTCAAAGTACTTTATCTTCACTTCAGATTCTATAAATCTGAATATCTTCACTGCACACTTAATCAAATCTGTAAATTCTGTTAAACATATTTAAACATCAACTTTTCATCACTGTTTCAGTACATATACATTTCAAAATTAATTCCCAAAGAGCTTATTTAGCTCTGATACCACATGATGGTGGGGTAAAAACCCACAATGCCTATAATACACCCTTTTATTATAACCCAATGCTCAATCTTCATGTGGGGGAAATTCTTTACTTAATAGTTTAGAACCATACAATAAATTTCTCACACTGTATGGTCTAAAAACCCATCATATGGATTTAATCAACATTTCATTCTTCATTAAATGAAACCTCATCGCAATTCTGCTTATGCGAATTCAACCTTTCACAATCCAATTTATATTAAACTATGAGGGGGTTAATGCATATCCAATTGATAAAAAATATCAAAAGATCCTTGATCTTTTGGTTTAATTTCTAAGAACCCAGGCTTTATACAATACTCGGCCCCATAGCAATGAACGCTTATCTAACCCAACAATAAAACTTAGCCCCGATATATTAAACCTATGTCAACACACTTATGGGTATTGAACTAAAACTCAACCCTTAGCAACTTAATTGGAATTATGAACTTCAAGTTATATTAACTCATCCATACCTTTATGCTCGAGGTTAAACACTCAGTCAAATGCTCTTTGACTAAGGATTAACTAAGCGCATATATAACCTGAACTTCACATAATACTTGGCCCCACAGAAATGAATGTAGGTCCCACAATATTTTTAACTTACCTCACATTAAGTGTCGACTGGATCTAATGGTCCACAAGTTATCGCACTCCAAACTTCACTATTTCCCATATCTAACGGAAGTCGCGTTATGAAAGTGCACGGGGGTTATATCTCTAAATTCACGTGGTGAGAATGGTTTTATAATACCGCCTTCTGCCATGTGTCAGACAGAGACCCATATCGCATTTGAAAAGGTGAAACCACTTACCATTTCAAGCGCCACGCGATACTACCGGTTTCTTGGTCCATCAAACTCCCTTCAGGTTCCGCTTCTTCATAGTTCCGCCTTCCTTTGATTTCACATTCAGATTAAGGTTCCTTCCAACATTTTTTCTTTCACAATCACTGATTCAACTATGCCGATGCAACTCTATTCCTCACGCCATTTAATTCTGCTTCCATCTCCAATTCTTCAGACTATTGAACTGTATCCACATTCAACTATGCCAATACCTTTTGATCTGGGATCTCACCTATTACCATCTCAGCAACTCTTGACACAGGCTTATATCGATAACAACCGGATTCCCTTCTCACAAGACTTATGACGGAATTCAGATGTACTAGGAATACAACCATTGCGTAGAGATACGACGCCTTCCATACTCAACGATCCTTGTATTATGGTTTCAACAAGATCAATATCGATTAGGCAATTTGAATACACCAATCCTTGATTCATTCAATTACATACACATTCATAACACTTATCACATATTCTTATTATACATAATTCATGAAGATTCAAGCACAGTATTTCCATTGTTCTATCAGAGGCGTGCAGGAACACCATTACCCCAAATTCAATATTCTATTCACACAGTTAATTACAGAGGTCCAAAGCATTCTCACATAGAAATTAAATTAACAAATGCATAGGTAATATTGAAAAAATTTCTTCCATAACATATACTTGAAATTACTTACAAAAACCTCCTACTTAGGCCAGGTCTTCAATCCGATGGCCTTCCACTCTCCCTACTCTGACTCTCCGGCTTCCTAGCTCTATGCAACTCTATGTAGGTCTGTAGTTATACTTCTCAATGCCACAGAGGTTTATTCTTATACAGGATGGTAGTGAACCGATCTAGTTCCTACGATGACTCAACAACTCTTGGAATTCTCAAATTAGACTAAATCTAGCCTAACTCCTAGATAAAATGAAACTGACTATCTCTTCATATTCCTAAATTATCAACTTCTCTCATTTCCTCCAATAATTTGGAGACATTTACAATTTTCTCACTAAATTTAACTGAAAATCACTCAAATATGAATAATTACATAGGAAATAAAAAACGTGAGACCCCCCTTATGTCTATTTACATACAAAGTATTTCTTTGAGCCTAATTCTCCTGCATCAAGTTTCATAAAACCACCAATCATAAGCCTTACCTTCAATATGCACCGCTTCAACTCTATTGACTTCATCCCCCGAAACTTGGTGTTGCTGAAAATGGGTGTTTAGCTCCTACACCTAAGCCCTAGTTGAACATTTAGGTGACCCATCAAAAGTAGATAGAAAGAATGTACCCACATCATGCTGCTTGCACATCTTGCCTCTATTGTGACTGTTAGGTATTCTATCCTCCTTGATATTTCAAAAACCTTGAAATTTTAGATGATCTTTGGACCTCTGAGATTGAGATTCACACTCTTGAAGATAGACACCAAGAGTCTCCCCCTTTGGTACATCTCCTCCCTCTGTCTCTCTTTCTATGAAAATAGGCATGGTAGGGCATTGTAGATATGATGGTGTAGCTGAATGCTCATACCCAAAATGTTAAAATATGGATATTTCTTCATGTACAAGCCCTCTTGGAGAATCTCTACATCTCTCCATTCTCATTCCTTTGATGTCTCTGGTAATGCCCTGCATAGTTTGAAGAAGAAGTTTTGAGAACTCCTTCCCTCTTGATAATGAATTTTTTCCTTCATCACTTCTGAAAATCTTCTCCTTTCTGTGAGAAGCCTCCTTAGATGACACAATGGCTAAATTACACAGGCTGAGCCAATATTGTGCTCTAATACTACTGTAATATTCCCAAATGGGAAAAGCAAGAATAAAGTGCATAAAACAAGAAATATGCAGAAATATGAATAGATCAAAGAATGATACAACAATAGATCCATTCCATTATGAATATAATCGTAAAATAGGTACAATACCTTGAAGAAAAGAACACTCAAGTTGGGAAAACAAGCCTCCCATGAAATCATACACCTAGATCTAAAATGTTGTTAATACATGAAATACATGAATGAAAAAAATTGCATTTTCTAAGAGAGAATAGGAGATGAAAGATATAAAATATATTTCTACTGATATAATGCTCCAAAAATGTTAAGGCTAGAGATCCATTCTCCAAAATAGATTTCCAGGACAACCCAGAAAAGGTTTCCGGAAATACACACTATACAAGATATAGCAGATTTGGCTCTAGGGCTGAATAATCTCTGCAATAGAATCACTAATGGGAGGTCACTACTCTGATGTACAAGATTTTTGATCCTCCTCCAATAGATCTCATAAATGAATGGCCGATCCCAACTCAGGAAATCCAAACACTCCAAATAGGGCAACAGACCCACTGCTGCAGCTACTCTCCAAAATAATGCAGTGCTTGAGGGAAATTGTGTTGTAGATGATGACTGCTACTTGGCTTGGTGCCAAAATATGTAATGAAGCCGTTATAACTTACTCACAAACTTCAGGATGAAAGGGTGATCCCTCTAATGAAAAACTAGCTCAGAAATTGGAGATCTCTCTCCTCCACTGCTACATTCCTGCAACACAACCCAACTCAAAAAAAAATTGTGTTGTACATGAGACTGAGCTTGGCCAAATGATTTAATGTCGAAGTATAGTGAGAAACTCTTCCAAGGGTCCTCTCAAGGAAAGAGGTGGGATTCCCGATCAGGAACACCCTATGCTAAACAACACAACAATCTCAGCTAAACAACTAGAGAAAGCTATATGTCTAAATAGACCATATATAAAAACATAAACATATATAAACATGATGAATATGGTTGTCATCCTCTTCCTTTTATAATATATGAGCTTCCAAACCCTAAGCCCCATCCATTAATTACACTACTTCCATGCAAATTTTCTCCATCTAAAACTATGATGTACCTCCATTAAATTCCACTCTTCTATGATAACGTTGTTGATTTGGTCAAAGATGACCCAATCAATGTGCTAGAAAACCCCTGTATACACCTTAGGGTTCTTTATTAAGCTGAAAAGATGATCCACTTTCACATTAGAAGTGGTTTTATTCTTCATAAAAAGATTTGTGGATCTCCCTACCCACTTATATACCTATCTATGTGACAAAACAAAAATTTAATATTCCAATTAGCTGCAAGCTAATTTAGGAATATTACAGGTGAATTCACCAAATATGAAGACTTTGCCATCAATCTATATGTGTGTCTGTTATGTGGGATATTTACTCCATAGGTAACACTAGAAAAATTCTCTACTCTCTTTCGTTAATTTTCATTTTGTCGCTTCAATGTTATTGTTCTCCTATTTATTCGATTATTGCTTCTTACCATCAATACTGAGTTCATTTTATGAAAAAGAAAGAAGATATAATGCAGAGTATAAGACATGAAATTTTATGAATACTAGAATATAAAATAAAGTAGAATATAAAGGATTTATATGATATATACCTACACATCAGAAATATTGTCAATAACATTTCCCCCCATAGAAGCAAGAAACTTGAACTAGTTTTCTTCAGTTGGGCAATAATGGCTTCTATGTGGCCAAATGACCTATATAAACAAAGGAAATAAAAAATCACCATATAAAATAATGCCTTAGTAAAATTAGAATTCAATATTCAAGGAAATATTAGGCACAATCATGCCATGTAAGTTACATGCTAAAACTATCATGTTGTAGATTGCTTATACAATGTGGGAGTGCAAACAAAAATCCTAGCAAGTGCCAAAGCTAAGTCTAGAATAGAATGAAATAAAATAATTGGATAGCCTCATATACATGTATATAACCGGATAATATATAATGCTAAGTGAATAAGTCTAGGGCTAGAGGTCAATGATATCAAGAATGCCCAACTATGATGAGAATTTCTCCAGATAAGAATTACTATTTGGGTTCATTATCACATATGAATAAACCAACTAGTCTATATCAGATTATTAATTTTTTTCTTACATTTATGGATCACTACAATATAAGTGGATAAATTGCGAAGAAAATTATGTTACCATTGTGTTCCTCACTTGTGGTACGATATATTAGTTATGATTTGGAGAAAATTTACAACACCGAAATATGTACCAATCACCCTAAGTAATCCCCCAAAAAGGTTTGTTTTGGAATGTAACTTTTAGATTCCAATTTCTCTTTCATTCTTGAATGCAAAATCCATACCGGATTCGAGCACTAAACTTCCAATTTGAGGGAACACCTGTGGTCATCCTCAATCACTCAAACTCAAAACATCAGTGATCATTATAAGGAAAATATAAAAGAATAGTAGTTTTGATAAAAAAATTCATTTAAATGAAAATCACCATTAGTTTTCCCATATTTACCATACTTTTAATTTTCAAATATAACACATTGATTGATATTTTACAATAAATAATTGATTCCATATAAATAATAATTTAACATATTACAAAATACCACCAATGTTTGATCCTAAATTACACTACAAGAAAAAAAGACATTTGCAAGGGTGAAAAATTGTCACCATAAGCTCTTTCGTGACGGTTAAAAGAGCCTCTATCACCAAAAATTGGATGTCACCAAAAGTATAGCTATTTAGGTGACATTCAAGGTCCGTCAACAATAACATTTTACAATGAAGGATACTTACCATCACCATTTCATATGAGAAATGGTCATGGAACTTAACCTTCGTCGTCAAAAAAGTGAATGCCGCCAATTGTGGCATCACCACAAACATAAGTGTCATGGTGACATTCAAGATCTGTCACGAATAATGATTATAATGATGGATAGTGACCATTAACATCTCATATGAACAACATTGATTTATGGTAATGGACCTTTCATGGTCATCACTATATATATATATATATATATATGGCGTCGTTCATTTACCATCACCATTTCATATTTTGGTGAGGGTCAAATAATGTCACCATTAGCTCATTGGGAATGGTAAAAGGAGCATCTGCGACTAAAAATTGACCGTATCCATTCCATATAAATATCAGGGCATGATGGAATCAAAGAACTAACCTTATGCTTGTAAATAGGTTGTTTTTCCATTGAGCTACCACCCTTTAAAGAATTATACTTAAAAGAATAGACCTTGAAACATTATAAATTATAAATTCTACAACTTTCAATAAATTATAAAACTTTGTAAAGTCTTGGAAAATATTTTACCAAACAAGAAAAATGGGATCGAAGTTTGTACCTAATGGTTATGGAAGTTATGAAAAGTGGGTGGAGGGAAAGAAATTCATGTGTAATATACTCAATATCTTTGGTTAAACACTCAATGAAAGTGAAACTTTAAATAAATTGATAGCCTATAAATTACCTATAATTACCAAATCTAAAATATGCAATGACACCAAATATTTATTTCTCACCTTGTGAATCATGTAAATATGTTGTGATGACATACAAATCCTCCTCTAAAATATTGATTTACATGCCAAAAATCCAAAAACAATGAGTATATATGACATAATTATGAATAATGATCTACATGCTTGAATCCTATTGGCTTTGGGGTCTATAAAACTAATTGGGAGTGGTTCTTGTTATTAATTAATTAAAGATGTCAAAATACAACAGTCAATAATAATGATCCTGAAATGTAACCACTAAATATATGTTAAAAAATTTAAGTACGAATTTTGGCTAGTAATTGTTACACCAACAAGATATGAAAGGGCCATTCAGACACTTTGAAATCCACACTAAGCATGAGTATATGAAGATGTAATTGTATGGATACAAGGAAACCACTCTCTACCTCTCAATGATAACTATGTCCCCCCACAAGTACTTGAACTAGAAAAAGGGTGTGAAGACAAGCCCCTCAAATCAAAAAAAGCTAGACATTTCAAAAACATACTCCATCCCACCTCTACCTTTACAGAATAGATCTAGGGGAATAATAAAATATCCATAGAGAATAGGATTATATTAGGAAAAATAATATGATAAGAAAAAAATAACCAATAACTAAAATGTACTAATTTGAACGTGTTTAAAGTACATTAAACAAAGATGGAATCCATAGTACATCAAAGTGATATTGGTCAATTTTGGGATTGGTCAACTGTTAACTATCCATAGTGCCACCAATCTAAAAAACAGTGATAGGATATTTTCTCATTAATGGAGCAACATGTTTAAATCTCACATTGTTTCTTGATAACCATTGTCTTTAACCCACAACCATTCATAGTTCTAGCGCATAACTACAAAACATTGATAGAAAAGTGAGCATAAATTCCAGAACCCCAATCTACCTTAATGGAGAAAACAAGAAATCAAAACTTACTTACAATATACCAACCATTGAAATGATAGAAACAGGAAATAAAATTTCATGATACTTCTCATTAAGGACAAAAAAAATCATATCACCTGCAACGATGAATTTATAAACCTTTTTTTCAAAAAATGGTGTTAATACACTAACTATATTTGGCTGAAAAAAATAAGTCAAGGATATATATAGTTGGTTAGAAAAAATTCATCTTTGAGGAAACCAAGCCTATACTAAAAAACTTAACCATTAGAGAGTACCATTTAGATATGGGTTTTGTCGTGTGGTGGGTCACTTGCATTTAGTCCATTATTTGAGGAAATAATCGACCAATTGAAGATACACAATTATTTTTTATGGAACTATATTAAATAGATAATCCATTAACTTAAATAATTTCCTACATCCAACCTGTGTATCTTTGCCAATATTTCTTGAACCTTAAATTCATCAAGAAAATAAGCCAATATGATCAGTCAATATTTTTTTTTATAACCTACCTCATTGGGGGTATAAAGGGGAAACTAATGTTGCATAAAAATACCATTATTCTTGAAGATACATGGAACCCCCATTGTACTCATTTAAGATACTCCTGTAGTTGAAATTCTAAGTTGAAAATGTCGTTCCCTTTATGTTCAAAGAAAAATATTCCCTTTACAACTCTTTTTTGAGGTAGATATGCATCTCATCATTCCATCACATAAGGTGGAAAGACCACTCCATTGAACTTTCCAATTAATGTTTTTGCATGTGAATACATGGAAAGAGTATCTCCTCAACCAAGAGCTCCAACATGACTAACACACCAAGGTCATAGATTTTCCTCGGGAGACTTGATAGCTTATCCAAGTTGATACAATATTGGTTTAGAGGGCTCATATGAGACACTTGATCTTTTATTGGCAACTTTTCATAAGCAAATAATTCCTTCAGGTCATAGGGAATATTGACCTCTTTTTATTAAGTAATCCCAATTATTATTGTCTATTAGAGATATGCACATGCTAGCATACACATACCTCCTAAATAGATCTATTAGCATGATGAGTTGATTAGACAAATAAAACTAAGCTAAAGATTAAGAATTCTAGATTACTCCACATTCTGAAAATGAAGAATTATAGATATTTATATTCATCATGGAGACATGATAAAGCCAAAAATAAAGGTTTCCTTTGCAACAATTTGGATAAAATCATGAAAATAATGTTTTCCTCACAAGGACAGCCAAATCAAATTTATATTCATGGAAAACAAGAATAATTAGGTTTTACTGAGGTAAACCAAACATAATTAAGATTTTAAAAACCTCCTTCTATATATAGGAGTCCATGGGGTCACAATATAATCCTAGCCGACCTAACAATAATAATGTAAGGGCATAATAATAACAATATTGGGGCTATAGGGGTACAACAATAACAATAAGGGGGTTACATTAACAACAATAAGGGACTATACTAGTAATATATGAACCCAACATGAGCCTCTCCTTTAAAAAAGTGTTGTCTTCAACGCTTGAGTAGCTCCGGATGCTTTTGTATAAAATTCTCATCCTCCCATGTAGAATATTCAGTGGGTAAGTTCTTCCATTTAATGAGATACTCTGAAATTGATCAATTTTGTAGCTTTCGAGTTCTTGTTTCTGTGACTGCTTCAGGTTCCAATATGATTTTTCATTCCTCATCAAGTTCTGGAAATATTGTTTGAACTAGAATTTTGATCCCTATAACCTTCTTCAAGCATGAAACATGGAAAACTAGATGCACTCGCGAAGAATTAGGAAGCTCCAATTTGTATGCCATAGTGCCAATATTTTGCGACACCTTGTAAGGGCCATAGTACTTTGGTGATAATTTATTATCCTTCTTAGCTTGCTTGAGGGACATTTTTTTGTATGGTTGTACCTGTAAAAATACCCAATATCCTACATCAAAACTTCTCTCGCTGCGATGCTAATATGCCTATTGTTTTATTTGATTTTGTGCCAAATTTAGGTTATCCTTTAAGAGTTGGAGAACTTCTTGTTGATGCTAGATGTGATATTCCACTGCTTGAACCTTATAATTTTCTCTTAAATAAGATTTGATGGATGGTGGATGATATCCATAAAGTGCCATAAATGGGGTCATTTTTGTTGTATTCTGGAAGGAAGTGTTATACCACCATTCAGTGAGAGGTAGCCACCTAACCTAATGTGTTTTCTTATCAGATACAAAACAACGAAGATATCCTTCCAAAAATTTATTCACTATCTCAGTTTGACCATCAGATTGAGGATGATAAGATGAACTATGAGCTATTTGAGTACCCAAACAAGAAAATAATTCCATCCAAAAATTTCCAATAAAAATGGTAACTTTGTCACTTACAATAATATCTGAGATTCCATGTAGCTTTTTAATTGTTTCCATAAATGCAATAGCAATTGTACTTGCTTTAAATGGATGAGATAATGGACAAAAGCCTGCATACTTGGTAGGTCTATCAAGTACCACCATGATGACGCTCTTTCCTTCGGACTTAGGTAAGCCTGTGATAAATCCATTGAAATATCCTCCCAACATTGACTTGGAATGGATAAAGCTTGTAGAAGACCTGATGTCTTAATTGTCTCAAATTTATTTTGCTGGAAAACAAAACATTCTGCCACAAAATTTTGAATATCAGATTTAACGCCATCCCAAAAAAAATATTTCTTCATCTTGTGGTAATTTTAAAAAAATCCTAAGTGTCCTCCTAAGGGAGAAGTGTGAAATTCCAAAAGAATATTCTATTTTAGTTGGGAATTCTTGCAAATATATAAGCAATATCTATACCATAAGGAATCATTTTTACAACTAAATTTATCATATGTACTAGGATCTCAATGCAAATTTTGAATGAGTCTCCACACTTCTTCTTCCTTCTTCCATTCATCCCTTGCTTCAGTTATCCAATCTAGTTGGATAATATAAACAGAACAAAGCAATGCTTCCACCTCTTCATTCTTTCTTGAGAGTGCATCTGAAACAAAATTTAGCTTCCCTTTTTTGTATATGATTTCAAAGTCATAACCCAACATCTTTGTGACCCATTTTTGGTCCTCTTTCGAAGATAGTGTTTTCTCCTAAAAGTGCTTAAGACTATCATGGTCAGTTTTTACCTTGAAGTGGCTCCCCATTAGGTAAGGTCGCCATTTCTTTAGTGCATGTAGTATTTCCAACATTTCCTTTTCATAAATATCTTTCTATAAATATTTTCATTTGATTGGATGACTTTAAAAAGAAATGGGTCTTCCTTCTTGCATTAAAACAACACCAATTCCATTTCCTGAGGCATCACATTCCACAATAAAGGTTTTTGTGAATTCTGGCATAGCTAAGACTGGTGCTAGATACATTGCCTCTTTAAGATGTTCAAAGGCCTTAGTTGCTTTAGAAGTCCATGAAAATGAATCTTTCTTCAATAATGTTGTTAGAGATGCTTCTATTATCCCATAATTCTTAAAAAAATTGCGATAATACCCTGGTAACCCGAGGAATCCTCACAACTTCTTTATAGTTGTGTGGACTTTCCATTCCTTAATGGATTTAATTTTTTTAAGGTCTACCTTAACACCCTCGCGAGATACAATATGACCCATATATTCCACCACTTGTACTCCAAAGAAACATTTAGATGTTTTTTCATATAATTTTTTCTCCTCCAATTGTTTGAGCACCCTATCAACATGTTGAACAATATACTTCCAAGACCTGCTGTGGATTAGTATGTCATAAAAAATTACTAGCACAAAAGGAAGGATTTGAAAATGGAATTCATCAACCCTTGAAATGTAGAAGGTGCATTGTTAAGGCTAAAAGGCATGACCAAAAATTCATAATGACCCTCATGAGTTCGAAATTTTGTTTTCGTAATATATTTAGTCTTCATTCTAATTTGATGATATCCTGAACGAAGATCGAACTTGGTAAAATAAATTTCTCCACGTAATTCATACAATAATCCATCAATCGCAGGAATGGGAAATTTATCTTTAATAGTGAGTTTATTGAGACCCCTATAATACAGACACATGTGCCATGATCCATCCTTCTTATGCACCAATAATACTATAGCAAATAAAGAACTTTGAATACGTTGAATTACGCCAGCCTCTAACATTTCTATAATCATATGCTCAATTTCACTCTTTTGGACATAAGGATATCTGTAAGGCCTAATGTTTGGAGGAACACTTCCTGGAATCAAATGAATAGCATGATCATGATCACGAATAGGTGGGAGTCCTTTGGGAGTTTCAGACAACTTGGAATGATTATCCAAGACTTTTTGGAGATCTGGAGAAATAGATGATTTTGATGTTGGAACTTCTAGTGAGCATAATTGTTAAATTACGCTTCTTTTTTCTTTCTATAGAATATCTTTCATGACATTAGAGCTTATTATATTTCCTGGCTTCCATGCGCTACCCCATAATTCGATTTCCTTTCCTTCCGAAAAAAAATTTCAATAAAAGTTCTTGAAAATTAAAAGCTACCATCCCCAAAGACTGTAACCATTTTACTCTTAGTACAACATCAACACTCCTATTGGAATGGAAGGCATTGAACTATTCAATACATATTTCCCCATGGTTAGCTTCATATTATGGCATTTTCTATAGAAATTTATAGTTCCTCGAGAAGCGATCCATAAAGGAGAAAGATTCACATCTGGTGCAATCTTTGATAATTTGATCGATAAACAGAGTTGGATAATTGTCTTTTGGACATGTGGCATTCAGATCACAATAATCGACACATACTTGGATGGTGCCTTGTTTCTTACTATGGGAATCAGATTGGATACCCATTGGAAAAACAAAACCAAGTTTTGAGAGGATTTCTTAGCAGTTTTGGTGTGATTTTTCTTTTGGAGAAGGTTGCATCTCTGAGGCAACCAAAAACATGACTTAAGGGAAGAGTATGGGAATATTGTGAGCACATCTTCCTAGTCTAATCAAGCTTCATGAGAAGAGGTAAGTTGGGTGAATTGTGTGCAATTTTTTGGTGTATTTTGTTACTTTTTTGGCGGAAGGATAATGTTTCTACAAAATCATATTGGAGGCACAATTTGGAGGGCCTAAAGGACTAGTAAATGTCAGGCATAATAAACAACCTAACATTTAATTGTCAATCTGGTAGTTCATAAACTTAGAGGCATAGCACTGGAAATGTTAGAGAAGGATTTCAACAAACTGCACCAGTTAATATAATGACACCACACTATTCTGGAAACTAGAATAAAAAGAAAGTACTTTGCAAAGAAATCAAATAAAGGAAATTTCACACTTCCTATAAACAATCTCAATTGCTGAAATGAAATTCTATGTTTATCTCCAATATATTTGTTGACAGATTAAAAATTGGGCCTTTGAAGAGATCTACCTTTTTAAGGATTTTCCTTCTTGTACTAAGTTATTATTCCTGTACTCCTGCAATCTTCTTGTACTAGTGCAGGCACAAGGATTATGTGTTGGAAGTATTTTTTACACTTATACTAGATATTTATGTCTTTATGCAGGGGCTCTCAGCCTTGGGACTGGACCACCCTATTCTGGAATCAGGACATTGGTTCCTATACTGGAACATAGGTTCCTCCACCAATTTTTCCAATTACTTTTAGGAAAAATTAAAGAGTGTGCTAACTATGAAAATAATTTGCAAAGGCGAATCAAAATTCTGAAATAACTTGCACATGTAAAATAATGCTTCAACCAAACTGAATCTCATAATGAAAATAATATTTTAAATAAAAAAACTTCAAAAGTGAAAGCACACTTTCTTCAATGCAGTAAAATAAATAACTCAAGCATGACAGTAGGGTTTTATCCCTGTGATAGTTAATCACATAAACCAGATATGCCTTTAATATTTGTTAACTCGGAAAGGTTCACTTTGATTATTCATATTTACATTTTAATTCCTTCCTTTTAAAAATATGAAGTGCAAGCACAGATGAATGTGTTGTAACAACATTTGTTCATCAGTTAACAAGGCATATTTTAATTCCTAGGAATTTAACTTTTGGTATTAAAAATACTCTATTTTCTAATGAACATTCACTTACTAAAATTCGTTGAATTCTTATAAAGCAAAGGAATGAAACAATATTGTTGTAATGAACCAAAAAACCAAGTTGCATAAATTATAAATGCAGTAGTGCAGGAATGTGTTTGCATTACTCCAAGCAGAAATCAATTATGATTCATAGAAAGGGAAATGACTGAATAAAATCGAACTGTAATTATTAAACACGCCACTAATCTGTCACACTTTACTGTTAAGGAAATGAAAACATAATTCTTATAAATAATTGAATTACAAACTCAATCCACACCTTGCATAAATAAAATCAATACGCACACATTTAACTAAATGAAAGCAGGAGAGGGAAAATGAATTGGGTTAGTTTAGCCCTAGCAAACCAAATTGTTTCCCGTTTTAGGTAAATTGAAGCTTCAACTCTCAAAGACGCATCAGTAATAGATTAAAATGCAAAATTCAAATAACATGGCATATCTCCTTTGTACTAATTTCAAATCAGAAAATGTACATTATGAATTGAAGTCCAGCCCAGAACAAGGGCGTAGGGGGTAAAACCCCCAACAATCATCTCAGTAACATCAAGGTACATTGAAAATGGCTTCTCCTCCACCACCGTGCATAATCGCTCTTCCTTTTATAATATGTTTACATTATAATTGAATCGTATCTTTTGCAAACAATCATGGGGATTGAATCCCAACAAATTATAATCAAATATAATATTAGTACAATCTTTCCCCTATTAAAATAATAAATATTGAATACAAATTTTCCAAATCTTGGCGTTTTCAAGATTTCTGGAAAAATTGGTATTTTTAACAAACTTCCTCCAAAGCCCCCTTAGTATCTCCTCAACCATTACAAATTTTAGAAAACGACCCACATAATACTCAAATTCCTATGCTGGGAAAAAGAACCCATGTTTCTAAATTTTTAGATTCACAATGATCAACGTGGAAATCGAGGAGGAAATAGGTATTCTAGAAACTATTGGCTATAATTCTCAAAAAATTGATATTTTTAACAAACTTTCTCCAAAGCACCCTTCATATCTCTTCGACCATTACAAATTTTGGAAAATGGCTCACGTATTATTTAACTTCCTATGCTAAGGAAAAAACCCATCATAATTTTGATATTCACAACGATTAGTGTGGAAATTGAGGAGGAAATCAGATGTCTAGAAATTGCTGCGAATTCAGGCTGAAGTTGTAAAATCTAAATTGGTACAGGACTGTGCGGTGCAGGAATCCTACTAGTACTAGTGCAAGAATGTGTGGTGCAGGAACTTCGCCTCTACTAGAATAGGCATATAATCAACTCTATAAACCCGCAAACAAAAAAACTATTATTAAAGATGCTTTTAATATTTAAATACCATTAAAAAAAGGGAATATAAAATACTTACTTATTATCTCCGAGAATGCGCAAAAATACGACAATAACTATTCAAGATAAACAAAAGCATGAGGGATCTCGAGTAAAAGGTGATATAAAGCAAAGAAAAATAGAGGCCCAACATCCCCCCATGTTGACCTTCTTGCATGTTCTCATGCAGGGAAATCAATTGTCGTATTTTTGCTCCCTTGCAAAAAAAACTAGATTAAAAACATTTATGGGCATTTGTAATAATGTTTCCTGCAATTCTGTGTGATCAGATTTCCTGCGATAGATAAAGCTTGTTCTAAAAACATAGTGTCGGTTGGACCCTTTATTTGTTTAAACTAATTTCAATAAAATCTAATAAAAAAAGGCTTCCATGGGAATCCTAAATTTCATCGATGGTGTTATGTACTTGAATAAAATAGCCAACTTATTAAAATTTCCATAAAATTTATCAAGCATCCTATAATATCCAAAAATGGAAAATGCAGTAATAAAAAGCACAATAATGAAACTGCAGCAAAGTAAACATTTAATCTAAATACACCATCAAAATGTATAGAATAACTGAGCCAGTTTTTTAACAAGGAGGTTGGTAAATAGTACAACAGTGCTCAAAATAAGAGACAATAAAGCCAAAGAACAACACTAGAATGACCCTAAGGTCCTCCCACAAGAGGGATTATGTAACTATTGGAGTGCTAGAAGGAAAATTGTGTTGTCCTGCTGAAAATTTTGGGGCCGCAACTGCTCGAAAATATGGAAATGTATATTCGATAGTTTCGTAGCTCCAATGATGCTGAGATTTAAGATCTGGGCTCTATGATGAATACCCAAGCTAACCCAGAAAGGGATTTCCAGATGTAGAAATCTAGGAAAATCACACTCTTAAGGCTTCACTATACAGCTGCTAGGTATGCAGATCTGAAGCATAATCTGATCAAATATAGCTGCAATATATGCTTTAAGGGTTGATTCCTTCACTGGATTCTTAAGCTAAAACTTTAATCTCTAGCTCATCCAACCTTCTCCAATGAATGGAGCTACTAAATACTCAATAGCTAGATAAAATTGTATTTTCAAGGAGGGAGGCTCTCAAGCCTAATGCTAGATGCTAAAATATAGCTCTTGAATGATGGAAACAATGAAAACAAGTGATGAGATGGTCCCTCACGGGATTTCCAGCTAAAATACTAGAAACTTCCTTCCTCCAATGGATCTACAACACTGGACTGTGCAATCCTTGAGGGGATTTTTATTGCATGGAGGTGTGAAATGCTAGGTTGAATGCTGGATATGAATATGTTGCTACTGAAAGGTTGATCTTGAAGCACAAGGTGATAGGATGAATTCTCCACTGGTTTGCTAGCTGAAAATGCTAGAAACAAGCACCACCTCTCAAACCCTCAAGCAGGAATGCATTATTCATGTGGCTGAATGTGCATATGAGACTGGATGAATATGGCACCAATGCTTCATGATGAATGGCATGTCAATATAAACCTTCCCAGAGTAGGCACTCGAAGTGCCCCATCGGAAAGGGTGGGATTTCTGCTCGAAAACACGTGTGGTAAACATCGCTGCAAACTTAGCCAAACAACATAATCATGCATAGAAATGTCACATGAAAAATCTAGATCTAAATAGATAAAAAATAATAATACTAAATCATCCCTTCTATTGTGCCTTCATCTTCATTATATACATTATGAGCCTTCCATAGCCCTAGCCCACCTCATAACTGCAATGTACATGTGGCCACTAGCCGCCATGAATATTGTGTTGCCTCTCCATGGTATCCATCATGCCTACATTTAATTCCCACTCTCTCCATCATGTGTGCATTAGATGCATCACTTCCTCCACTATCTCATCATAAGTGCTTTATGATCTTACTTTTAATGCAACAGGATCTAAGTTGACCTCCTCCAAGATCCTCATGATTTTACATTAATGATCCATGATCTCCACTCTTCCTTCATTTAAGAAGTTGTTCCACTACTCCATAATGTATATCTACATCTAAATTATCCATATTCAGACATCAAAAGTGGATTTTATCTATATACGGGGCTTATGGGTCCCTCCATCCTCTTATTTACTTAATTAATTATGAAAACTAAGAACTATAATATTCCAATTAACTGATGGAAAATTGGGAATATTATAGTCCTCACCACTAAAACGTTGCATGTCCTGACTCCTCAGTCAAATGCAAAAGTGGATGCTACAGCAAACATCCTCCCTCCAACTGGAATCTTCATATGGAATGCCTCCCCATCTGCAACAATGTGTCATGCATGCCCAACTCCAAAGCAGCCTCTCTAGAATGTTTAGAGTGGCCTCCAACTGAAAATTTAGATACCTTTGCTCATCGAGAATATCCAAGTGGCGACCATATGTTGTTCAACATCATCCTCAATGCATGAGATACATAAAGTAAAGTGGTATGTTCCGAAAGTGGAAAGGCCAAACTCATGAATTATCTCTACAACCCATGATACATAGAGTAGATTGCATCTTTCAATGCCCTCATTATTAGCCATGTTGGCCTTGTAGGATCTAAGCATCACATCAACATAGTGAAAAATAAGAAGTATAGACATATGGATGAACATATATAATGTCAAACCGTACTCTCCCAATAAAAACCAATGCAACAAAGCCTTCTTCTTCTATGCTATATCATCATGAAACCGAGTAAGAGAGCCATACTCTCTCAAAATAAGCCATCGCAGCAATGCTTCTTGCTGCCATGCCAAATCAACATCAATATACATATTAGAGCCATACTGTCTCAACAGAAGCCACCACAAAAATTCCTCTTGCAGCCATATCATATCATCATCATACCAAGTAAAATGACTGTAATCCCTCCAACAGAAGCCAACGTAGTAAGGCCCCTTGTTTCCATCCTCCATCAATGTCATGCAATGTAAGGGGTGAAATCAACCAAAGCTCTCCCAATAGTAACAAGAGAAAGAAGGATTCTTGTTGTCATCTTACATCATCATTATTCAACCCATACTAATGGACATGTGGAATGTCTCATCAGAACAATACAAATAGGCTCCTTGATGCCACATCATGTGAGAGTGATGCCTTTACCCAAACCTAAGTACATACAAGAACATGAGATACATCCCAAATAGAATTACATGTAAAGACATGAGACATATCCCGATCAAAAGAAAATATATGGACATAAGATATATTATGAGGTTTCCAAACTCTTTCATCAATAACCAGCACAACCATGCCTCCTGCTGCTGCATATCATCAATGATGTACTTGGCATGGACCACACAATTGTGAGATTTTGGGGAGTAACCATAATCACCCAAAAACAACCAGGGAATCCATGCTTCTTGCTACCCGGTATCATAGATCTGAAAGTAGGTTGTCAACCCCTTGCTCATCCTACACATCCATCCATCCCATTTTGGATGTTGAAGCATGTCATGATCAAGCTTGCTATCCCGCCAAGGTAGAATACCAATCTCCTCCATCTAAATAGCTTTGAACACCATGAAATGTTGAAGTGCACCTCCTTTGAGGTCTCTCCATGAGATCCTCTCATCATTGGCCCAATAGAATCCATAAGGCTCCACACATGATATAGGTAGATCTTCCTCTTTGAGCTGTGATATGCTCATCAAAAAAACTTCATCTTGATAATTGGGAATTGTTGGCTTGAGGGGTCTTGACCCAGGTTTGGTGTGCAAGGTTTGCCAACAAACCCCTATACTACTAGCCCTTTCAGCAGTGGCCTGCTTGCGTAGGTCAAAGTCTCACCCGAAGTAGTATGGGTGGGTGTTGGAACTAGGTTTCCACACCGTGAGAAAGGAAGGGTAAGGCAAGCAGAGCTGCACTAGATCCTGTAATTCTCAGATTACCTTGTTCTGTGCAGAGTTAATTAATTCTCTATTCGCATCCACGTGAACTAGATATATAGTTATATGCCTTTTATGACATCAATAAAACATTATATAAATAGATGGGAATATATCTAGATCCAAGAATTTAGTTACACAGATCTTTGCAGCTAAAAGACGGAAAATGCACAACACAAAAATTGTCAACAATTCATACAAAAGTACTCACAGATTCAGTTCTCTAACAATATTTCTTATTCATTCATTCATCAATCTTTCCTTACAACTCCCTTCCCAACCTACACACACAACAGTAGGGTCTGCACACAGCTGGACTTGGATCTCTACGCACACAGCCAGCAGGAGTTCTTTCCCCAAAACCCAAACAGATAGCTTAAAAAATAGATCACATCAATAGCTCATCATTTCTTATCGTTTACAATACAAAATGCATCTCTATTTATAAAAATCTAGCCTCGACTTTCCTATGGTCTGTAACCCATGGTTTTCAGAGCCCTAGTTTACCCTTTCACCCATTACAATGCTTTCGGGGCTTTGACCCACCCCAAAACCCCTGCGATAGAATTAATATAATAAAAAATATTAAAAATGGACCATTTTCGTAGTTTGTTAGGAGACCTTGCTCCAACAGTCCCCCAACACAATTTTCTGACTCGTCCCGAGTCACTGCACTGGTGCGGCATCTATGTCCGCGTGCAAAGTATCCAAAGAATGTCTGAGTTGAGGCAGTAGATGCTGACTTTGGGCAGCAACATCCTGTGTAAGAGCGACCAGCTTCTAGGAAGGCAGATCTTCAACGGCCATGGTAACTCTTGCAAGAAGCTGATTAAGGCGCTTGGTTGCGTCATCGATGTTTTGTGTTAACTGGAGGGATGAGGTAGTCCAGAGCTTCAAAATTTTGGCCATGACATGATGTTTATGCCGGAGTTTCATAATCTCATCCTGGAGATCGTTGCTGGTTTTCAATCATGCCAAGCGTTGGGCAGGCACCAAGGTAGGCAATGTAGCATTGATATTTTCAACAACTTCTTCTCTTTGTCGTAAGTCTTGATTTATTTGTTGGAGGACTGGATCACACTAGAACCAAGTCCAGAGTTGTATGGCTGACTCCATTAGCGTGGCACCTTGATAAATTTTCCCTGTGATTGTCATTGTTTCCTCTATGATTAGGGTGGTACGTTGGGCATGGACTTCTCGGGGTGTGTCGGGCTATAGTCGGGCCTATAAGTCTGAAATCTGTTGTTCCAGCTGACTCCTGACAGTGCATATCTCCAACTAAGAGGCTTTGAAACTAGCAACCAATTTTTCCATATTACTCCTAGGCATATCCTTAGCTGTGATTTCCTTTGTGGCTTCCATGCAGAGCTGGTGGATCATAATCTCAAGCTCCACCTGTTGTGACATGGCCTGGATCACTTCATCAATATTTTGCGCAATGGTGCACTTGGCTGCCGCAAGCTGTTGGGTTGCGTATTTTGTGTGGTCACTAATCTCCTGGGAGATAGCATGATGGAGGCTTTCTAAGGTGGTGTGGAACATCTGAGCCAAGTCCAGCTGAACTCTTGTGACTTTCAGGGGCTGCATTCTGACTAAGGCACCATTAAGGATACTCCAAAGACGACTGGCCTCCCTAATTTGTGCCGATATGCTATCGACTGACAGGGGTGGTGCCTGGCCTTCACTGGGTGGGGGATGATCCCTTTTGATCTGGAGAGCACGGAGGTCTGCCTAAAGAGACTCGATCCCTACCTTCCACTGGGTCATGATAAGAGCCCACTTATCCTCCGTAGCCATGGTGACCACATCCGCGATCTGCTCTAGGTCTCCGTCTGTTAATGTGACTGTCACGTCATAGTGCTCATGACGGGCATGCTGTCTCTTCCTTGGTCTTGATGTTGATGCCCCCATCCTCTTAGTGCCGGGAGGAGGGGTGGTGGTAGTATCTACCTAGGCCAGAGCTATATTGGGCTACTGCGGTGGGTTACCTCTGGGCTCGACTATAACTAAAGCTGGAGTGTCAGGGAGACCTTTTTTCCAGGCGGGGGGCTACAATCAGATCAGTAGATCAATCTCTTCATCAGGTACCATATAAGGTAATTCCATCCATGTTTTACTGGCAAGGCTACGAATCCATACCTGATGCATGGTGATTTGAAATGCAGCAATATTCTTGTATTTGTCATATATGGTGGGGGATAATCGAGGTTGAGAGTTTATGGCAGTGGCGACACTGCTCTAGAAGAGGACACAAAATACCTTGCTATCCTCGATGCGCTGCTTATCCTTAGAGTCCCATAAGTGAGCATACCGAGTGCCTTCACACATCCCAGCTGGGAGCTCTGGAACGACCGACTCTTCTAGTTTGTCCCAGGTGACTAGCGGTACGAGGAATAATAGCCATGAATAGAAGAAAGATGTCCTATGCTCTTGAGACTCGTGGAAATTAGCAAGAAATTCATCGCATAAGTATTGAGCCCAATTAAAAAACACACCCTTCGCACACTATCCAGCTAGCTAGATTACATAGGCAGGGACAGTCGCAACTTGGCATCTCTGCATTAGTTTACAAGCTAACAGTCGAGTGCCCATCTCTATAGCAGGGTCATTGATGGTTTGGATCACAAACCCTTACTGATTTCTCTATACTTCATAGGTCTCCCAGACAAACAGAGCAGTAGCAGCTTTGTACTTCTTTTTGACTTTCGCGAGTAGGTGTGACCCTTGTATAGGGAGGCCTATAATCTTGTGGATCAACTCAACATTGATAGGGACCTTGTCCTGAATCCATAAGCAGCCATTGTGAATGAGGGCGAGTAACTAGCGCGCCAATCGATCTGTGATGTTGTAACGGCCAAAGTGGGGCATACAGAGTAGATTCAGGAGTCCAGATCCCGCCAAGCCGCATACCCAGAATTGAGGTACTACCGTGATTCCATCATCCTCATGGAATGTATCAAAGTATAATGTAGAGGCCAATTCCAGGAAAGCGTCATGGTCTGCCATATCATGATCATTGATTTTGACCTCATGGAGGTGTCTGCAGGGATCTTCGAGGATGGGGACCTCTCCTGGGGTCAACGAAGTCTGCAGGTAGGTGATCAAGCCATCCAAGTTTTTCAGGATTTTCGTAGACAGTCTTCATGGCCGAACAAAGGGGGGTAACCAATTGATCGGGTTAGTCGGTAGAGCCTCCCCTTGGTGATCTTGTTCTGAAGGCGGGGGCCTGGCATGTCTTGGGGAACTTCAAGGCCTTTTTTCTGCCTGTGGGCTAGTCCTCGAGCTTTGAGCTTTCTCCTTAACTTTCCTTGTGGTCTGTGGAGGGGGGACTTCTTCTAACTAAGGCTCATCCTCCAGAATTTCTTCAACCTCAGGCTTAGTTGGGGCAGAGGTTTCGGCCGGGGTAGTAGTCGGCATCCTTGTGCGGAAAATGAATCCTGGCTCTAGGTGACTACTATCAATCATGAGAGGGATGCTACAATTATAAAAATTTCATTTCTCGATTGCTTCCGCGAGACACTTAAAGTAGGCTGCATTTTTACATGAGAAAATACCACTAACGAGACTATCCTGCCCCCTCCTAAGCATTTTCTTAGATGATAGAGAGAGATATTTTACGCGGGGTGAGTTTCCCAAGGAACGGTAAAAACCTCCTGTAACTCAACCTGCCAATGGTTTAGGAGTTGCTTCTCTCAATGGTAACATCTGATTTTTACCATAGGGTATAGTTCCAACGGCTAGTTGTCGCGTCCCTGGTGATTTAGACATAGTCGTCACACTAAGGTTACCAATTTGTGATAGCTCCCTGTCTTCCCCCAACACAGGCTTGCTTCCTAAGTAGCTCTTGGCCCAAGACCAAGAGACTTTTATGATTTGTTCTACTAGGGATTTAAGGGGGGATGACGTCAAAACCAACTGCTTGACCCCTGGTTGTGATGCCATCGTAAAGGTGGCTTGATGCATGGGACCACTACCTGCGGAACCTATAGGTGTCATAGGGAACTTGTTTCTCACTCATGGGTCGGCCTATCCTTCTCCCAGGGTGGGTCCACTGTGGTTTCTCAGGCCTAGCTCTACTCCAACTCTTTCCTCTGGGACCGTAAAGAGGGAGTCGTTTATGATACGAAGACAATGCAACGTAGAGGCTTCTCCTAGCCAGGTCTGCCAAGCTTCTAGATCCTTACTAGGATCATCAATATCCTACTCGTAGCGTGGTATAGTGTCCTAGGTTAGGTTGTCCCTATCTCACACTGTCAACTTATAGACATAATCCCCATCTCCTTCCTTAGGTATAGGTTCTGTATAACTTTTTCCTTCTACCGGTTCTAGTGGTACAATGACCCATGTGCCCTTGTTTTCAAATATCATGCTGCGATTTTGGAGATTAATGACGCCCCCCATGTCTATAACCCAGTCCAGCCTGAGGAGAGCAGGGTAGGGATCCGCATCTTCCATAATTTCTATCACTTCAAAGTCAGCTAGAATCTTTAACCCTGTGATATCAACCATGACGCTGGGGAGTCTACCTAGAGGAATATTTTTTTGTTGATTTTCCATTCAAAGCAGGATGGTTGGTCACTCCAGGTTGGGTTCTCCCATGCATTTCCAAGTGTGCTTAGGTAGTATATTGGCATCTGATCCGATGTCTAAGATAACCTGATCCATCTCGTAGTTGCTAATCTGGACTTTCAACCACATTTCCCTGCTAGTGTGTCTTTGATATTTGTATAACGTATTCACATCCTTGATGTTGGGTGACCTGGTAGCACATGTTGCGCAGCTTTCTAGTAAAGCTTGTAGATTTGTACTACCTGGGGGTTGCACAGCATCATCATGCATGCTTGTAAGAAAGGTTTAATCTCCTCAGTTACTTCCACATCTCCCAAGTATGTAGATGGAAAAATTTTAGTCTCAAGGAAGTCCTTTCGAGCTCCCATGAACATTTCCCTTGCTTTTCTCAAGTCTAGTCCTTCTTGATTGCTAACTGCCCTGCAGATTAGTGTGCCAGTTTCGAATTTCTCCTTAGCTCCCCCAGTCGCCAATCTACTGCGCGTTACTACATTTACCTTTGTATCTTGACCCTTCGGCTCGGTCTAGACCCTTCACACCTTCTACGCAGATGGAAGTTGCTTTCCCTGTATCTTTGCTTTTAGGGCTGGGAAATCTTCTAGTGTATGGCCCAACTGTCTACAATACTGGCAGGACTATCGTAAGGGGTGTAGGAAGTCCTTCTCAAAATTCCCTGTGCCCTGACAGTTATAGCAAATAGAATGGCCTTGACCCCAACCTGTGCTTCTGCTTTGGCTCCCGTCCCTTCTCCTAGGGGGGGAGTTATCCCTACCCAAGGGGGTTTTTGGTGAGGTAGGGTTTTCCCCCTCTTTCATTGCTTCATTATATATTCTGTAGTACTGCTCCTCATGGCCAAATGACTGGAGACAACGGCACCAGCGTCGCTTTGATGTGTAAACAAGGGTGTTTGGACAAGACGATCGGTTGACGTTACGCAACCTAGCTGCGCAGCTCTCTTTGTGCTAGAGCATAGGTCCCCTTGAGCCCTGTTGTTCCGGGCTAGACGCTCCAACTCCTGAGTGGCCTACTGCATGACCTCATTCTGTGCTAACCCCTCTTTCTTGCTCTAGATTCTAAATTTCCTGTTGCATAGCGTCAATCTGCACCTGGATCTTTTGTTCTTCTAATGCCGCATCCTTTAGAGGCGTAGCTTCTAATTTCATAGCAGCTTCCAAGGCCTTGCCTTGTGAGTCAAAAATCTGGCGACCCATAGGTATGCATAGGTGGGGGAGTAGCATGGTGATAAACCATTCCATAAGTTTTCTATCATCGTACCGAAATCCTCCTTCTTTGATAGCTCTTTTTAGGCATTGATCTATTTCCCATACAAACTCAGTTGCCCCCTGCTTGAAATCTTTTACTTCTACTACAACTTGAGAGTAGGATTTAGGGTTTCAGAACTTCTGTTTTAGGGTGTCCTTGATGTTCTGGATAGTTTCATCCTTATTTCTTGATATGTACCCCATATACCAGTCCAATGCTCTTCCCTCAAGGACTAAGGATAGTTGTGCTTTTCTCATAGCGTCGCCCACCACGCCCTGTGCAACCCATACCAACTCTGCCACAAACCAAAACCACCCCAGGTCTTCATCGATCGCACCCTTGAAGGTAGGTAACTTCAACTGCACCATCATGGTTCCCTAGGTGCCCTTCTTCAGTATTCGCTTGTCAGTACACGATCCCTTTCTCAAACTCCTTCTGGTCCCAGCAATGGAACCATTTTTTGGTTTCAGGGATCCTGACCCAGGTTTGGTGTGCAAGGTTTTCCAACAAACCCCTATACTATTGGCCCTTTCGGTAGTGACCTGCTTGCGTAGGTCAAAGCCTCACCGGAAGTAGTATGGGTGGGTGCAAGAACCAAGTTTTCGCACCCTGAGAAAGGAAGGGTAAGGCAAGAAGAGTTGCGCTACATCCTGTAATTCCCAGATTACCTTGTTTTACGCAGAGTTAATTAAGTCTCTATTCACATCCACGTGCACTAGATCTATAGTTATATGCTTTTTGTGACATCAATACAACATTATATAAACAAAGCGGAATAGATCTAGATCCAAACATTCAGTTACACAGATCTTCGCAGCTAAAAGACAAAAAATGCACAACACAAAAATTATCATCAATTCATACAAAAGTACTCGCAGATTCATTTCTCTAACAATATTTCGTATTCATTCATTCATCAATTTTTCCTTACAATTCCCTTCCCAACCTGTGCACATAGCAGTAGGGTCTGCACACAACTAGACTTGGATCTCCACACACACGGCCAGCAGGAGTCCTTTCCCCAAAACCCAAATAGATAGCTTAAACAAAATATCACATCAATATTTCATCATTTCTTATCCTTTACAATACAAAATGCATCTCTATTTATAAAAATCTAGCCTCGACTTTCCTATGGTCCGAAACCCATGGTTTTCAGACCCCTAGTTTACCCTTTCACCCATTATAATGCTTTCAGAGCTTTGACCCACCCTCAAACCCCTGTGCTAGACTAAATATAATAAAAAATAATCAAAATGGACCCGTTTCGCAGATTGTTAGGTGACCCTATTCCAACAGGAATGCTTTCCATCATAAGATTTCTACCCTCTATCATTTTTCGCTCTAGTGCTTCATGAGTGAAGCTACCTTCAGAATGATCCAAGAATAATGGGGCCCTCTTCTCATCGCTACTGCTAAGTGACAATTTTGTAGATTTGCAAGGTGATACATGTGTTGTCTCATGTCCACATACAATGCTAAACTCATATTCTGACACTGTACTGAATAGGGCTATGCTCTTCCCATATTTTTCTAATCCATACTTCAACACAAAGTGTTGGGTGTAGCTCAAACATGAAAAACTGGGATAGAAATACATATTTTCCTTGATCAACTCAAGGGTCCTCTCTGTAGTGATAATTTGCTAATCCAAATCAGAAATGTGCTCTAATCCTTGGTTATGCAATTTACCTAATGGCAGGTTCTCACAGATCTCAATATGAGGTACTGAAATAATATGAAATGAAGGTGTATTAAAACCTTTGATAAGGTGAATCTCGGGAACATTTTTCAAATCTATAAGAGTTCCTTCCACCGGTGCATGGTATCTCCAACTACTAGTATGGATGATGGTTGATCTTCTATTATACCAGTGCTAGTAGCTACGTCCCCCTCATGCATCTCATGAATAATACATGGGGCTCCAAATTTCAAGAGCTTAAGACCATCTTTCAAAGATGCAAGTTCTCTTCCTCCTTATGTAAGTACATCTTCAACTAATGGTGGTGGTAGAGGCTCCTTCTCCTCAATGATAACGAGGACATCTTCTTTTGGGTATTCATGTAGTATCTCCTCAATGATGGGAGATGTCTCTATGTGATATGTCTCTGGTTTCTTTCTACCAAAATTCTTCTTTAGTTTCTGAATGAAATCTACATAAGCAAACACTTTCATATGTGATAAATGACTAAACCACCAATATTTGGTTTCACCCTCCAGAAGCAACGTTACAATCTCCACAGCCTCTCTTTCTGCTATTGGGTATAGCTGAAAGGATGTAGCTAACTCTTCCCTCCAAGCCCTCAATGTGCTTGTGGGAGATCCATCAAATGTAGGCAAGAAGAATCTATGCCTCTTTCTTCTATTGCTATTGTGGGATATCCTCTCCTCTTTGAGTTGCAAAAATTGTTGGAGAGTTATATTCTCCTTAATAGCTCTAGGTTGTTATTTTTATTCAAATAGATATTGACTTAGGGTCTCATACCCCAGGTCTCCTTCATATTCATACCATTCACCTTTCTTGTCAAATAAAGGGGATCTAGTAGAATGTGGTCAAGATCTATGCATTGTTAGTTTCCTATGTTGCTGATAGGAAGTTCTTGGACCTTCCTCTTCTCGAAATGCTATTAGAACCTCCTTTTTCCTTTCTCTCTTCATTTATTTGACCTCCTTTTAGAGATCTTACATGGATCTAAAGAGAAGAGTGGAAAAGCTCAAATCCTCTGACATTTTAGATCTCTACTATAAGTTTCTTCTTCTAATGTTAAAGATGAAGTTCCCACAAGTTGAGCGAAAGATCATGCTCTGATACCACTATCATATCCCAAAAGGGAGAATGCAGTAATACAAAACACAATAATGAAACTGCAGCAAAGTAAACAGTTAATCTAAATATGCCATCAAAATGTACAGAATAGTTGAGCATTTTATTAACAAGGAGGTGGATAAACAATACAACAGCACTCAAAATAAGAGACACTGAAGCTAAATAACAAGGCCAGAACGACCCTAGGGTTCTCCCACAACAGGGACTATGTAACTGCTAGAATGCTGGAAGAAAAATTGTGTTGTCCCTGCTGGAAATGTCGGGGCGACAACTGCTGGAAAATATGGAAATGTAGATCCGGTAGTTCCAGACCTCCAATGATGCTGAAATTTAAGATCTCGGCTCTATGATGAATACCCAAGATAACCCAGAAATGGATTTCCAGATCTAGTAATCTAGGAAAATCACCCTCTTAGGGCTTCACTATACAATTGTTGTGTATGAAGATTTGAAGTATAATCTAATAAAATATGGCTGCAATATGATGTACAATCATATCTATGCTTGAAGGGTTAATTCCTTCACTAGATTCTTAAGTTAAAAGCTGAAGATATAGCTCCTCCAAACTTCTCCAACGTATGCAGTTGTTGAATACTCAACAGGTGGAGAAAATTGCACTCTTAAGGAGGGACGCTGTTAATCCTGATGCTAGATGCTGCAATATAGCTCCTAAATGATGGAAAAAATTAAAACAAAGTGACGAGATGGTCCCTCATAAGATTTACAGTTGAAATACTGGAAACTTCCTTCCTCCAATGGATCTACAAGACTCGACTGTGAAATCCTTAAGTTGTTTGCTACTGCATGGAGGAGTGAAATGTTGGGCTGAGTGCGAAATATGAATATGCTTCTCTTGAAACGTTGATCTTGAAGCACAAGGTGAAATGATGAATCCTCCACCCATTTCCTAACTAAAAATGTTAGAAACAACCACCACCTCTCAAACCCTCAAGCAGGAATGCATTATTCCTGTGACTAATTGTGCATATGAGAGTGGCTAAATATGGAACCAATGCCTGATGATGAATGGCAACTCAATAGAAACCTTCTCAGGTAGGCACTTGAAGTCTCCTATGGGTAAGGGTGGGATTTTTTATTGGAAAAACCCATGTGCTAAACAACATTGCAGACTTATATAAACAACATAAGCGTGCATAGAAATGTCACATGACAAATCTAGATCAAAACAGATAAAAAATAATAATAAAAATCCTACCTTCTATTATGCCTTCATCTTCATTATATATATTGTGAGCCTTCCATACCCCTTTCCCACCTCATAATTGAATTGTACATGTGGCCACTAGCCTCCATGAATACTGTGATGTCTCTCCATGATCTCCACTCTTCCTTCATTTAAGAAGCTGCTCCACTACTCCATAATGTAGATTTACATCTAAATTGTCCACATTCACACATCAAAAGTGGATTCTATTTATCTATGGGGTTTATGGGTCCCTCAACCCTCTTATTTACTTAATTAATTATGAAAACTAAGAACTCTAATATTCCATTAACTGATGGAAAATTGGGAACATTACACATCCTTGATCAGAAGTTTTACTTTAATATCCTCATTGTAAATATGAGTGAAATGATTTCAAATCCATAGTGTTAAAAGTAGTCATAATAATACTTTCCCATACTGACCATCTTACCATTATCCACATATAGTTGAAGCTCCTCTTTTCTAGGCAAGGTGAGGTACCTGCACTAAGGGTCCCACATCGATGAAAACAAATTGTTCCTAAAAAATAGAACTCCAAGGCATAACACCGAAAGGATATTTAAATCCATTCTCAAAGAGATATGATAATGATTTCAGAAAGAGAAAAAAAACTAAGTAAATCATAGTGTAAAGTAAACTTTTATACCATATGCATGGCCCTGCTGCCAGCAGGCATCAATAGGCTTGTTAGGGATGCCTTTTAACCCATGAAATTCCCCTGTCCCAACTGTTAGATATAGATTCACATTTTTCTCAAAGAATTTATTTTTTTTTAAATTAATTGAAGGCCATTGCCCCAGCTTGGTAACTAGCTAATGACAATTCCATTTACAAGAACTAACCAGAAAGAACAAGTCAGCTCGAGATCTCTTGTATTCTAGATTTTCAACTGGAAGCCATTACCCTGGCTTGGTGACCAGTGCAATAATGTCGCTCTTGTTAGGTCCCATGATCATGGTAGTTTGGCTCATAATGATACCTCCTATCCATCAATTAATCTATCTTATATAAAAACTATGTTTATAATCAACCTTAAATAGGTTACTTAATATTTGAGGAGGCGATTATGCTCCTTAAGAGTACGAGATGGCGTGAAAAGTTTTTAATTACTAATATTTACTAGTTGGTCCTTCTACCCTGAAGACTCATCCTAAATAAAACATCTTAGATAATGACTAAAAAAATTCCTGAGATTGATCATGTAAGGATTCTTGTGAAAACTTGTCATAGTTTTGTAGGCATGGTCCACCATAGGAAGATTCTCATCAATACCTTCAAAGAGGGTCTTAAAAACAATTATGGATGATATTTATTGGTCAATAATCAAAGTTAATTTATAAAATATGAGGCACTAAGAGTACATTTCTTTTGACAAGTCTTACCTCGAGAGTGCATAATAATAGAAATTTTACAAGTTGTACTTTAGGGAATCACAATTTCAAGAGAGCTATTATACAATTTTATTTCATATGACATTTTTATTCATTACTCTACTTTATTTTAAAGAGAGGAAGATCCATTTTAAGTGTAGGAATACTTCCAATGTAGCCATGTGCATAACAAAATACTAAATATACTCACACTCAGTTTTAAAATGTAAACTGTTATCACTATAAAAGAAATTTCCAAACTTGGACAATTTGCTTTGTTCCTAGTCATGGTTTTTAGATAGGTGTTAAGTCATTTAAATTTTTTAGGGGTTAAGTGATAGGGTTAGAGTCTCATTTTCATTCACATAATAAAGTCCAACAACCTTATTTCATACCTTGAGAGTCTCATCTCATGTTTATAAAGTCTATTTTTTAACCATTTAAAAAAAAAATTGATTAATCCACAAAACCACATTTTCGTAGCACAGACAGTGTAAAAACTTCTTTTGCACTACAAAAACGCTTCTCTTTTCATAGCGCAAAACCCTTAAATTACATTAGGCATGCTACGAAATTGGGGATTCGTATCATGTCTTATCAGTTATCAAATCCATCAAAATTATGTTAATCCTTCATGATTAGGTATCAGCCACGAGTTTTTTCTCATGCATGCAACAATTCATAGCCATCATGACATTCGTTAGAGGTCATTTATCTTACTAATTTTCAAATTTGAAAAGGGCTGGTTTTTGGTTTTATTGTCTCATGCAAGAAACACATGATGCATAGCCTTTTCTAAATGGTAAGCTCATGGTAAGCAGAAACAAAATCTTCTCTCATTCATCAAGCGTGGCTAATTATTAATTTCAAGCGAGGCAGTGTCCCTAATCAAGCCAGGCAGTTTACTCTAAAATCAAGCGAGCCTGTTGATTACAACTTTTCATGAAGCACACAGGAATTTCAAGGAAAGGATGACAGAGGAAAGAAAGAACCACAGGTCAGGCCACTGTTTAAGGATGGAGCTTGAAAGCATAGAGGCTCTAACGAAGTACAAATCAGTTTAGGAGGCCTTCAAGAAGACAGGATGTTGGAAATTTTGTGAAAACGTGCAGGGAGGTCATAATCAAATGAAAAAATAGTTTTCTCTTCATTTCACAGGTTAAAATACAAAATTTGGAGTCTTAAACTTTCCAATTTCCCTTAATATCATATCATTAGTGACAGAGATTCCAAGGGGAGGAGAAAGATGGTTCAAAAATTTCAGGTTTGAGATGGAACCCTGTAAAATATTTCTGAAGCCAGGGTTTGTAGAGGCATACTTAACTAATTCAGTGCCAAGAAGTTACATCAAGAATGCCCATGCCAATCTACTCTACAACATTCAAAGGTATTTCACGTGTGAGGGAAGATACCATAAGGTGTATTCTTATCATTTCAAAATCCTGTTGCATTTACTAGAATGATTTCTTTGGATTTTCCTTTCTTCTTGTTTTCAATTTTAGCTAAGATGGTAGATAAAGTGCAAATGAAAGCTAAATACTGTGAAACTTCACTTTTCCATCATGGTCTAGTTAAATTGATAGTTTTACATGAACTTCAGAGGATAAACAGAGAATGGTATACATTTTTTCTTTTGTGTGGATTTGGGGTGGAAACACAAGAAACAGGTATTATCCCTAAGGCCAAAGAAAAATCACTATCACAAACCAGTGATACTGCAGAGACAAGATCAAAAAGATTTGTCAAGTTGAAACCTAGAAAGCAAGTGAAAAAGCTAGAAATCAAAACATTAGTAATCATTCAAGAGGCTCCTAAACTTGCACAAAAGAGGACAACTAAATTTAAGGAAACAATACAGGAACAGTCGACCTGCAAATTAGCCCAGAAAATATTGACTAGAAGTCAAATAGCAAAGGAAAGGGGCAAAACAGTGGTTTCAAAAGAAGGTCCGGGTTTAAAGGTAATTTGAATGATATTTTACAAGCTATTGATTTTGAAGAATCTCCTTTAGTTCAGGCAGAATTTATAAAATTGGATGAAGGGAAATCTAAGAAGATGAAATCTTCCAAAAAGCTGGATTTTGATGATGAAATTTCAGAGTTTGTGTTCAAGCCTAGAAGGCCTTTAACTAGGTAATCAAAAAATTTGCAAGAGCTAGATATGGAGTTAGATAAACTAGAGGAAGTTTCCAATGTTTATGAAGAGCCCATAGACCTATCATCACCAATGCCTGAAGGTGACAAAAACATAATTTTCAACATTCAAAGAGAAAAGAACAGTTATGAAGAAATTAAAGAAAAGTTGAGAATATCTGTTCTTGAAATTGTTAAGCTTAAGAAGAAAGCAAGAAGACATGATGTCGCAAAGACAATCTTCAATATAATAAGGGCTCTATGGGAGGTTGAAAGAGTTTCAAAACCTGAAATAGTCAGCAGTGAAGCTCAGTACTTTACCTGGACTATCCGTGCAATCAAAGAGGCAATATTTATGAGAATGATAAATGTTAAATTCAGGGATACTAACAGGAGACTGAAGGGACAGATTGAAGATCTTGAAATTCAATTGACAAAGTCTGAAGGTTAGCTACAACAGAGATAGAATTAGAGTAGTAAGTGACAAATCCTTAATACAGTCTTGTTTTTGGGAAGGACATCATTTTTTGAGGACATTTCAAATTTGACTTATTTTGATTGTTAAGGCCTATAGACATCATGGAAATCATTAAAAGGTGAAAATATTCTTAAAGTCTAAGAACTGTGAAAATACTGTGTAAAAAATACATACACAGCAGTTTCGTAGCGCGCTACGAAACTGCTATAGGTGTATTTTTGAATATTTTTATAAGGGTTTTGAGAGGTAAAAACACTTGGTTTCCGAATTTTGTTGCTGGTGGTGGATGGAAATGGCTCACAGATGAAAGTTCATGTGTCAAATCAAAATACAGTGGATGGTTAAGAGATGTTTATAAAGATACAGATTCAGCGCTACGAAAATAGCTGCTATTTTCGTAGCACAGCCATATCATCTCTCTTTATACATTTTCAAAGGCTTAATTTTTGTACAGGTGGAAAGGCATGGTTCCATGGAAATGATAACAAATTTCACTTATCTCAAAAATTTAATATTGCCAACAAAAGGGTTCGAAGATCATCAATGAAGGTAAAAGCTAAATTACAGGAAACATGTTCCCTATTTTTTAGGGTAGATAAGACATGATTCAGCATGATTGCAGAACAATATTAGAGGCATCATCAACGTCGAAGATATGGAGAAACAACTGTCAGAGATATTATTTAAGTCTTAGATAAGGTTGTTTTAGACATAATAAGGAGTTTTACTTCTATTTGTACTAGGACTTCAAGAAGAGACAGTTAACTGTCAGATGTAATTAAGAGTTTGTTTTAGGAGTGTTGGCCGGATAAATTGATCTTGTGGACAAGATCGATCTCCCTAGTGTCAAAAGACAATATAGCAGCAAACGAACAACTAAGTTTATCTTTCTCTAAATATATTCATTTTACAAATAAATTATATGAAGGTGTTGATCCTACCTTAGATCCAAATGCTTATTTGCAGTCGTAGCTCATCCGTCGCATCAGTAATCCTTTCGTCGCAATAATAGTTCCTCCGTTGCAACAAAGTGTCGTCTTTCGTCGCAACAAAGTGTTGTCTTTCGTCGCAACAAAGTGTCATCTTTTTAGTCGCTTGAAAGTGTCGTCCTCAAAATAACTGCAATAAAAAAAAGCAAATATTAAATAGCACCTATATAGAAAATAATTATAAAACATACTTATCATAGTGATCAAGGAATCTATGAAATAAATGATCAAACAAGAGCTTATTGAAATAAACAATTGAACGACAATTTATTGAGAAAACAAAACTTTATTGTATTAATCTTAAAATAAAAGAAGAACCTTACAACCTTAGCCTTAATGTTGAACAGGCCTTCCCGGAATCCGGAGAAGGAGTCTCCTCTATTTTGATAAGTCTTGCACTCTTCCTCCAGGAGCACATAGAGGTATGTGATCTTTCCTCTCAAAAGCTCAGCAGAAAGAAGTCTAAATCTCAACAACACTTCACCTCAATCACACACTAAAGCTTGAACTCCCTTTGAGGCTACCCAATGCCTCTTTTTATAGAGCAGATGAGGAGGTTAGGGTTCCACCTATGAAGGGATAGAATCCTACTTCAAAAGGATAGAATCCTCACATCAAAGGATTAGTTCCTTAAGGTGTGGGATGCATGAACCTTATAAGAGCGTACTCATCCCCAAAAAATCTGATCTAGAACCTTCTAGAATTAACCAAAATTCAGCCTTTTAACTTTACTTTCTCGCTTTTTTGACTTTGGAGGGGGTACGCAGGCATTACACTAGAAAAATGTGTTCTAGAATGCAGTTTCTCTTCACATTACCTGCATACCCTAGCCAAGAACGCAGGTAAGCCTCACATTACCTGCGTACCCAGGGTTTTTGATGTTTTTAGGGTTTTTTTCTCCTGTTTTAGGGCTTGACATGAGGATTAAAGGTTGTAATACTTGTAGAGGAGGTAAGTATGAGTTTCAATGAGCTCATATGCTCAGCAGAATGTCAGGGTGATAGTTTTTAGTGCAATAGATTGCCCCCTAAAGTGAAAAGTCTAGAATAGATGTAAATGAAGTCTGCCATATATGAAGAGTGAAGTACTTTATCATTTCAAGGATCATCATGTTGACACCCCAGTCGGAACCTGTAAAAACATTAAATGCAAAATATATATATGTAAACATATCATCGCTGAGGTAGGCGTTCCCATACTAGAATCAAAACTAACTAGAAAACTGATTTAAACTGTTCTAATATAGGAATGATTTTCAATACATCAATAGTATAGACATGTGTAGACACAGTATGGATGTAGCCATATATTTATGAATAGTCCACTATATAAATGAATAACAAAATTTCTCACAGCTTGGATGGTAGAAACTAGATCCAGGGTCTTGATTTCAGTTTCTCGAACCAGTACGATTCTATCCATGTGAATAAATGTGTCGAAGTCGAACATGGTAGAAACCACTTGATTACCATTCAATAATGTGAACTGTTAACAAGTGTGAGAGTAACCACTAGTAATGTCAATGCCTCTCAAAGTACTCAGTACAATCCATGAAATGTGAATGAATGAGCTGAAGTCGAGCATGTAACAGAATCATTCGATCGGAGGTCAATGATGCAACTTGTTGTCGAAGGCGAGAAACCTGCCATTGAGGCATGAAAATTTCAAGGTACTGAAGATTTCTAGATCACTTCCTAGATAATGAGTTGTCATCGATAGAAAGCGACCCGTCGTAGGCAAGCCCACAACACGAAATCATAGATCAAGTTTTGAAGAAATATATTGGTAAGGACTGACTCAGGGATGGTCAAAATGGATGATAGATATTTTTTAGATGAATGGTTTGTTTGAACTATCCTCTTGAACACAGAACGACATTGCAGATGGTTTGGTGACAATTGACCCAAAGCTAATACCCAAAAACCAGCTGAAGACTTTCAATATGGTTTGATTAAATGTTAGGCAAAGAATTTCCCCAACCCAGGTGAACAAAAGTGCCATGTTCAAGAGTGGTTAACAGTTTTCCGAATAGTTAAAATGTAACAAACAGGTTCATTTTTCTCTCTTTTGCCCCCACCATTTCTGGCAAGTACCTCTTTATTTTTGACAAGCTTGAGGAGGATACCATTTTCTTGTTTATAAGCTCATCCTTCGGATGAGTCCAACTTAGTTTAAGATTCGAAACCTAAGAAGGAGTGGTTCGTTCCTATTTAAAAATTGAATAGGTCCTTTACTGCTAAATTTTAACGAGTCCAATATAGGAGAAACTCAGTGTTTTTCAATTTTAGGGAGTCAGCAGAAAAAAATAAGAAAACTCTGTGGGTGTAATTTTTCATAAATTTAGTCTCTCAAGCCCGAAAAAGGATAAAATAATGTGGGAGAGAACTCTATTGACCGTAATTATTCAATGCATACCTTTTTCGTAAATAGTCCATTTCAGTTCGTAAAAGTGGTAAACTTATACTGAAAGGACAATCATTCATTTAATTTAACGAGTTCGAATAATCAAGTGCTCGGAAATATTTTCATTTTTAGAGAGTCTGAAAAGGGCTTAAAAGAGGACTCCAGGGTTTTGCTTTTTTGTAATTTTTACCAAGTTTGAAAAAGGGATAAAAGTGTACTCCTGTGGTCGACTTTCAATTTAATTTACGAGCAGGAAAAGATGGAAAGAACTCAACATTTTCATGTGTTTTAGGAGAATGAAAGATAGAAAAATAATCTCGGGATTTTCATGAGTTTAACGAGTCTTGAAAATAATAGAAATTGACTCAAGATAGGTTTCATTTTTACAAAATCTTGAAACAGAGAAAAAATATTCTTTAGAGTGGTTTCATTTTTACACAAGCTTGAAACAGAGAGAAAACTGTGCTTGATGCCCCCTAAGCATAACTGCTAGAGCACATACCCCCCCAGCTTCATTTCATTCAACTAAGTACACTGCTGGTAATTAGCTGGATGGAATGAAGGTTCATTTACGAGATCATATGAAAGACCCAACCTAAAACTGTAAGAAAATTATGCAAAAAACTAAAATAACTAACCTAAATATATGACTTAACATTGACGAGATCTAGTCAAAGACTCGACTCAATTAGGGGAGGATTTGTTTCATTTTTAACAAGCTTGACACAGGAAAATAACTATGCTCATGGCAACGTGTTTCATTTTTTAACGAGGTTGACACAATAAAAGGAACTTTCCTCTTGATATGATGATTCATGTTTAACGAGGTTGACTCAATAACATTCCTCAGAAACTACTTATTTCTAATCTATTAATCTACTCTCTAAAATCTACCTATTGATTCATTTTTTAATGAGGTTGACACAGAAAAATAACTGTCCTCATACCTGATTCATTTTTTAACGAGGTTGACTCAGCAAAAGAACTATCCTCAGAACTAATTGATTCATTTTTTAATGAGGTTGACACAGTAAAAGGAACTATCCTCACACTCACTGATTCATTTTTTAACGAGATTGACACAGTAAAAGGAACTATCCTCAGGCCATTGATTCATTTTTAACGAGGTTGACATAGTAAAAGGAACTATCCTCAGACTCACTGATTCATTTTTTAATGAGGTTGACACAGTAAAAGGAACTCTCCTCATAGGCCACTAATCATGGCTTCCAACTAGAAGAAACACATGTCAATGGACACACCTTGATCATGGCTTCCAAGAGGTCTTCATCAGAAGGAAGAATAGTTCTCTAGAAGGAACACATGTCAAGGGACTCAAAAGGGATAAGAACATTGCATTCAAATAATCCCGTAGAGTTTTCCATGTCAATTACCGAATCTAAGTCAAAGGAAGATGAGCAAACAGTGAGAGGCTTACTTACAGCAGTAATTGAAAACATGGGACTAATTGCCACATAATTAACCCATGGTGGGGTAGATACCACTTTAGAATCAGGAACATTTAGGGGTGTCATATTATTGGTAGTCGAAACAAGACTAAGGAACGAAAGCTGATCTACAGTCACAATATTTCCATTGTGAGGGAAATACATCACACGAAAGAGTGTTGATACTACAGCTTTGATTGCATAGACATAGTCTCGCCCAAGGAGTAAATTGAAATCAAAGGGACCTCGAACTACCATAAGATCAATATAGACAGTTCTACCTTCCAAAGTAATAGAAAACTTAGGAAGGATCCCTAAAGTTTCACTAATGGTTCTGTTAAAAGCTTTCAGATTCTACGAAATAGGCATAAGCTGAGGGTAACCCAAATCTTTCCAAGCAGTTGAGGATAAAATACTAACAGAAGCACCTTCATCTACCTATGTGTGGTGTATGTCCCTACCACCAAACTTCACAATGATTTGGAAAGGGATAGAGGAAGGAAGACGAGGTTCTGTCAGTCTATTCCAATCAAAGGAAAAGACCTCAGTACTTGGAGGGGGTTCTGTAGAAACAGGTGAAATGCCCCCCGGCGTAGAAGAATCTGATGTAACAAGAAGAACCTGAGCAGTATGAAGTTCACTCTCTACAGGGAGAATGGGATCGACTGAATGTGAAATCAAATCGACCACTTGATCAACTAATGGATCATCAACCTGAGTGATATGAGTTTCACTCTCCAATGGAAGAGTGGGATCGACTGTACTTGAAATTAGATCAATCACTCCGTCAGTTGACGATAGGTTGGGAGAAAGTTTACGGTAACCAGTTGGAAATTCTTGCTGTGGAATAGTAAGGTTTTCCAACAATTTTGAGGCTTCATCCATGTGAGGGCAAATGTGATTTTGATGACTCCCTTTGCATAACTTACAAGGAAACCTAACTTTACCCTTTTTCCCAGGAACCTGACTATCACTGGTTGATGGATCAATGGAAATTTGATGAGATTTTTCTGACCATACTTCCAAGACCTTTGGAATACTAGGACAATTGATAATGAAGTGGTCACCCTTACAAATCCTGCAAGGGTATTTGGGTTTACGATGCATGTTGGAGGTTTCCTCAACACAACTAACACTTGCAGCCACGGTTGACTGGTCGAATTTTTTCTTATCTTGCTTCTTCTTCTTCTTCTTCTTCCCTTTCTTCTTCTTCGCCACCTGGTTACTAACGTCAAGGATTTTACCAAGCGAAGAGGAAGAAATGGAGGAAGAAATATTAGGCAAAGAAGGTAAAGGGTCAACAGAAGGTTGGTGATGTTGAGATGGTGAACTCTGTTGAAGTGAAGCATCCGGTTGAGGTGGAACAATTGGAGTGTTCGGGGCCAACGAAGTTGAAAATAACCATATCGGTAAACCTATTGTAAATCCAAGTAATGACAAAGTAGCCATATAAGGAGGACCAACATTTCCAAAGCAAGGAAAAGTACTAGGAATCTCGTTAAGAGGGGTTCCTTGGTTGGTAAATTCCGGAACAGTTGCCATTATATTCAACTTTAGTGAATTTTATTAACAATTTAAAACTAAAATTAACAATTAACAATTCACACCTAACAATTAAAATTCACAATTCACACCTATGGTCTCTAAAAGTAAAAACAAACAAATTAACACGTGCTATCAAATCTAGGAGTCAAACCACACACAAACAGTAACTTCCTGTACTAAAAACACTAGTTGGTGATGAAATCCAACATCGTAGAATTTAATACAGAAAGGGCGGTTGGACCAGTTACCCCGACAACCTGCTTAATGAAACAGACTGGCACAAGTTTCTTCACAAAACCATCTCGAGTGAAGAGAACCCCCCAGAGAGTCCAAGTGAGTATAGTCGACGTCTGCTCCAGGTACAATGAGATATTTCCTTCACCGTCACCTTAGGAAATAATCTTAAGTTTATGGACACTAAGGTTACCAACAACAAAAAATACAACTGGGGGAACAATGTACGATCCCATTCTACGCGCAAGGGCAGAGTAACAAATCTCAATCCCCTTGAAGGCTCCTCGACATGGTCAATCCGAGGTTTACCAACAAGTGACCCCAGGCTCCTCGACAATGGTTAATCCGAGGTTTACTGTTTGTAATGCGCGCATATCTTCTATCTTCTCCGATGAAACAAAATTGATTGTCTCAAAGGTTTGGACATGATCTTGTGATTAACTCCTTTAAGAGAAGCGTCCCAGAATGTACCAATTACAATTGGATTTATTTCCTACTGCAAGATTTATCTACTTGTTTGTTTTATTTGCTTTGGAAAGTTAACTACAACCTATTCCAAAGCACTAATCCCGAGCTAGATTGGTGGAAAGAGCCCTAAAAATGTAAAAATTACTAGATGAATTTTAATTAAGCGTTGTGTTATTTAGGCTGTCATTACTCAAAAGGGTAAATGGATATGAAACCAATAGTGTTATGACCCGACCCAAAACTGAATGCAATCGAATATGATAATGTAATCTTTTCAATTCGATGAATCCTAACTAAAGTAAGGAGAGAGTTTCCATTCACTTCCAACAATGCAAAGATTGATAAATAAGAGAAAATATAACAAATTCTCTAATGCACTAATTTCATCAAGAAAAACTAATGCAAATCAATCCCAAATTTTTTATATTTTTGTTTTATTTTTTATTTTTTATTTTTAAAACAAACATAAAAACATCTAAATTCAAATCAAAGAAAAAATCTAAATCTACAATTGATTTTTCAGAATGTAAACTATGCAATTGTAATCTATGCACAATTCACTTGAAAAGTATGCAAATGTAATCTATGCACATTTTTCATTCATATTCTGAAAATGAGAATTCTAATTATGCAAATGTGATCTATGCAAGAGAATTCTCAAACAAAAGATGATTCTAATGTAATCTAAGAACCAATCAAGTGCAAGTAAAGAAAATTGGGTGAGAGTTCCAAAGATCAAAAAACAAAAACACTCAAAGGTGATTAACACTCATACAAAATTTAGCCCCTCCTCATACACTCATACACCCATACAAAAAGATGCAAAATTGTGAAAATTCTGAGAAAAACCTCCAAGTAATGACCAAAGGAAATTAAATTAAGAATTTCTCAAAAAAGAGACTCAAAACACCCAATTAACTTAACGAAGATTGATGAGATGAAAAATTTACTGAAAGAAACTCATAAAAAAGGCTTTTTTAAAAAAAAATATAGATCTAGGTAGATGCTAAGAATCCTAAATCAAATCTAAACTAAACTGAAAGAAGAAATCTAAAGCTTTTCAAGAATTTTAACAGGGTCTGCAACAATGTGTGGTCCCTAGAAAAGTTCAAGAAAAACAAAAAAGACTTCAAAACTTTTCAAAGAAAAGTAAATCTAAGTTACCCAAAACCGTACAAATCAATCAAAAATCAGAAAAAAGCATTTTCTCAAATCAAAATAAAGGAAAATCAAAACAAGTTCTTTCCCCAGCAGAGTCACCAATTTTTTGGCTGGATAAATCGATCTTGCGGACAAGATCGATCTCCCTAGTGTCAGAAGACAATCTAGCAACAAACGGACAACTAAGTTTATCTTTCTCTAAATATATTCATTTTACAAATAAATTATATTAAGATTTTGATCCTACCTTAGATCCAAATGCTTATTTGCAGCCGTAGCTCTTTTGTCACATCAATAATCCTTTCGTCGCAACAATAGTTCCTTCGTCGCAACAAAGTGTCGTCTTTCATCGCAACAAAGTGTTGTCTTTCGTCGCAACAAAATGTCATCTTTTTAGTCGCCTGAAAGTGTCATCCTCAAAAGACCTGCAATCAAAAACAAGAAAATATTAAATAGCACCTGTATAACAAATAATTATAAAACATACTTATCATAGTGATCCAGGAATCTATGAAATAAATGATCAAACGACAGCTTATTGAAATAAACAATCGAATGAAAATTTATTGAGAAAAAAAAAACTTGATTGTATTAATCTTAAAATAATATAAAAACCTTGCAACCTTAGCCTCGATGTTGAACAGGCCTTCCGAGGGTCTGAAGCAGGAGTGTCCTCTACTTTGATAAGTCTTGCACTCTTCCTCTAGGAGCACATAGAGGTATGTGATCTTTCCTCTTAAAAGCTCAGCGGAAAAAAGTCTAAATCTCAATAGCACTTCACCTCAATCACACACTAAATCTTGAACTCCCTTTGAGGCTACCCAATGCCTCTTTTTATAGAGTAGATGAGGATGTTAGGGTTCCACCTATGAAGGGATAGAATCCTCCTTCAAAGGGATAGGCTCCTCACATCAAGGGATTAGTTCCTTAAGGTGTGGGATGCATGAAACTTATAAGAGCGTACTCATCCCCAAAATATCTCATCTAGAACCTTCTAGAATTGACCAAAATTCAGCTTTTTAACATTACTTTCTCGCTTTTTTTACTTTGGAGGGGGTACGCAGGAATTACACTAGAAAATTGTGTTCTAGAACACATTTTCTCTTCACATTACCTGCGTACCCTAGCTAGGAACGCAGGTAAGCCTCACATTACCTGCGTACCCAAGTTTTTTGAGGTTTTTGGGGTTTTTTCTCCTGTTTTTGGGCTTTACATGAGGAGTAAAGGTTGTAATACTTGCACAGGAGGTAAGTATGAGTGTCAATGAGCTCATACAGTCAGCAGAATGTCAGGGTGACAGTTTATAGTGCAACAAGGAGAAGATAGGTGTCAAACATAGAAATTAGAATTCTCTTCAATATGGATAAGGGAATCCAAGATTGTAATGATGACTCTATAAGAGGCATGAAGTCGAATTGCTAAAGGTTGGAAATTTTCATTAACAAGTAAACTATGTTATTATAGCAGACTGTGTGTTTTCATCTTAATACAAATATTGGCTTTACTACTGAGGATTCAGAAAGAGTTTTTGGTGTTTGATATTCCTATGGCTTTCCTCATCTACCTATTTGCAATGGTATGAACATCTGTTACTTAGAATTCATTAGAAAATGCTCTAACTTCCTGCATATGTTTATAAAATGTGTTTTATTCATTGTGTTACTGTTTTGATGATACATCTAAAACTCTGAAATACCCTGACTTCCATGTTAAGCTAATTTTGATGTTTTGTTGAAACATACCTTGACTCTCTATCCCAATACATGTTTGTTGATTAGTAATTCAACCAGTTATACACTTTTATCCAATTTATTCCTAGAGTTAGCCATCTAATCCTTAATTCAAAATCTTAAACCTATTGAGAGAGCCCTCTCAGTTTGAGGAGGCTAATCCTCAACTAAAAGTTTGGTTTGAAATATTTACTTAGATTCTACTTGACCAGAAGCCTATCAGGGTCATATTTTGTGATAACATTTTGGTGCGTCTACCGGGAGCCTGAAGATTATTTATTCCCGAAATCAAGAAGCTGAACTCTTGAATGTAGAAGGAGCTCAGAATGTTTTTTGAGGCTGCATATACCTTGGTGACTCTATACATTTTCAAAAGTTTAAAGGTGGCTTCGAGAAGAAGATACACACAGAGCAATCCTGATCCCCATCCACCTACCATTGTGGATAATCTAGGTACTCCACCTCATTCAAAATCTTTGTCCTCTGAAATATTAAAAAGTCCTTAAGATAAAAGAGTTGATGATAAGATTCATGAAGTGTTCTTTAGATCAGAAAGTGAAAAGGAACTCATTGATATTATCTTAGACCTGCAAAAAAGAGGAATTGACACTTCAGCCTTAGTAACACAAGAATACAAGGAAGAATTTTGGGATGCTGTTACCTCTGAACTGTTGTTAGAAAAAGAGTCTTTAGATAAACTCAAATAGCTTGACCATTTTAAAGTCTTTCTGAAATCCAATGCTGGTTTACCCCTTCCAAATTGGAGCTCAATTGTTAGTGGCTTGCAGAAAAAAGGTATTCCTCCTCATATCAGTTCTTCATCTTCTTTTTCTGCCATTCCTAAAACTAATGTTCATCCTTTAAGCATGGTTGCTCCTGCGAGGTATGCACCACTTGTACTCCCTACTTTTTTGCATGACCTTCCTAGTAAATATGCTGCTAGGATTCCCACTTGGGGTAGTGATTAAGAAATCACAGCAGAAGAACATGTAGATAGATTTAATGATTTTACAAACAAAGAATAAGTTGATGATGAATATGTGAAGTTAAGACTGTTTGCTCAAAGTTTTACCGGTGAAGTTAGAAAATGGTTTAAGGCTCTCACACCAGGAAGTATTCAAACTTGGGATGAGTTTGAAGATAATTTTTTGAGAAAATGGGGAAACAAAACCAATCCAGTTCAAGAACTTACTGAAAATAACAGCCTTAGAAGGGGAGTAGATGAATCTTTCAAAAACTTTTCAAACAGATTTAATAGAGTTTTTGATTCAATTCCAGCTCATTTGAAACCTTCAGAAGCCCTATCACAAATGAGATATGTTGAAGAATTTTATTATGAATTTTCCATCTTGTTGAGAGAAAGAGAACCACCTACACTTTCTAAAATGAAAATTGATTCAGTAAAGGTAGAGGTAAACATGATAGTTGCTAAAATATCAAAAATGGGGAAAAATAAATTGAAAGAAAAGGAGAAACCTTCCACTTCAACTTCTGAAGACAAATTTGACTCAATGATGAAAACCATGGAGAAGTTGACGGATAGGTTAGCACTTGGAAGCACCTCTGCTCCTCCTGTGTAACATGAACCTCAATTCAGAAATCCTCAATTTAGGAGACCTCAAAACCAACAAAGGCCTAGAGAAAATAGAAATCAGGAGCCTGATCCTCAAGTGAGGCCTCCTTTTCAGCAGAATTTGGTAGATGATGAAGATGAGCCTAAAATTTATGAAGAATCTATCCATTGTCTTGATGAAGAGATGTCAAGAATTTTCTTGACTAAAGAGGAGCACGATGAGTCAAATTTCACTAATCAAGGAGAAGAACCATCAGATTATTTTAAGGGATGTCAGCATGCCATTTTTGAGATGAAAAAAAAATGTAGTCATAGAAACAGAAATGTACCTATCATTGCAAACAAAGCGGAACCTAAGAAAGATGCTCCAAAGGTCTCTAAAGCCAAAAATGATACCCCACAGATCGCTAAAGGTAATAAAGGCACTCAACTTCCTCCTCCTATCAAAGAAGCTGAAAAATCTGTTTTTGTTTTCAACCTTGAGAATGAAATTTCAAAGATTAAAATATCAGTCTCGTTTAGAGAGATTCTCAAGGTAAATGAATATAGAAGCAAGATTGTTAAGTTGTTAAACTCACAACCAGGAGCTGCTGATATTTTGAATGTCCAAGAAGATAATCCTACTATATATTTGGGTCCAAGGTTAGAAGAGGAACAAAATGAAGAGTTTCCTCCTTTCTATGTAAGCACTAGCATACATGATATGAATTTACATAATGCTATGTTAGATTCAGGGGCTTCTCACAACCTTATGCCCAAATTAGTCATGGAAAGGATGTGATTACAAATCACAACACCATATAAGGATATATTTTCTTTTGATTCAAAAAGATTTCAATGTATTGGTCTAATCAAGGATGTTTTTGTTGGTCTAACACAAATCCCAACAAAGACAGTTGTTATGGACATTGTTGTGGCTGATGTTCTGCCAAATTTTGGTATGCTATTGTCAAGATCATGGGCAGCAAAAATCAAAGGTATAATGCAGATGGACCTTACCTATGCCACTATTCCAGTTTTTGGTGAATAAAGGAGATTGTATCGGGAGACTAGAATGGCTTACATGGTAAGTAACAAAGATAAACCTTAGAATTTTCCTATTTATTCCTTTTATACTAAGCTTGGATCTTCCATTATTTTAAATGAGTCAGCTGATAGTGTTGAGGAAGAAATGCATTCAAAAATTCAACAAATAGAAAATTAGAAAGTAAGTGACGAAGAGATGGAAGGATGGTGGTCATTGTACTTTGATGGATCAGCAGGAAAATAAGGGGTAGGAGCAGGGATTTGGATTACAAGTCCAAATGATGAGAGTAAGTTTTATTCTTACAAACTAAATTTTGATTGCACAAACAACATGGCTGAATATGAATGTTTGATTTTGGGTTTAGATCTTTTGAAAAAAATGAAGGCTCAAAATATTTCTATTTTTGGAGATTTATAACCATTATTAGACAAGTTGAAGGTGTTTATCAAAAGAAGGATGTAAGAATGAGAGCATATAGGAATCTAGTTTTAGACATTTTGGAAAAATTTCAAGCCTATTATTTCACTATCAAAACTAGAGACCAAAATTCTATTGTTGATTCTTTGGTTGTCTTTGCAAGTATTTTCATCATTCCTATGCATTCTTCTGAAAAATATGAGATTGAGGTTCGCCATAGACCAGCTATACTAGATAATTTCACAAATTGGAAAGTTTTTGAAGATGATCAACAGGTAAATAATTTTATTGAGTTGAAAGAATAATTTGAAAGTACCCTAGTAGATCAACAAAACATGTTTGTTGAATCAAAAGGAAATTAGAAAGTTTTACAACTAAAGAATAATTCAATACCAAAGGGTATTATTCCTCTTGAGAAGCTTTTTGATCAGAATGATGTTTCTAAATCTCCAAAGGCACAATTTGATGAAGAGGAAGTAGAGAGTTGTAATCTTGGTACATTAGCTTTGCCTAAAATGATCAAAATTTCAAAGTGTCTTTCAGTTGATATGAAATTCAAATATATTGATATGATGAAAAGGTTTATTGATGTCTTTGCATGGATTTATGTTGATTTAAAGGAGTATGATTCTTCCATTATTCAGCATACTATTCCAATCAAAGAAAATGAGAAACCATTAAACAGAAGTTGAGGAGAATTAACCCCCTTTTCATGCCATTGATTGAAAGGGAGATTAAGAAACTCTTTGATGAAAAGATCATTGTCCCAATCAAATTTTCAAATTGGCTTGCAAAATTAGTCCCGGTGAGGAAGAAGAGTGGAGAAATCAGAATTTGTATTGACTTCAAAAGTTTGAGTAAGGGTTCACTAAAGGAAAACTATCCTCTTCCTAAGATGGATTAAATTCTACAAAATATTGTTGGTTCACAAAGGATGTATATGCTTGATTTTTTTTCAGGTTACAGTCAGATTCTTGTGCACCCATATGATCAAGAAAAAATAGCCTTCACAACGCCATGGGGCACATTCATGTATGCCAAGATCCCTTTTGGTCTCATGAATGCATCAGCCACTTTCCGAAGAAAAATGGATATTGATTTTTCTGAATAAAAGGATAAGTCAGTGATTTTTTATCTTGATGATATAACAATCTTTTCAAATAAAGAAGAAGATCATTTGAATCACCTAGAGAAAATTCTGTTGAAATGTAGAAGGTTTGGTATCTCTCTTAATACTACTAAAATCATCTTTTCTTTAACATTAGGAAAATTACTTGGTCATATTATTTCTAAAGAAGGAATTAGGATTTATCCTAATAGAGTTAATGCAATTCAAAAGGTAGATTTTCCAAGAAGTAGGAAAGAGATTCAATCATTTCTTGGGAAAGTCAATTTTGTTAGGCGTTTCATTCCTAATTTTGTTGAGATTGTCAAAGATATAGCAAGGATGTTAAAGAAAGGATTTGATATTAAATGGACAGTTGAAGTAAAGAAATATTTTGAAGAAATCAACAGGGCACTCACAAAAGCATCGATACTCATCAGTCCATATTTTTACAAATAATTTATGGTTTTTACATTTGCTTCTGAAAACATAATTGCTGAAGTTTTTCTACAAAAAGGAAGGAAAGGTATTGAATGGCCTATTTCTTTCTTTAATAGAACATTAGCGAATGTTGAGCTGAAGTACAATATTCTGGAAAAATAGACCTATGCTTTTTTGAAAGCTATAAAATATTTCAGAATTTATATTCTACATTCTCACATTATGGCATATGTTCCAAGTGCTGTGATAAAAGGCATTCTAATTCAAGCAGATCCCGATGGTAAGAGGGGAAAATGGATCGCCAAATTGCTAGAATATGATATAGACATCAAACCAACCAATTTGGTGAAGGGACAAGGCTTGGAAAAACTAATGACTCAGTCAAATTTGGACTGTCTTGACATAAATCTAAATGCAGAAATATCAGAAATTTCTGAAAATGAGGAAGAATTGGTCCAAATTGATGAGAAATATCTTACTTCAGAGTGGTATAAGGATGTGGTTTTTGTTCTATAGCATAACAAAGCTCTTGCTGATCTAACAAAGTCCAAAACAAGGTTTGTTAAGCTAAAATATTTGAGATATTTTTTATATGACAGAAATCAGTTTTGGAAAGATACAAGAGGAATTTTGTTGAATTGCTTACTTGAAGAAGAAGTTGAAAAATTCATTGAATAATTTCATAAGGGTGATTGCGGAGGACACCATTATTGGAATGCTACAACAAATCATATTATAAGAGCTGGATATTTTTGGCCAACAATGTTTAAAGACATTTACAAAAAAATCGCTACATGTCATGAATGCCAAATTTTTGAAGGAAAAAGAAAGCTTGTACCTCTATCTTTGGTTCCTACCTATGTGGAAGCCCCTTTTCAGTAGTGGGGGTTAGAATTTATTGGAGAGATACATTGATCATCATCAGGGCAGCATCGTTGGATTCTCACAGCAACAAACTACTTCACCAAATGGATAGAGGTTATACCAACAAGGCAAGCTAATGACTCTATAATTATTTCTTTTCTAGAGAATAATATATTGTCTAGATTTGGCTGTCCCATGAAGATTATAACAAATAATTCTCAAGCATTTAAGTCCAAGAAAATAATAAATTTCTACCATCAATACCATATCACTCTTGGACACTCTACAACATACTATCCGCAAGGGAATTGTCTTGCTAAATCATCAAATAAGAGCATTGTAAGAGTCATCAAAAAGGTATTGTAGGAGAACAATAAATCTTGGCACTTAAAGCTGAAGTACGCCTTATGGTTTGATAGGATTTGTACAAAGAGGTCAATTGGGACTTTGCCATATGAATTAGTTTATGGTGCTGAAGTTGTTTTTCCATCATCACTAGGGGTACCGGTCATGAAGTTAATTCAAGGACTTGAAGAGGAACCAATTGCCATTTAGAGGAGGATCAATCAGCGGATAGCCTTGCAAGAAAAGAGAAATGAAGTCTATGACAGACATCATCAAGTTCAAAACAGAATCAAGAACACATTTGATAATAAGATCAAAGAAGACAACTTCCAGCTATAAGACAAAGTGCTGAAATGGGAGGCCAAAATTGAGGAAAAGGGCAAGCACATTAAGTTTGAGAATTTATGGAAGGGTCCTTTTAATATTTTTGGTTTTCATGGGAACAACACTTATATATTGTAGGAAATTGATGGAGGATCATATGCTAGAGGGTCTGTTAATGGCAGGTTCCTAAAGCATTATGCTTGCTGAAGTTTTATCAGTCACTCATGACATTGTACATATTCCATCTTTGTCAATTTTATTGCTAAGAATGACAAGCTGAAACAAAGATCTTATGCCCAAGGTGAAGGTGCAAACAGTTTGAAGAAGATGCTTGTCAACACAAATTTTTGTTTTTATCAAAAATGGATAGCACTGGAGCTGCAGGTTCTTAGTGTACCACAGGGGCACACTATCGCAAGTGGAGGCACTGTTAGCACTATAAATTTTTCTTCCAAACTTGGACAATTTGCTTTGTTCATAGTCATGGTTTTTAGATAGGTGTTAAGTCATTTTAAGTTTTTAGGGGTTAAGTGATAGGGTTAGAGTCTCATTTTCATTCATAGAATAAAGTCCAACAACCTTATTTCATACCTTGAGAGTCTCATGTTGTGTTCAGAAAGTCTAGTTTCTAGTCATTTAAAAAAAAATTGAGTAAGCCACGAAACCAAGTTTTTGTAGCATAGACAGTGTTAAAAACTACTTTTGTGCTATGAAAACACTTTTCTTTTCGTAGTGCAAAACCCTGAAATTACATTAGGTGCGCTACGAAATTGGGGATTCGTAGCATGTCTTGTCAGTTATCAAATTCATCAAAATTCGGTTAATCCTACATGATTAGATGTCAGCCACGAGTCGTTTCTCACGCATGCAACCATTAATAGTCATCATGACATTCGTTAGAGGTCATTTATCTTAGTCATTTTCAAATTTGAAAAGGGCTGGCTTTTGGTTTTATTGTCTCATGAAAGAAACACATGATGCATACCCTTTTCCGAATGGTAATCTCATGGTAAGAAGAAACCAAAGCTTCTCTCATTCATCAAGCGAGGCTAATTATTATTTTCAAGCAAGGCAGTGTCCCTAATCAAGCAAGGCAGTTTACTCTGAAATCAAGCGAGGCTATTGATTACAGGTTTTCAAGAAGCACAAAGGAATTTCAAGGAAAGGATGATAGAGGAAAGAAAGAACCACAGGTTAGGCCACTATTTAAGGACGAAGCCTGAAAGCATAGAGGCTCTAACCAAGGAAAAATTAGTTGAGGAGGCCTTCAAGAAGACATGATGTTGGAAATTCTGTGAAAAATTTCAGGGAGGTCATAATCAAGTGACAAAAGAGTTTGCTCTTCATTTCAAAAGTTCAAATACAAAAGTTGGAGTCTTAAACCTGCCAATTTCCCCTGATATCATATCATTAGTGACAAAGATTCCAAGGGGAGAAGAAAGAAGACTATGGCAACGACCTCCAGACAACGCTCTGATGGGCCTCTAAATTAGACATAAAATAAGGCCCATCTAACCTTTCTTAGACCCATCTACCTTCCTTATGCACATAAAAGGATATATTAAATCTCTCCTTATGCACTTACTAATGTTTTCTTATGCTTTAATATGTTCTTAGGAAGGATTAAAGGTAGTTGCATATTTTTTCCTAATATTGGCTATTTTTGTAGAATATTGTGAGAATAATTGGCATATTATATAGATTTGGAGAAGGAGATGATTTAGGGACTTGCTCCCTACCAATGGAAGATCAGGATTGGAGAATAAAAGAGCACAACATAAAGAAATTAGGGAGAAATCTTAGAGATATTCAAGGAGATTGCCCAAACTCCTTAACTCTCAATGGCAGAAAAAGGATCCTCATTAGATCCCCCTCTAGCAATTAAAATTCCAGAGGTAGCTAAGAAACTCAAGCCCAAGTGCACTCAAGCCATACATCACTTGGAGTCTCCAGCAAAATGAATTCCAAGAGGCAACCAAGCAACTGAAGACGAAGGTCACTTAATCTATGTTTACTTGGAGTCAAAGTGGACTCAATCAAAATTTTCAAGGGAGCTTTTTTTAGCTTCCTTGTAGAAAAACTAGAGCAGAGATATAGATAGGAAGGGTTTAGTTAGTTAGCCAACGACTTGATTCTAGTCGACTTCCATTTCACTCCACTTCCATTCCATTGGATTCAAAGTTTTACTGAAAAGCCATGAGTCTCTATTAAAACTTTGATGGATGTAACATACTATTTTTTCTGAAATGAGTAGAAATATTCCCTTTTTATTGATCTAGTTCCAGACAGTTGGGATCGTGGGTTAGGGCCCAACCCATGTACCTCACCTTCTCTGTTATTTCCATTATTTTCTTTCATGTCATTTAGCTAGTTTTTCTTCTAAACATTTAGCTAGTTTGCCGGTGTTTTTATTGATGTTTTAGTTCACTTCCTATTATCTTTTGCTGTAGATTTAATCTTCTTACAGAGTGGTAGAATAGTGATAAACTCCATAAGAGGTCATCCCTCCCATCTCAACTCTGTCAATAGAGCTCAAGGAGGGTAGACCTTTTCCCACAGACCAAAAGTGGTTTCTCGCTTATGATTTCTTGGAAATAGATTAGATTCGTGTTTAGATCCACATGAACATATTTTCTGTATTTCTTGCATAAATAGGGAGGTCAATAATAGGTACAAGAAGCATAGCCCAAAGGGAAGTTCTCCAGCATCTCCTACTTCATCCCCCATCTCCCTTCCATCTTTGTTGTTAGGATCTGCGCACTACTGTTACACTCCACGTTTTTCCACTTATTCTCACTACCTTCCCCTTTTTATGAAAAACACATGAAAACCATTAAAAACCACTGAAAACTAGGCCTCTACCTTTTATCCTCAAGACTCACGCCATTGTACGTCGCACTTCAAAAATCACAACATTTAACATTTGCTTAAACACTTACCGCTCGTTCATTGCGATTGTGATATTGTGACATCCCATATCGCAAATCAAAATTTTTCCCTTTCTTCTTTTGAACGCCAGGTCATCTCCATTGCAAATCACACCCTACGTATTTTATCCTATAGCAAATCACACTTCACTGAACTTACCACATTCACAGATCACAACCCAAAACCTTTACCGTATCACAAATCGCACTTTGCTAAACTTACCACATCGCAGATTGCAGCCCACAACCCTCACTCCATCACAAATCGCACTTCGCACATCTTAGTTCATTATGTTAAGTCCTTACTTCTATCCATATAAACTTGTGATATTATGATTTTCGACCTGCCACGTCACTCATCGCACTTCGCACTTCACACAATTTAGTTTATTCCGTTAAGTCCTTACTGTTATCCATTTAAACTTGTGAAGTTGTGATTTTGACATCACACATCACAGCTTTTGTCATCCATCACACTCCGCCATTACACTTTTGATCTCTTTCTGCTCCAAAGTCATTTATCACATTATAATAAAGTTTTCTAAGGATTTAACCCCCTCTTTCCGCTTCCAAACCTTGTTTCACGTGTTAAACCCCTCATTAGCCTCTTTTAGCCCTTTTTCTTCCTCCAAGATGTAAATTAAATATTTTTAATTATAATTAGGTTATGGATAGCCTAGTTGCATGGATAGAATCATGGTAGATAGATCACAGGGTATGTAGAGTGCATTAAGTGCGGGTTAGAATTAGTTTCATTTCTGCTATTTTTTTCTATGAATTAAATTAGTTTCATTCTTGTCATTTCCTTTTAGCGATTCAGTTTAGTTCCCTTTCTTGTCATTTCCTTTCAGAAATTCAGTTTAGTTTCCTTTCTGTCATTTCCTTCAATCAATTTACTTTCCAGTTGTTCTCATAGTTTAAGAAATAACACCAATTCGTGAAGCAGAAGAGGATGACATGAACATAATGCATATTTTGTGTATATAGCACTGTTACCTCAAATTTTGTACGAACTCCAGGATGATAAACCAAAGTAGGGCATCCCCTCAGAGTTGTATCACTCATGGTGCAATACCAGAGCTCACCACTCTTTGGCATCATTGGCAGGGAGGTGTCTAGTAGATGTTTTGATTCTGTTTTAGAATTATTTTTTTCTTTCCTTTTTCATGTTGTTTATGAAATATTGAAAAATACAAAAAAAAATGATTTTCATGACTCATAGGAGTAGGGATACTAAGAATGTTTTCACTATATATATATATATATATATATACATACTTCTCCAATACCAACCCCCCCGCACTTGACCACCACGTGGTGCGGTAAGAACCACATGACGATATGCTTTTGAAGGAAGAAGAGATGGATGGATATGATTAAAAAGAAGAAGATCTTATTGGGTTTCCCATTCAAGATATGGACATCAGTGTACTTATGAACAAAATCCCTCCATCTTTCCTTCCCAACTTCCATAGTATGAGGAAAGAGGATCCAGAAACATTTCTCTTTGAATTTGAGATACTTTGTAGGTCTTATGGCTACTTATCATGCACTCAAAAACTGAGATTTTTTTCTACAATATTGAAGGATAGACCTCTTCAATGGTTCACGAGTCTAGGTCTTAATTCAATAAGATCATGGAATGATATGCAAAAGATATTTCTAGAAAAATATAAAGATCGTTATCTTAGAGAAGAAATTTTTAGAATGAACCAAGAATAATATGAGAGCCTTGAGGATCTAATAGAGAGGTTTAGGTATAATGTTAAGAGGGAAAAATTGCATCATCTATGATTTGACACACTAAAAACCCTCTTACTTAGAAAAATTATGGATGAGTGGATTGATCTCCTTAATATCATGAGTAGAGGAGATCTATACGAATTTTCATTTGAAGAAATTTGTGAAACATACAATCACATATCAAGAGGAAGGGAAAGAGTAAGTAAATCAACATCAACATTGGTAAGGCAAGATGAACTTGGAAATTTTCTTGATAACTTCAAAATAGAAACTATTAGCAATCTAAGTGAACAATTAGAAATGTTAAGAATGAAAAATGAGCAAAGAGAAGAAGTTGATATTTTTGTTATCCATGCATAATCATACGCTACTAAATGTTGTTCATCATTCCCCGGGTTTAAAGAATTTTACCAAGAAGACAATGGAGCAAGGCAATCACCAAAGAAGCTATGTTATGTAGCTCCAAGGATACCCTGGAAACCTAGTCAACTTGATATCATGCAAGGATCCACTTCACAATTTCAAGCTTATTCACATCCATATGAAACTAATTGGGATACACTCCCTCCTTGGAAACCTTTTCCAACTCACCCTCAAAACCAATCCTAACAACATGGTTCGAAAGGTCCTTATTGGGAAAATCCACAATATCCTCAATATTTCCCTCCATATCCTCCATACCCAGCTCCATGTTATCCATACCATCCACCTCTACCACAACCACAACCTCGACAACATCCATCTCATATATCCACCCCCACTCACCTACTTGTACCACCATTTCCAAACCCACACCATGAAGTATCTCAATCCATTTATAATGCTAAGGTACAACACTACCAAACATATCCTCTTGATCTAAATGGTCTGCATCTTAGTTCAAGAAAGGTATTGCAAAATAGAGACCTTATTAATGTCATTGCATGACAACATCAAGAAAAAAGAGATTCAAATGAGGAGATCAAGGAGTCAAGTGTTACACTTGATGAAGATCATATATCATAATCAGGTGTTGAGAGAGTTCCCTCATGTTTACCAGCATGTCCTCCATGTGTTGAAGAGAACAATTAGCAAAAAGAGGAAGATTTGACTGTCCTAATATAGGAGGACATACAAGGTGATCCAACTGAACAAGTCAACTAGGGGCATCATAACTATATTGACATATGGTTCCAAACAATCATTAAGTTGCAGCAACACACTTTTCTCCAATAGTACTTGATACAATCCCAGTCAAAGAAATTCATCTCTTATATTCAGGTACATTCCAGAACATGTATTCAAAGCGTGCACCTCATTTTATTTTCCATCTTGATGTACACATGGTTCCATTGGAAGTATTCATATACTTGAAAAAGGTTTTTTTTTTTTTTTTCAATTAGAGTAGGAAACTGCAAAAAAAAAGGAGAGAGAGAAAAGGGAAAAACAATAAAATATTAGCTAAAAACCTCTTTTGAGGCATTTGAGATTGGCTCACTAATTGAAAACCTCCATGAGGCGGTCATTGGGTTGAATAAAAGAGAAGAAAATAAAATATCCTAGGTGAAAATCTCCTTTGAGGTGCCTAGGAAGACCTTCTAGTTGAAAACCTCATTGAGCCAGCTGGTAGGCCTCCAAAAAAAAAAAATATGTACTTCTCCATGTATCTCTCTCTAATGAATGCAAGTGATCTCCAACCTTTGCAAGAAGAACACAGCAAGTTGGCACAAAAATAAAATTTGTTCAACACTTTAGTCAAAGGTAGTCAAACTTAGACTTCCTCCTCCTATGCTCAGAAACTCCAAAAGGACCTCTAGCAGATTATCAAATGCAGCTTCAGAACCACCAAAGATAGCTTCAACAGCCATATCAACATCCTCAATATCACATGCAAAAGAAAATCAATGGTAAGGCTCAGGTATGCAATCATAAAACCCTTTCTTCGAATCTATTTTAGCTTAATAAAACATTAAAAAGTGTGATCAAGAAAGGTTTTTTATAACCAAATTTAGTAGCAGAGCAACCTCAGCCTTATCTAGCAACTAGCCTCACTTTTTTCCACCAAGAAAAGAAACAAGACAAATGTAAAAATGACTTGACAAAGTGGGCAGCAAGCAGTTCATTGTAATAAAATACAAGGAGTTCCAAAGGGATAACCAAGGGTGAACTCAGTTAACAGAAAAATGAACTCTGAGTTTATTTTGCATGCAAAAAAAAAAAATGGAAAAGAAGAGGAAAAGAAAGAAAAAAAAAAGAGAAAAAGAAAAAGAAGGAAAATAGCATAAAAGGTGGATCCACCACCTCTTACCATGCAAAATAGATTTTATTAAAGCACCTAAGCACCTCCATGCAGCACCTACAAAAATAAATGCAAGAAGAATAGCAAGAAGATTAGCAGGGGGAGTAGCACATGGGACAAGAAAAAGAAAATGAAATAAGCCAACATGCAGGAAGAACCCTAAGGCAAGGAGGATGAATAGGTTTCTCAGAGGATGAGTAATAGTTTCAGTAGGTGGGTGATGATGGGCCTCTAAATTAGACATAAAATCAGGCCCATCTAACCTTTATTAGGCCCATCTACCTTCCTTATGCACATAAAAGGATATATTAAATCTCTCCTTCTGCACTTAATAATGTTTTCTTATGCTTTAATATGTCTTGAGGAAGGATTAAAGGTAGTTACATATTTTTTCCTAATATTGGTTATTTTTGTAGAATATTATGATAATATTTGGCAGATTATATAGATTTGGAGAAGGAGATGATTTAGGGACTTGCTCCCTACCACTGGAACATCAGGATTGAAGAATAAATGAGCACAACATCAGGAAATTAAGGAGAAATCTTAGAGAGATTCAAGGGGATTTTTCACCCTCCTTAACTCTCAAAGGCAACCAAAGGATCATCATGATATCCCCGTCCAGAAATTAAAATTCTAGAGGCAACCAAGAAACTCAATACGAAGTGCACTCAAGCCATACTTCACTTGGAGTCTCCAGCAAATTGAATTCCAAGAGGCAGCCAAGCAACTGAAGACGAAGGGCACTCCATCTATGTTTACTTGGAGTTAAATTGGACTCAATCACCATTTTCAAGGGAGTTTTTGGTAGCTTCCCTATAGAATAAATAGAGTATAACTATAGCTAGGAAGGGGTTAGTGATCCAGGGTAAAATCTTGATACCCCTTAACCAAGACCTTTTACTTCGGCTGATAAATAGAATTGCATTTAATTTAAGACGTTAAAGAACTTAAATGAACAAATGTAGCTGTAAATAAGAGGAACATAAATGAACAAGATCAGCAATCATAAGAACACATCGTTTGATGACGAAGTTTGTCCAGGAGGGACTACATCTCCGGGCCTCGGTGTCAAGATGGTGTAGGCCGCTGCATTATGTGCTGTAAGAAGAGATGTACATGGATGTGCTTTCCCTATGACATACAAGGAAAAATTGCCCTCACGCAGGAGTGGCTTGAATTCTTTAAGAGATGTTCTACTGCAGAACTCTCATACATAAAGAAAGACTCCTATCAGTATGACCATAGCTGACATGTAATAAATAAGAGTAACTCGCCAATCCTGGCAAACAAGGGATCTCAACAATACACATATGAAAAGGAGCATCCCGCCAATGTGGCATAAAAGGGACTCATACATGACACAAATCCATAGCTGAAAGTACATCAAAAACAACACAAAGCAAGATCCCACAACTCATGTATCAACCGGGATCTGCAAGACATAATGCATCTCAACGAGAAATAAATGAAGAAGTACATGGAATACACATCATATACCTCATGCGGCCATTTGCTGAAGGCTGAGCAGCTCTGCGGCTGAATCTGAAAACACCATCAATCTTGTAGCGTCGAGAAAGGTGAAAATGACTGCTCACATGCAAAAATCTGACACCGGCATAGTCCACTTCCAAAAGTGGCTAGAAAATCGAAAACTCAGATGCAGAAACTGAGCATGCCATCAGACTCGTGGCGTCGAGTAGTGCTGAAATGACATAAAATTTGTCCCATTTGGACAAAGTCAAAATTTCACCCTCCTGAAAATTTGCCTCAATCGAGGTTCTGCCTGCATCTTTTCTGACTCATGGTTCCACTACACCTGCAATAAAGAAATAATAACCTCGAACTGCGTGCGTGCTGCTCCATTGTTTGGGCACACTGGTCTGCAATTAAAAAAAATATTAAACTCAAATTCCGTGCGCGCACCCCTGCTTCTCCATAGCTTGGGCGCACTGGTAAAAAGACGAGTTTATATAAAAATTGCTGGGAAGACTTACCCAAGTCCCACCGTTGGCGCATTGGTAAAGTTTAGAAAACGTTGAGGAGAAGTCGGTGGGTCAAATCCCGCCTCTCCCAGCATAGCACGCGTTTTATCCAGGGTAAAATCTTGATACCCCTTAACCAAGACCTTTTACTTCGGCTCATAAATAGAATTGCATTTAATTAAGAAGTTAAAGAACTTAAATGAACAACTGTAGCTGTAAATAAGAGGAACATAAATGAAAAAGATCAGCAATCATAAGAACACATCGTTTGATGACGGAGTTCGTCCAGGAGGGACTACATCTCCGGGCCTCAGTGTCAAGATGGTGTAGGCCACTGCATTATGTGCTGTAAGAAGAGATGTACATGGATGTGCTTTCCCTATGACATACAAGGAGAAATTTCCCTCACGCAGGAGTGGCTTGACTTCTTTAAGAGATGTTCTACTGCAGAACTCTCATACATAAAGAAAGAATCCTATCAGTATGACCATAGCTGACATGTAATAAATAAGAGTAACCCGCCAATCCTGGCAAACAAGGGATCTCAACAATACACATATGAAAAGGAGCATCCTGCCAATGTGGCATAAAAGGGACTCATACATGACACAAATCCATAGCTGAAAGTACATCAAAAACAACACAAAGAAAGATCCCACAACTCATGTATCAACCGGGATCTGCAAGATATAATGCATCTCAACGAGAAATAAATGAAGAATTACATGGAATACACATCATATACCTCATGCGGCCATTTGCTGAAGGCTGAGCAGCTTTGCGGCTGAATCTGAAAACACCATCAATCTTGTAGCGTCGAGAAAGGTGAAAATGACTTCTCACATGCAAAAATCTGACACCGGCATAGTCCACTTCCAAAAGTGGCTGGAAAATAAAAAACTTAGATGCAGAAACTGAGCACGCCATCAGACTCGTGGCATCGAGTAGTGTTGAAATGACATAAAATTTGTCGCATTTGGACAAAGTCAAAATTTCACCCTCCTGAAAATTTGCCTCAATCGAGGTTCCGCCTGCATCTTTTCTGACTCATGGTTCCACTGCACCTACAATAAAAAAATAATAACCTCGAACTGCGTGTGCACTGCTCCATTGTCTGGGTGCACTGGTCTGCAATTAAAAAAAATATTAAACTCCAATTCCGTGCGCGCACCCCTGCTTCTCCACAGCTTGGGCGCACTGGTAAAAAGATGAGTTTATATAAAAATTGTTGGGCGGACTTACCCAAGTCCCACCGTTGGTGCATTGGGAAAGTTTAGAAAACGTTGAGGAGAGGTCGGGGGGTCAAATCCCACCTCTCCCAACATAGCACGCATTTTTGTTTTAAAAACAATATAATATTGTTTTTTTTGGGCGGCCTGCCCCAACCACCTTCGCCATTTAAAATTCGTTGGAATATGTTTTAACCAATACATGCCATATTGGTGGGGAGCTCCGTGGGGTCTGGCGGGGGTCATGGCCCGCCGACCCATACATATATATATATTTTTAATATGTTTGACATGCGGTTGGGTGCTGACGGGGGTGGCGGGGGTCACGGCCTGCCACCCCTTTTTTTTAAAATAATTTTTGTTTTAATAAACCAATTATGCATTTTTAAAAATTCGGTTTTGGACCGAAGGAGTGCAATTACCCAGGCCATAATTTCGCCCGGAATCTGGCCTGAGCTTGCCGGAATCCGGTGGCCGGAAAAAGTCTAATTTTTTCCTTCCTTAAGGCTGTCCAGTCACCAAGTCAACCTAGAACTTTGACCGCTTATAACTTCTTCATACGGAATCGGAATTGAGTGCCGTCTACGCCATTAGATTCAGAAAGATGAGATCTACAACATGAACCTGGTTCGAGAATCTTTTGAACACTTTGATTTTTGAGCCTTGTACTCAAGCCTCTTGTACCTGTACCTGATTATTCCACCTGGATCAAACCTCCCCACTGAGGAGCTTTTGGTCCTCCAAAAGCATTAAGCTTTACCTATCATCAACTGTCTGCAAATGTTGTTAAAAGGCGCATCCCCAAATGACTCCTTCACCTGGCATACTTCGGAATCACGATGCAAAGCCAACACCTGCAAATGCAGAAATGCAAATGTCTGAAAAGGCACATCCCATGAAGACTCCTTCACCTCACGTACTTCGGAATCACGATGCAAAGCCAACACCTGCAACTGCTGAAATGCAAATGTCTGAAAAGGCACATCCCATGAAGACTCCTTCACCTCACGTACTTCGGAATCGAGATGCAAAGCCAACACCTGCAACTGCTGAAATGCAAATGTCTGAAAAGGCACATCCCTTACAGACTCCTTCACTTCTGTCTTTCGGAATCGGAATGCCAGCACCTACCTAAAGCTGCCATGAACATTACATTCTCAATGTGACCAATAATGACCCAGATGTTTCCATACTTGCCACGAGTTTATAACATGCACTCGGTGGTCAAGTTTACAGCAAAATGGAAATCATACATCAACAAAATTACAAGACCAGACCTCATCGTCGCATTTCGAAGTGATGGAATATCTGATTTTCTTCAATAAGTTCAGCCTCTGTTTGAATCCTCTGAGGCAACAGGTGGCTCTGTGGCAGCTGGGAGGAATCAATTTTCCTCAGATGTGGCGGTGGAGGCCTTTCTGTCTGTTAAACACTTATGATTTTATTTTAACTGTGTTTTCTAATTTGGGGGATTAGGCTTTTGATACTCAATCTTAGCCGTAATCCCCGCAAATATGTCTTCAATCTTCATTCTGCTGTGCTCTGTCTTCAAAAACTGATACTCTTTTAAATGTGATTTAACTCACAGTGTCTTGTCGATGTGCAGGCCGCACAGGTCTCTTCTCGGCATCAATGCTCATAGAGCATCAACGAAACATAGATCTTGAACCCTGCAAATGGCTTCTGTTGATGAGTCAAAGGCTTCTGTTGAATTTTTCTTTGTTTATAACAGAAAACCATTTAGTGCCTGCAAAACACAAACAATTAATCAAGAAATCCTGCGTTTTTTGGGTTTTTACTGCTTCAGAGGGCGGGGGAGAGAGCAGGGCCATTAGATGGTGCCATCCAACGGTGGAAATCAGCCAAGAGAAGGCAAAAAGGAAGGCGGAGGAAAGAATAAGGCGAAGCGATTGGGGACTATCTGATCTGGACACGTGGACGGTCCAGATCCAATCGGCGGATCGCAATCGATGGGTGAGCGAAGTGTTAAAACGCTTGGTGACAAATTTGCGATGCGATTAATTGCAGACTGTCGATCTGCGGATCAAATCGACGGCGGGAGAAGTATCGGGGAATCGCAATCGGAAGTCAGAAGTGAAGTGAACCGATTTTGCGATCGGAGAAAAGGCCGATGCGATTGTGTGATCGGAGAAAAGGCCGATGCGATTACGCAATTGGAGAAAAGGCTGATGCGATTGAGCGATCGGAGAAAAGGCCGATGCGATTGCGCGATCGGAGAAAAGGCCGATGCGATTGTGCGATTAGGCCATCGCAATCGGCGGTGGTAAACACTTAAACCGCACCAAAGGAAAATTTCCGATGCGATTGGGCGCCCAGTTGTGGGGCTTGGTTTTATATAGAACTCCGATAGGCCCTGGGCTTATGTATATAGGGGCTAATCGGGGTCGGACCTCCGGGCCTGGGCTTTTCAATCAACCCATTTGAAAAATTGCGATGCGATTGAGCGCTTCGGGACTTCGACACTTGGTCCCAAGGAAAGTCATATGAAACAAAAAGGCAGGGGGGGAGTTTAATATATATAGGCCCTAATCGCATCGAAAAATTTTGATGCGGCCTTTTCAATCTACCCATTGAAATTCCCCGATGCGATTGCGCGATCGGTCTTTTTAATCTACCCATTGATATTTAACACGTGATTTTGGCATTTTTAAATCAAACTTTGGATAAATGGGTTTTCGGGTTTTACAAAGGAAAAAGTGGATCGAGAAAAAATTTTCAATGTTTTTAAGCACGAAGGTGGGCCCACGGTATATTTATATAAAGGCTAATCGCATCGGAACTTCGGAATAGGGAAAAGACTCGCGCATTTGAAAATCTCCGATGCGATAAGCGCCGAACATGATTAGCGCTGGATTCCAGGGTGTAGGCATGTGGGAGAAAAGGTTAGGACTTAGCCCAAAGGGGCTTAAGCCTTATGCAAAAACATGTATTTTTTATGAAATTTTTTCAAGGTTTTTCAAATGGATTTGGGGGTTTCGGTAAGGTTAAAGAGAGAGTATTTAACTTTGTAAAAGTGATTTTCATGAAGGGAAGAAAAGAAATCATGAAAACAAAGGATTTTTATGGAGAAAAAGGGGAGCAAATGAAGGTTAGATTTGAGTGGGAGAAGGGAGAAAAGATGGTTTTTCAGCAGTATTTTCTCATGAATTTAGCAGAATTTCTGAGTATAAAATGGGAACAGTAATGAAGATTTCGGACAGAGGCATGGGGCCTTCAAGAGTCTTCAAGAGCCAACACTTTTTAGTAATAAAATTTGTTCTTTGAAGGCTCAAAAAAGTCTTAGCCACCTTTTTCTATAACAAATATTATAGGTGGCTAACAGTCACATCCAACCAAGTTCATTGCCCTGTGGGAGCCTGATCGTGCCGGTGCAGAAGAAGGATTAAACTTGGAGACTTTGCATTGACTAAACAAGATCATTATCTAGAATAGGTACCCAATCCCACAAATTGATCACCTTTTGGAACAACTCAAAGTGGCGAAATATTTTAGCAAGATGGACTTGAAGTCCCAGTATCACCAGGTACCAATCGAACCGTCTGATGTGTGGAAGATTGCCTTCAAAGCCAAGGAGGGCCTTTTCGAATGGTTGGTCATGCCTTTAGGGTTGACGAATGCGCCTGCAACCTTCATGAGGTTGATGGATGACATATTGTGGCCATTCACAAACTAATTTGTATTAGTGTACTTGGATGACATCCTGATCTTTAGCCAGAATTGGGAAGGGCACCTCCACCACATCTGACAGGTCCTCCAAAAATTGTGGCAACATAAGTTGTGTCCCAAGTTGGAGAAGTGCACTTTTGGCATGACGCAAGTTGAGTATCTGGGATACATTATTGATGAGAGAGGGGTGCATTTGGATCCAACAAAGATCCAAGTTATTTGGGATTGGCCAGCCCTAGCACTCTAATAGAGCTTCACAACTTTATGGTTATTGCTAATTTCTACCACAGGTTGGTGTTGGGATTATCTCATATGACTTGGCCCTTGAGTCAAGTCACCAAGGGAGGAGTGAACGAAAAAATATTTTAGTCGGAATCTCAAGAGAAGGCATTTGTATAATTGGAACATCACCTTTTCTCTACCCCAGGGCTCACATTACAAGACTTGCAACAACAATTTCAGATTGAGACAGATCCCTCTGACTATGATATTAGGGAAGTTCTTACTCAACAGGGGAATCCAGTAGAATATCACTGCGAGACACTATCTGACACAGTCTATAAGTATCCCACATATGAAAAAGAGATGTACTTCATTGTGAAGGCTTAGTGATAATGGAAGCATTACATTTTGGGGAAGGAAATGATCATCCACATAGACCATCAACCCCTGCAGTTCGTATAGACACAAGGGAAGTTGTAGAATGATCGCCATCAGAAGTGGTCAACATATCTGCAAGAGTTTCATTTGAACATCAAGTACAAGAATGGGAACACCAATAATGTTCCAGACTTCCTCATCCAGCCACCAATCGTGAAGATAACCATCATTCTCAACTCTTGTGGGCACAAGACTTATGATTGTCTAATTCTCTAGAAGAGTGATCCAGAATTTAGCCACACATACTAGACATTATTGGCGGGTAACCGAGTTCCAAATTTTCACCTCTAGGATGCACTACTATGTCACCTGGGACACCTTTGTGTTCCTTCAAGCGAGCACGCCAAGATAATTTGGGAAGTGCACTATAGTAAGGTTATTGAGAATTTCGAGGTAGAGAAAATAGTGGCAGTACTAAAGAATTATTTATATTGGCCCAACCTTTGACAGGATGTCATGAAGTAAATCTGATCCACACTGCCTGCGCCATTTCTAAATCGACCATCAAGAAGCAAGGCCTTCCTTCTATTAAGGATGGCAATAGCTGTGTTTTAGTGGTCATCGACAGATTCTCGAAGATGGCCATTTTGTTGGCATCCAAGAAGAGTATCATAGTCCCTTTCAGGTGGGCTTGGGATTCCAACCACTATGTCCCATTGACGTATCCATGCCATTTGCAGCTAGCCAGGGTGATTCAACTCATGTCTAGTATGAAGCTGCCAAGACAAATAAATTTATTGAGTGCATTCAACATATCCTCCAATAGGCTCATGACATATTAGACAGAGCTAATGCTAAGTACAAGAATTTTCATGATCAACATCGAGTGCCACACAAATTCTAGGTGGGCGACAAAGTGTGACTACATTTGTAGAAGGAGCACCTCACTGGACCCCTCCACAAGATTTGCTCGCTCTGATATGGGCTATACACCATCACCAAGTTTGTAGGGGACAATGCCTTCGAGCTTAGTATTCCACCATTCCTTGGTCTGCACCCAGTGTTCAATGTGGACTTCCTTCAGCCCTACTTTCCACCTCTACTGGACATATCCGACATGGTAGAAGAACTCACACTAATAGAGTAAAAGCACGACTGCATGGAACAAGCCACAACTGATCAGATTATGGACACACAATTTAGGACAACTCCTTAACCAAGGCAAGTGGCTCACGAGGGACCAAGTTTAGCAGAAATTTCCCCATCTCATGGAGGAACTCAATGCAATGGGGACCATTGCTTCCTAAGGGGGGACAAATGATCTAGGTAGATATTGGTGGCCACCCGCCTATTCCACTTGGACCCCCACCATTGTTTCTTTTAGTTTTTATTTTTCTTAATTGTAGCACAATTTACTATTTTTGGCACTTTTTTGGGTCCTCAAATTCGGGAACCATTTTGAGGCCCTAAACGACGTTGTTTGGGCATGAAACCTCCAGTGAATATGAGTCTTCTTGACTCAATATTCTTGGGAAACATTTTTAGTCATCGTATATATATTTCTAACGATGTTCCATATGCGTAAAATAGAGATAGTATGCCAAAGTTATGACCCTGAGAAATTGATGTAGCAATTTACCTCGACGGGGCCCATAGACTAGCGGTTCATCTCCTAGGGTTAGGTTTTTGGATGATTAGGGTTTTCTATTGTTTCTAAACAATATATAGGCCTTCGAGCCTCATTTTGACGCAAATTTTAGAGGCATGTAGCCACCACATCTCTTCTTAGAGATAAGCTACCACTGCCCTAGCTAGCTTATTTCCATTTTGTTTGTAAACAAATTTCAGTTCTTTGATATTAATGAAATGAAGTGTTATTTCCACTCCATATTTATATTTATTGTTATATGTGTATTTTTTTGTGTTCTTGCATAAATTGAGATCAATTGGCCAAATCTTTCTTTTGCACTACAAGAAAATAAAATGAGCATTTTGCATTCATGCATATGAAGCATTTCCTCTCAAATTGAGGTTTCTATCAATACTTTACTCAACCAATGATGGATGCAAGGTCTCCTTCACCAAAAACGTAATAACATATGTCGAAGAGCCTATAAAAAGTTTGTTTCAACAATCTTATTCCTATACCGTAAGTCATTTCCATTAGGTGAACTAATGTAGATATTGGTAGCTTGGGAGGTACTCCAAGACCTAGTGTTCAATATTTCAAGGTTAAAGCACCACAAAATAACTTGGGGGTGTGAAACCCAAGAGTGTAGGATTTTCACCCAAGCATGTGGGATTTTTACCCAAGCATGTGGGTGTTGGTCCATGATGATATTTCAACATGTGATGGATAAGGATGACAGTACATGTCGAAATGGAAAATTATTTGATTATGAGCTTTAATTGAAGAGAAATTATTTTTTTACCGTAGAGTATGGGTTTGTTCATGTAGACTAAGTTTCTCAGAGGATTCTTGAAGTGTTATAAGCCTTATTCCTATCATTTTATGGATCCCTCTTGACGAATATAAATAAGATGTGAGTATGGAGTTATTTCACACATCCTAGGTGAATCTATGTAGGAATTTACAGGGTAAGTTCCGTAGATCAAGAACCAAAGGTCACCGCTCACAAACATATCACAAATCAGTAAATCAGTATAATCATGTGGTTAAAACCCTCAAAGAGGGAAACAGTCCATGGCCTAAGCCAACACAGCCACTTCAGGAAATTTATTAATATAAAAAGAAAAGTTACATATGTTTCTCTCATAAATGGTTACCGGAAAAATGACACTCCATGCTCTTTAAATAGAGATCATGGACCAATCGGGTGCTAAGCCATGGATCAAGTGTTCTTAATACCGAGGTGAGAGATAACCGTCGATTCACTACAAATCATGACCATCAAATTATAAGTTACAAATGTACATGGTAAAGAAACACACTTTGCCTAGCTCTACACTAGACTAAGTTATTCTTCACTATTTCCTATGTGTCGGAATATCCTAACATCCCCCCTTAAGGATGACTTGGGATAGGATTGAAGGATTTACAAAGGTGACACAAAAGGAGCCTATTTCCTATATGTCGAAATATCCTAACATCCCCCCTTAAGAAAAAATTGGGATAGGATTGAAGGATTTACAAAAGTGACACAATAGGAGAAGGAAGGAGGCATTAGAGCCTATCCCCCCTTAATGAAAACTTTCCTGAACTCCAAGCATGGATCAAATTTTGGTAAACTTCGCTTCTGTGAGAACCTTTGTAAAGATATCGGCTACTTGATCATTGGTTGGACAACACTGCACTTCAAGAACACAATCATGAATGAGATTTCTGATGAAGTGTATGTGGATTTCAATGTGTTTCATACGCTAATTCTGAACTGGATCTTTACATAGCTGAATGGCACTCTGATTATCACACCAAACTATAGTTCAATGCTACTGATGAAGACCAAATTCAGACAGAATCTGACGAAGCCACATGGATTCCTTGCTAGCATCAACTGCACCACAATACTCTGCTTCTGCTGAAGAAAGAGAGATGGCACTTTGTTTCTTACAAGACCAAGTAATAGGTCCTGAAGAAAAAGTGCATACATATCCTGCAGTAGACTTTCGATCATGAGGGTCACCAGCCCAATCAGAATCAGTGAAACCAATCAACAGTGGAGATGCTCCTGCACTGTAATGAATCCCGAACTGAACTGTACCTTTAATATATCAAAGTATTCTTTTAGCTGCTTTCCAGTGACTTTCATGAGGTTGGTGCATAAACTGAGTGACAAGACCAACGGCCAAGGAAAGGTAAGGATGGGTATGGGTTAGATACATAATTTTACCAACAAGTTGGAGATATAAGGTAGCATGAACTTCAAGGGTAGTACAAGTGATTGAAAGCTTGACTCCAGACTGAAAGGGAGAAGGGGCTGGCTTACATTCTTTCATGTGAAAGTGGTGTAGAAGATCACAGGTGTTGGGCAGTGAAAAAGGTATGAAATTACTGTATATTTTCTCATTCTTTTACTATGGACATACTCCTTTTTGCCTTGAGAAGGTAGTTTATTATAAGAATTATGATGGGATTGGAAAGATTTACATTCATTGTAAAAGATGACTAAAGGATGCTTTTTGTTGATAAAATAGGGATTAGACGAAGCGAATAGCTGTACCAAAGCCGAGGCTGAGATCAATGTAACTGTTGTTCCATTAGCGTTGAACCATATCCAGCCAAAGGCAAGGAGATCTGAACGAATTTCCAAGAAAAGGCAGGGGACAGCTCAGCCTCGGTCAAAGCAGACAAGTTGATAACTAAACAGAGGGGAGTGAATCCCTCAGGATCCTTCGATCCTGAGGGATCGCTATTCAAACTCATATTATTCCTCGTCTTGTCCATCAGGATTTGATATATAAAGCAATGTCCTCTAGTGATCAGAGAGTCAGTTGGTTGGAGACAGTTCTTATATTCAGACATTTCTCTGCAATACTGTGTTTATTGACTCTCGACTTTGAGAGAACAACCTCTGTAATACTTTATGTTTAATTAATATCAAGTACACGTTTCATTTCATTTCTTAAGATCTGAAGTAGCCCAACAGTATTTCACTGGCGCTAAGGGCCCAGCTCTGGTGGAATTACTTTGCTATTTGTATTCTTAATCTTTGTTTATTGTTGTGTGAAGTTTTTTTTACATTTTATTTCGATTGCAGAGTTGATTGACCGTTGATTCATTAACGAATTGCATTACTATTTTATTCTTTGTAAGAAAGACATATGTTATTCATTTATTCTGCTATCGTTGTGAAGCTTTATTGTTCTGTATTCAACTCTAATTTATTATTCTCTTAGCTTATGACTCTTTGTGATCGATTGATCTGTAGTATTGGCCGGCGATAGATTGAAGTTAGTTAACTTTGTAATTGTTGTTCAAATTGTATTGCTATTCCATTTCTAGTTCTTGCTTATTTCTGATTCATAGCTTTGCTTTAGCAGATAATTTGATTACAGTTGCTGTGTATGTGTAGGAGTTACAAGATTGTTGTTCCTTTTCATCTTTTGCAATTCCTTTCAAGTTATCTTTATCAGCAAGTAGTTCGAGCTTGATTTCATTTCGATTGTTTTAAGATCACCAACTGTAGAGGACAGAGGTTATTTCTTCCAAGTCCCCAGATTAGTTATCTTGCATCGATTTCTAAGGGAAAGATTTATTGCTACTGCATCCCTGATCGATGTTTTGCAGTTTGATTTAGTTAAAGTTTCAGAGCATTTCCATTTTTAATTAGGTTCCTTTACAAGTATTTGTTTATTCTTGTATTCAGAATTCTGTACTACATCTTCACAACATTGCTCTTAGATAATTGCAGCCTCAGACAGAGTACACTCTTGAAATAAAAAGTCGCTCCCGGATTGATGATTAATGTAAGCTAATTAGGTGTTTGAAAGATACCTTTTTATGCCTCGACATTTTAGCGCAGTTGTCGGGGAGAGTGTATGCCATTTTAAAGGAGTGATGCAAAGCTGATTTTCTTCTGCTTGTGGAGAATTGGGTATTAAAGATGGAAGGTAAGAACCTGTGCACTGGGCAAGAAACACACTTGCTCATAGCCCGCTTGACAGCAGAAGTAGGTAAGCTTCTTTATTTGGGTAGGAATGAAGGTTTGTTTTATTGAATGAATAGACCAGCTAAGCAAAACAAAATTCCTCCCAAAATTGAAAAACCTAAGGGACTGGTGACCCTTGGGCGAACAACATTTATTGAAAAAATCCTTAGAAGAACTAAATCTCAGCCATCAGTAGGATTTAGAAGAACTATTTCTAGACAGCCTACTAGTTCCCTTCAGGCTACAGAGTCACCATCTAAAGCCTTTGCTGAGATACACAGTCAAATAGAGGGAATTGAGCAAGAAATTGAGAATCCTTGCATAAGTCCCCCTTAAGAAGGGAACTCTAGTAATCTCCGTGAAGGAGAAGGGGAAAAAGGAGAAACAGGAGACCCAACATCTCCTATTGAAGTAGTCCAAACAATAAATAGTCTGGATAAAGGAAGTGATGTTAAACTTAGTCAAAATCAAGGTCCTAAATTACTTCAAACAGTAGGACAACAAGGAATACTCATTATTCCAGACAAGGGGAGCACTGTCAAAGTCATTCCTGCCCCTGCTAGTCAACCTAGGAATTCCTTGGAGATCCCGGAAGGATATTGGCACATTTTTTACCAAATGGCCTAGAACCAAAATCAGAATCAGCAGACACCCCAGCAAACCTCTACGCTGCAATATCCTATAGTAGATACTGCAGTCAATGCGCCTATGAAGGCCATTCCCCTTCAACATATTCCCACATTTCATGGCTTAACATCAGAAGACCCAGATGCATTTTTGTTTGAATTTGATGTGTTATGTAGGGGATATGATTATACCACCGATACCCAAAAACTAAAGCTATTCCCTTCTACATTAAAAGGGGTAGCCTTACGATGGTTTATGGGATTAGGTGGGGGTGTCATAACTGATTGGGATCATATGAAGGCTGCGTTCTTAAAGAAATATCAAGACTATTGCAGGTCTCGGGAACTAAAGGATGAAATATTCCAAATGAAAGCAAAACCAAATGAAACCTTGGAAGAATATGTGGAACGGTTTCAATACAATCTTCAGAGATCTCCCTATGCATTCTTACCCTTACCTGATAATGTGTTGAAAACTACATTAATTAGGGGAATGAAAGATCAATGGGTTGAAACATTGAATATTATGGGAAAATGTGATATATATCAGGAAAGTTATGTTGACATCATTGATTTATGTATCAGGAGTTCAAGAGGCAATACAAGACTAAAATCAGCAGAACGTGATATGATTACAAGAGAAAACAAGACCTCTAATGAGGGTGTGACTTGTGCAGAGATTGGAAACCTGCTGGAAGATTTTAAGACAGATATACTTGGGACTCTAACAATGCAGTTCGATATTATGCAAGCAAAACAGAAGCAAGCAGAAGCAGAGCAAAATTTGGCGATATTCTGTCCTAGATGCAGAAAGAAACACAGCCACAAAGAATGTCCGTTGAATGTAATCAAATTCTGTGCCATTTGCACGAAAGATCACCCTACAGAAGTATGTCCCTCGCTTGCTGGCCTAAAATCAGTTTATAAAGAGGCAGAAGAAGAATCAAAAGTGGTATGTCTGCTTAATCAGCGCTGACAATGGTAGCCACGACAATCAAGTATGCCAACTGATCCATTTTCTTCTTTTCAGCCTCCTCACTACAATGCTCAGCAATATAGTGGAATGTGGAAAAATCAACTTCCTTTCCCCAATTGGTCACAACAACCATTCCCTACAACATCTTGGCCAAATCAAACAAATCAAAATAATTGGCCTAACTTTCCTTTCTGTCCACCATTTTGGCAAAACAATAACTATCCAACACAATGGTCCCCCTCTACCTCACAGAGTCAGGACTGGCAGCCGAACTGGCAAATACCTACAAATTAGCCAGCTAAAACAATCCCTCTCTCTCAACCTACACTTCCAGCTCCCTATACAAATCCCCAGACCAACTTAAGACCGCAACTCCCAGCCTAGCCCAACCCAAACCCAAACAATAGGCCAGTTTAGTCTGTCCAAATAATGGAACACCCAGAATTAGAAACTGAACTGAGGGAGTGCAATGATCTTCAAATAAGGTCTGGATGCATAGTAGAAATAGAGAGAAACAACGATGTTCATGTTGAAGATCCGTTACTTGTAGAACAAACATTACAGAAAGAAAAGCAAGTTCAACAACAAGATCAACAACAAGTAACAACTTCGTCTCCACCATTCCCAGAATGATTAATCATACCACGCCCATTAGAACAGCCCAATTTTCATCTTCTGGGAGAATTAAAAAATTTATGTATAAAAATCCCTCTCCTCCAAGCTATTCAAGATATTCCTATATATGCAAAAACCATTAAGGAAATATGTATAAAGAAGCCAAAGAGGAGATAAACTACCAATCCAACTGTCCAAATAGTCGGTACTTTATTTGACTTATTATTAGGGATGGAAACTCCTATCAAATATGAAGACCCAGGAAATCCTATAGTGATAGTGCAAATCAATGGACAATCATTTCCAAATGCCTTAGTTGATTTGGGAGCAGCAATCATTATCCTAATAACTACTACCTATCAAAAACTTGGCATTACATCACTAGAACCAACAACAACCTTATTGGAATTGGCTGACCGATTAGTAGTCAAACCAGAGGGTACACTACAAGATGTAATGGTATCTGTAGATTCCTGGGAATACCCTGCTGACTTCCTGGTTATCAATCCAAAGAATCGGCTAGATGGACACCCATTAATTTTAGGTAGACCTTGGTTGGCAACTGTCGATGCGTATATTAGATGCCGACAAGGCAACATGACAATAACAAGGGGCAACTATGTCAAGAACTTAGCTTTATACCCCCCAGCCCAGCCAAGTCTAGCAATAATCAAAACAAGAAAACCACCTGTATCATATCTTGTGGAAAATATGAGATCACCTCTAACTATAGAAAATTCTCTTGATTTTAAAGATCAAACAGAGGATGATATCATTAATAGTTTTGTTAATAAACCACAAATCAGATCTCATTTGTAATGTCACATGATCAAGGTAGCATTTGATAATAAAGAAGAAGAAGATCCTTTGAAAGACATTCCTGATCAAGTAATACCCACTACTTCTGTGTATAATAGCAAGATTGTAGAAATTGAGCTGGGAAAAACTCTAAACATTAACAAAAATCTGACTGCTGAACAAGAAGATAAGTTGGTCCAACTATTGCGAAAATACAAAGCGGCCTTTGCATGGGATTACCCCGATATGAAAGGAATTGATCTCAATTGTGCACACACCACATCTATATTGAAAAAGATGCAAGACCAATTCGCCAACCCCAAAGAAGACTAAACCCCCACCTTAAAGATATTGTGAAAGCTGAACTACAAAAACTATTGGATGTTAATTTCATCTACCCAATATCTGATAATAAGTGGGTCTCTCCATTAGTAGTGGTACCAAAAAAGAATGGAAAGTGGGGAATATGTGTAGATTACCGTGAACTTAACAAGGCAACACAGAAAGACCACTTCCCCCTTCCTTTCATTGACCAGGTATTAGACACATTGGCAGGAAAGAAATTTTCCTCTTTCCTGGATGGCTTCAGTGGGTACAATCAAATTCAGGTTGCCCCTGAAGACCAAGAAAAAACTACTTTTACCTGTCCTTGGGGGACATTTGCCTACCGAGTCTTACCTTTTTGCCTATGCAATGTCCCTGTTACATTCCAAAGGGCCATTCTTAGCATCTTTGCAGACTTAATAAATGAAGGTCTCGAAGTATATATGGATGATTTCACACCTTATGGGGATGACTTTAAGCCAGCATTGAAAAACTTAGAAAAGGTGTTGCGAAGATGTATTGACATTAGGCTTTGTTTAAGCAATGAAAAGTGTCATATGATGATGACTGAAGGAGTTATCTTAGGACATTATATTTCAGCAGCTGGAATTCAGGTGGACCCGATACTCTTGGATTGGGGGCTACCTATTTCATACAGGTGCAGAAATGAAAATAAGAAGATGCGTTCAGGAGGATGAGGTATTTGACATTTTAAAAGCATGCCATGATGGACAGTGTGGTGGGAATTTTGCAGATTGTAGAACTTCCCATAAATTTTTACGAACAGGTTATTATTGGCCCACTATCTTTAGAGATGCCAAGAAATTTGTGCAGGCTTGTGATAGCTACCAAAGGGTAGGTCGCCCTAGGCAATCTGATGAAATGCCTTTGAACCCTCAACTAGTGATTGAACCATTTGAACGTTGGGCCCTTGACTTTTTTGGTCCCATTAGCCCCCCTTCAAACCAGAAAACATACATCCTAGTTGCAACTGAGTATGTCACCAAGTGGGTTGAAGCAGAGGCTCTTTCAAAAGCTACAGAGGACTCTGTAATACAGTTTCTTTTCCAAATCTTTGTTCGGTATGGCCTTCCAAGGGACATAATCACAGATGGAGGACCACAATTTGTAGGTAATAAATTAGCTGAAACACTACAAAACTATCACATTCAGAACAAGATTACAACCCCATACCATCCACAGGCCAATGGCCAAGTTTAGAGCACGAACAAAGTCATTGAATCTATATTAACAAAAACCATTGCCTCACATAGACGTGATTGGGCCTACAGATTGCCAAAAGCATTGTGGGAATATCGAACAACGTGGAGACCCACTATGGGATATTCACCATATCAATTGGTATTTGGAAAAGAACCCATCTTTCCAATATAATTTGAAATTCAGACATTGAGAACAGCTTAGAAGGTGGGTCTAGATCTAAATGAAGCCCAGACCAAAAGACTACAACAAATTAATGAGTTAGATGAGATTAGGCTCTCTTCTCTTCAGCACACAGCGTTAATTCAACAACAGAGAGTAAAGTGGCATGACGCCCTAATTAAAAAAAAGATCTTCCACGAAGGATACTGGGCACTCCTATATGATTCCAGGTTTCAGGATTCTCCAGGGAAACTCCAGACACGATGGTTCAGACCCTATGAAATACAAAAAGTGCATAATAATGGCACTATTACATTAGCTACCATTGATGGATCTGGGCATTCCTTTAAGGTAAACGGTCATCGAGTACGATTGTATCATAAACCGCTTACCTAGGAATCCTTTTACCAACAGTTACAGGAATATTCTACCATGGAAATTTTTGCTGAAGGGGATAACTCCTCCTCGGCACTAGTTCATTAAATCAGTTCTTTTTTTTAAATTTTTGTACATAAAGATTGTCTACTCATTTGGATTATTTGTTTTAGAAAATTCATTTTTTTTCAAATTTCTGGTTATTTTAGTTTTCACTGTCTGTTTTATACAATTCGTTTTTCTCTTAAGTTACGATTTCATTTTTCTTGTTTTGAGTTTTTCCATTCCTTTCTAAAGGAACAACACTTAAACATTCCTTTTGAAAGGAATAAGCCGATTCAGCAGTTTTGTTGTTCCTTTTAAAGGAATAGCAGTTAAACGATTTTGTTGTTCCTTTTAAAAGGAGCAACAAATTCGCACTTTTTGCTTGTTCCTTTTGAAAGGAACGGTAGTTTTCAGCAGTTGTTTTGTTGTTCTTTTTAAGACGAGCGCCTTTTTCGATGAATTGTTTTTTTTTGTTTTAGATTTTGAGAATTTATGATGACTCTTCTAAAGGCAAACATATTATTCATATACAATCATACAAATTAAAGCTTACGTAATTAGCGAAATCAAAAGAAATAGTCATTTTTAAGAAAATTGTTTAGTAATGATAAGAAAACGGAAAAAAGGGACTTAACTAATAACATAATCTTGTTGTTTTATTACCATTGAATTAATGCGATTGATTATCCTTATCATGATTGGCTTTTTCCCATATGATATAACTTTCTTTGATTTTTATTTATGGAGTAGGAATAAGGGCATATTATTTTCTATTGAGATGTTCGAACTTCTTCCTACATCCCTACTCTTAAGGAGTCTTGAGCCATCTTTTATGAATAACTAGGAAAGTGCTATATGAAAAATAAAAATGTTTATATGTTCCATTAATAAAAAATTTATTATTTGGCGAGATGGAGGATAGGGGGTCTCATTAAGAGCCATCCTACCATGATCATAAGGAATTCGGTAAAGTGGCATTCCCATCATGGCCACCAAACCAAGGATATGGTCCAATGGACAATTGAAAAAAATTAAGAAAGGAAGTCCTTGGAACATGAGGTCTCATCAGAGGCGACTGCCCACTTTTCACTTCTTTAAATTGAATGGCATTGTGATTTATACGAATATGGCTTGACATAATGGCTCGATTATGACATTTAACGAAGCACTTCCTCGATATAAATAAAGGAAAATGGTTCAAAGGGTGAGAAAACAACTTTTTCAAGGTTATGGACACCTGTGGAGCAACGGAGCTACGGTGATGGTATTGGAGTCACATTTATACACATCAATAGTCATATTTAACCCTTTTTCTATATCTCTATTTAGAGGTCAAATGAAAGTATGAATCTTTAACCTTCCATTTCGAACCTATTATACATGAATATCATTAAAAATAGATCATATTAGTTTGAAGTGGTAATAAATACATGCATGCGTATGTTTATATCTTAAGTTGTCCCTTCTCCTCATATTTGAATCATTACAAAACAATTTTATATCTATTAGATTTATCACATGCATTGATTTCGGTAATTGCTATAATTTGATTTAATGTATAATAATTATGCCTACTTTTTTCTGTTGTGCCTCTTTGTTGTGCCATGTTGTCTCTCTCGATTGACGGTCGAGGGCGACCTATCATCAAGCGGGGGCGCGGATGTTTGCATGTAGAGAAAATCATGATATTTATTTACCTTTGTATGTGAATTAAATCCTGCTGCATTTTAGGAAATAACGACATTATTCCAATTTAATGTTTTGTGTCGTTCCATTGCGATCCTTGTGTGTTTGAAAAAAACTAACGGGGTGTAGAAACGATGGGAGGTGACCAATTCACAGTGAACCACGGATGTTGGTCATTTTGATCTTTGCATGAGAGATTTTGGAAAAGAATGGATGGATTACATATTTCATGAGGATGCAGCAACCTCACGAAGCCGGTGGCCACGGAGTTTTTACAAAACTTTCGAAGGATTCTCCATGGTTAGAGGAAGACGAGATAGTTGTATCTAATGAAATAATTGCGAAGTATCGGGCATACCGGCTGAGAACTATGGATGCGAAGAAGCTTAGGCTTCGAGAAACCACGAATATAACTTTCGGGATGATGGACGGTGGTTATCAAAGGAAAAAGGAGTTCGGCCCGGCACATCATTGGGAGAACCATGGATGGAATTGGCCAAGATTGTAGGCCTACATAACGTGTGATGGACGAAAAGATGTGAGTGAGACCTCGCCACCTTAAGCTATTGGTACATATTAAACGGAAATTCACTATCAATTTGCATTATTAAATTCCCTATTGTATTATATTGCACCTTAACATAAGAAAATCCTAGCACGTAGATATGGTGGTCGGACACCATTTCTTAATTCGATTAATAGTAAGTCGTAGCCTCGCCCCGACAACGGAACCCGGTACGGGAAGAGTTGATGTTCTCCATTGATGGAGGGTTGGCCTTACACCGCCTAAACGGAAGAGAATGGGTAGGCTCAATAGCAGGCCATCAACTCCCTGAACAATCCCTCCATTCAAAGAAAACGAAGTAGGGGATGATGGAAGGACTTCGGGTAGTAGTAGCTAGCCCACAATAATTGCACGGCTCGAGAGGATGAATAGCCTCCACAATTGGAAGGATCAAGCCCTCGTGCGGTGAAGAAGGAAATGGAAGGAGAAATTCGCTCGGACGAAGAAGAAATAAGCCACCACGAGCGGTGAAAAACAATCCGGTGCGAGAGGGTAGGAAATACTAAGGAAGAGAAGAAATTGGAAGGAGGAAATTACGATATTCGGATGAGGAAGGAGGAAGCTATCATACCTATGAGGAGAATGAAGACAATCATAACATTGACAAAGAAGGAATAGAGCCTCTACAAGAATGCTACGTAAGCCCTTTACGGGGAAGACCAATTGGCCCAAATTTTGGCCAATATGAGTAACTATGTGCGGCCTCATAGCCCTTTGGATCTTAATATTGAGTTACGAACTCTACGGTCAACAAAAATACGGTGAAGAAATCTTTGGATGAAACAACAAACCCTAGCGAAGCTAGGGTTGCTTCCCACGAAAGGCATGAACGAAAATGAGAAAATTAAAGTAATATCCCAACTTGGAAGACCTCGGGGATATTACGAGTTGTAGAGGATATGATTCTGAAGAATTTATCCGAGGGCATATGAATGTGGAAGAGCAACCCCAGCGAGAAGACCAAGAAGATAACTTAGCCGGAAAACCTTCCGCGTGGACCAACACCCTGGCATCGAGCAAGTGGGTTCGGATAAAGGAATAGTTGTCCCATTAAAAAAGAAGAGGAAAGTCACGAGATTGAAAAGCTTCGCAAGGGAGCGAATGAAGCTTCATAAACTCGTAGAAACTGACTCGGGAAAACCATTAGGGTTAAGTGAATCAAATTCCTAAGCGAACCCCTAGGAAAAGAAGCATAGCTACTAAAGCGAGAGCTTCGAAAAAGAGAAAAGTAGCCTTAAAGAGGAACCCCCAAGTTGAAGAAGCTATGCTTGAACCAATTATGGAGATACGGAATGAAAACGATTTGTTCCAACACAATTTGTTCCGGAGAGGGACTGTTGTTTCAAGTGAAAACATGCAATCTAGTAGTCGGCATACTTTTAGTGACTCGACACTAGCTAGACTCCAAGAGGAGTTGGCACGAGCCCGAATAGAAAGACAAAGGTTGGAAGAAGACACTATCCCCGAGGAAGAGATATCGAGAGAGCTGACAACGGATGAAGAGTATTCATGAAGCAAAAGCGGAAGCTCACGAAAAGTGTCGAAGAGCAAAGAAAAAGGCGAAAAGGTAATGAACCAATTAAAACTAGCCTACAATCGAATGAACACTCTCTACTCCCTATACAACGATGTCTTTGTAGATGCCCTTGAAAACTATGCTTTATTTTTTACTAGAAAGATATTTACGGCTAAAGATCAAGGCAATTAAAGCAAGGAAAACCATAGAGCTAAAAACTATAGATGACTTTGTATCATCACGCAAACTTTATGGGATGAAAGTACGGCGCCTTTTATTGTGAATTTTATTTACATAATCTAATACTTGAAAATGATTGTGAATCAAACCCTAGCCCTTTTGTGGGGAGATGTTCAATTTCGGGCATTCATTTCCTTCTTTGTAAATCAATTAAAATGGCTTAAAGCCTATAATGCTTTCAAAGGCAAGAGAATGAATTAGATTTGTGGGTTAGGAGTGAACCTCGGAGCCCATCCCAATTTTGGGCTAGGCACGGAAGTTTGATGACAACGGAAGGCGTTATCCAAGTATTGGGGCCTATCCACAAATCAATTATCTTGAATGGAGCAGTTATTTCTCATCCATTAGAAACCAAGCTTATATAGCGGCTAAGGTCTGGTGGAGAATTTCCAATCGAACGTGCAAAACGGAGAACCAATTGATTATAGAAACTTTTGGGCTAGTTGCAGACCGCTTGATTTCCTATAGTCATCTCGTTTTAAAAGAAGGACCATTCGGTTAGGATGTGAGTTCCCGCGGCCTATTGCATGGTTTCCTACTTCGGACTAGAAAGTTGTTTACGAACTCCCCGAAGGACGGTGGTATGTTTTTGAGAATTGATTTTCACTACATGGTTTTTGAACTGTCGATGACAAACCTTATACGGCCTATTCTTTGGCTTGCTCTCCATGTGAACTATATTTTTCATGAGGACATGAAAAAGATTAAGCAAGGGAGTATGTTGGGCGATGAAAAAGGTATGGAAAGTCTTGTATGTTTTTCTCATTCTTTTATGGACATACTCCTTTTTTCCTTGAGAAGGTAATTTATTATAAGAATTATGATGGGATTGGAAAAGATTTACGTTCATTGTAAAAAGATGATTAAAGGATTCTTTTTGTTGATAAAAAAAGGGATTAGACGAAGCAAACAACTATACCAAAGGCAAGGCCGAGATCAATGTAGCTGACCTCCATCGGCGTTGAACCACATCTGGCCAAAGGCAAGGAGATTAGAAAACGAATTGCCAAGAAAAGGCGAGGGGACGGCTGGCTGTCGGTCCGTCGGACAAGTTGATAACTAAACAAAGGGAGTGAATCCTCGAGATCCTTCGATCACGAGGGATCGTTGATACAACTCATCTTATTCCTCGTCTTGTCCGTCAAGTTTGATATATAAAGCAATGTCCTTTAGTAATCAAGGAGTCGAGTTGGTCGGAAAAAACTCTTATATTCATACATTTCCTACGCAATACCATGTTTATTGACTCTCGGTTTTGAGAGAACGGCCTACGTAATACTTTATGTTTAATTAATATCAAGCACATTTTGTTTCATTTCTTAAGATGCGAAGTAGCCCAATAGTATTTCAACGGCGCTAAGGGCCTGGCTGCGGTGGAATTAATTTGTTGTTTGTATTCTTAACCTTTGTTTATTGTTGTGTGAAGTTGTGTTTACAATTTATTTCGATTGCGAGTTGATTGATTGTTGATTCATTAACGAATTGCATTGCTATTTTTACTCGTTGCAAGAAAGACATACATTTATTTCATTTTATTACTTGCTATCATTGTGAAGCTTTATTGTTACTGTATTCGACTCTAAGTTATTATTCTCTTAGTTTACGATTCTTTGTAATCGATTGATGTAGTATTGGCCGGCGATAGCTAGAATTTATTTAAGTTTGTAATTTTTGTTCAAATTTCACACATCACTCCTGATACCGCATTCATCCATTATGAGGAAATTTTTACGGTAATTCTACACCACTGCTCCTTCCCATCCTAACATTGAAGTGCCCTAAAATGACTACGTAGTATATCACTAGCACATTTGGAAATTGGGAAAATTTTTCTCTTGCGACACATAGGCATATCAAGAGTGACACTTTGAGGTGGGGAAAAACATTCTTTTAAATGCTTGTATCAATTCCGGCCGCTTCTAATAACTTTCGGTAGAGCGACTCTAATTTCGATGTTTTTTGGTAGTGTCGCAATTCCTACGTTTCCAAGTTTTTGTCACTCTTCTAACGTTTCAGTTGTATCCACTCTTCGACATTTCCAAGTCTTCGTTGCTCTTAGACGTTTCCAAATTTTCATCACTCTTCGACGTTTCCAAGTTTTTTTCACTCTTCCAAAGTTTCCAATTTGTCATCTCTCTTCCAGCGTTTCCATATTTCCGTCGCTCTTACGACGTTTTCAAGTTGTCGTCGCTTTCATCGCTCTTCGATGTTTTTAAAGCTTTGTCATTATTTCGATGTTTGTAAATATTCATCACTATTCGACACTTCTATTAATAGACCAAAAAAAATGCTTAGAATTATGTTATGTTTAGCATTTTCTAGAAGTTTTCCATCTCTTCATTGCGTATGAGAGCGATGAACGAGAAAATTTACATGTACGGGTTAATTAGCAGATTGATTATCGGGTTTCATTTAACTCAGCTCTGGTTTGATTTGGTGTGATGAATATCTTATTTCCCATTTAAATACTGGAAGGTGATCTGACATTTTTCTATAATATTCCTAAACTAGCATGCGGCTAATTTGAATATTAAAATATAATTTTGCTTCTTAGTTAGAAGAATAAGAGGTAGGAGACCCATAAATCTCCTTAGAAGTAATAAAACCACTCCAAATGTGAATGGAGGGCATCAAAAGGAAAGTGGATAAAGCTCCATATGTGTGAAAAAAGGGAAGAATCATGTGTATTGGGTCAACTTTGACCAAATCAATAGTACTATCATGGAGGAGTGGACATTTATGGAGGAACGGTGCGATTTTGGAGGGAGATCTCATGCATGGAGATAGTGCCTTTAATGAGTGGGGTTTAGGGTTATAAATCTCATCACTTATATAAGGAATAGGATGCGCCATATTGATTATGTTATGTTTATGTATTTTGATACTTGATTATATGGTATGTTTATACATATAAGCTTTCTTCGATTGTTTAGCTAAGATTGCGGTGTTGTTTAGCACGGGGTGTTCACGATTGGGAATCCAACCTCTATCCTTGAGAAGCCTCATAGAAGAGATTTGCACTACATTTCCACATTCGGGCATTAGGCCAAGCTTCAGCCTTATGGTACATCGCACTTTCTATTAAGAGATGTGTTGAGTTGCAAAGTGCGGTAGTGGAGGTTGTATTGGGTGTTTTTACGAGCTAGTTTTGCGATAGAGGAAAGGTTTCCTTCTATTGGAAGGCCAATAAGGAAGCCCCTTGGGCTTATTTGACATATTTGGCATCAAGCTAAAGATGATTTTATTCCCTACAACACGGGTTCCAATTCAAATCTTTGTTATTTTAGTGATTTGTTGCGGGGATGAGTTCATTGCTCCATTTGGAGTGTTTTCTTTCCATTGAAGGGATCGGCTCTTCATTAAGAGAGTATTTTGGAGGATTTCTTTCTAATATGCATCATATTTAGCCACCTCCTTCTATGTGCCTCATTTTAGGGGAATATTGACCCTAGGGCTTTATATCCACCATTTATTTTTGGAGTATTTCCGAAACCCTTCCTGGGTTATCTAGGAAAAGTATATGGGAGCATAGATATCCATTTTGGGCCTTGTATGAGCATGATCTTATTAGATCCATTTATATATATGTCCCAACTACGGTATTAGTCACTAAAATTGTGTTATTACTTGCTTAGGTGTTTTTGTATGAGTGTGTTTGATCGGGATTTATGAAGGAGCGCAATAGAATATAGAAATAACCATAAACATAGAGATGCGATGCAAATAATGATAATTTCATTGATATCCAAATAACGAGAAATGTGCTTACAGGACATAATGGAAATAAAATAGCTAGAGGGTCTTTGGTAGTGAATCTCTAAGAAGAGATGTGGTGGCTATATACCTGCGAACTTTGTTACAATGAGGCTTGAGGGCCTATTTATTATTGAGAAACAATGGAAAAACTAAAACATCAACCTAACTACAGGAAGTAGACGCCAAAGCGCATGGGTCTGTTTGGGTGGGTACGTAACTTTGGCATCCCATCTCCGTTTGACGCACTCAATAGCTCGTTAGAAAGATATATACGGGAGTACAACTTTAGATGTGAGAAACATCGGTCCATGGACCCATGTTGCTCCCTAGTTTTCCCAAAAAAACGTCGTTTAGGGCCTCGAAACGGCTCTAGGAAGTTCGGGACCCGAAAAAGCGCTAAAAATAGTAAGTGGTGTTGTTGAATGTGAAAATGTTTGCCAAGAATTGATGGTGTGGGTCCAAATGGATTAGGTGGGTGGCTACCGATATCCACGGGATCATTCCTCCCTCCTTAGGAAACGATGGTCCCCATTGCGTTGAGATCTCCACGAGATGAAGCAAATTACATTGAACTCGGTATTAGATTTGTTGAAGATGTCATGGACACAATGAGCGGACATGCGGATGCGTTTAGTAAATTTGGTTTCTTTATCAGCCTCGAACGGTATATGTGTGGATTTTGTATGTGTATTTGCAAGAGGTATGACAACATCGGGCGACGATGCGTTGGGGGTCGGATCGATGGAGTGCTTGTCTGACGAGTGTAGAGGAACCTCTCATCAGGTGAGAGAAAATGTCCATAAATATTCCTCCATGAATTTTTCCATCTGCTACGAGTTGTGTAGGGGAGCCCTGTTTCAAGGTTGTGGCCACAATATTCTTCTTTCCTTGTGGTGATTTGTAAGGAAAATGAATTTCTGGTTTGGGAAACAATCTTCTTGCATTGTTTTGCGGTAGTGAAAGAGATGACGGAGCGATACTACCTCGAAGTATCTTGTACAGTTATTTCCCAAAGTAATAATAATAGCACGAGGCCTAGACTCATACACAACATGTCGCCTCCACCAAGTATGGTTGGCCCAATAATACATTAGCTACATCAAGAGGAGAAACATCACATAATACCTCATCAATCGAATGACTTGATGTTGTACGGAAGGCGACACTATTGGCGGATGTGGATATCTCTCCCTAGGTGAAGCCACCCAATGGTATATGGTTGCGGGTGTGCTATGGTCGGTAGGCAGTGCTCCATGACCTCTGCTAAAATGAGGTTCTTTTGGCTTTCGTTATCGACGAAATTACGGCGGAGAACCCTTCACCCACATTTGCGAATGGAAGAGCGCTCCCCCTCCTCTTTGAATCCTCTGGTTCCTCCCTGCGGATCTTGGTGGTGGAAAAATAGCGGGATCTACATCGATGATCTACTTCCCTTTTTCATTTTCTACTTTGTGCGGTTTTGACTCGGGATCGAACGCATCTGATTCGGGTGCCTTTAGTTCGGCCACCGTGATTGTTTGGCCCAACACTCGTTTGTCTTGTAGTGGAAGTGATATGAAATTCACACTTCCATGTGTCCCTTCTTTGATTTGTGGTTTTGTTATGAGTCCTGACACTTTGGCCTTTCCGTTTCTTTGGTTCGGGGGCACCTTTCGGATTCGCGGATCAAAGTCTCGATTCTTAAGTTGCTTAAATTTATGCTCGATATTGGTGGCGTAGCGATATGTCGTGCCAAGCGATGTAATGTCGAGGAACTCCATTTCCTCCTAAGATGTGTTTGTGTAGATAGGCACGGTACTTCACCACGAATGTCTCTCTGAATATTTAATACACAACCTTTTGTGCATGGTATGGAACGATTCGTCGAGTTCGTGCACATCTTGATCCCTTTGTTGCCGCGAGCGTGGTCCATTGGATGTATTTGTCCTCATGGCTCCCCACGAGGTAATATTTTTCCTTAATGCCGTCTCGAATGAATTCCAAGTGGGTGTGGCTGAGAATAGAGAGGGTTCCCCTTCATCCTCTTGCTCACGATAGGTTTTCCACGGTATTTGACATGGGGGGCGGCTTTGAAAAGTGCAAAAATAATATTTTCTTGGTCGGAGAAATCATGGACCAAGAAATACCCTTCCGGCAAATTCAACCATCCATCTACGGCGTTTTCATCTCTATTTTCCTTCAAATACAGGAATATCAAATTTTACCTTGACGGAAATTGGCGCCTCCCGAGTGGTACATTTGGATGCGGATGCGCGTAGGTGGGCGGTCATTGAAGGATGCGAGAAAATTTATCCATCATCGCGTTTCTTTGTTTCATAAAGAGGCCTCCTCAAGAAATATTTTGATAGGATATCCTACTCCCTCGTCTTTCTTTTCTTCCGCCATGGGGAGGTCGTCGGGGTTGCGAGGTTGATCTTGCAAGGTTCAACTAGATCGAGCCCTAACTCCTTATACTGACCGGGCGTTGGGGACATGCGAAAAAACAAAGAAATGTCCAATTTGCTACGATACCACTAATACGGATTTATGCAAGAACGCAATAGAATATATAAATAACCATAAACATAGAGATGTAGTGGAAATAATGGTATTTCATTTAATATCAAATAACGAGAAATGTGCTTACGGACATAATGGAAATAAAATGACGCTAGAGGTCTGGTAGCGAATCTCTAAGAAGAGATGTGGTGGCTACGGACCTGCGAGCGTATTCTGATGAGGCTCGAGGGCCTATTTATTATTGAGAAACAATGGAAAAGCGAAACGATCAAAAACCTAACTCTAGTAGATGAAGCACCAAAGTTTGTGGGTCTCGTTTGGGTAAATTGGTGTTTCAACTTCTTGGGTGCATAACTTTGGCATCTAATCTTCATTTGGTAGCACTCAATAGCTCATTAGAAATATATGTCGAGAGTAAAACTTTTGATGGGCCATAGATGTTGCTCTAGATTTTCCCAAAAAATCGTTTAGGGCCTCAAAATGGCTGCGGAAGTTTTAGGACCTAAAAAACTACTAAAAATAGTAAGTGGTGTTGAATGTGAAAAGTTGCGAGAATTGATGGTGTGGGTCCGAATGGATTAGGTGGGTGGCCATAAATCATCCCTGGATCATTACTCCCTCCTTAGGAAGAAATGGCGCCCATTGCGTTGAGATCCTCCCGTTTTGAGATGAAGCAAATTGTTGAACTCGGTATTAGATTTGTTGAAGATGTCATGGACCTATGGGTAGACATCTTTGGATGAGTTTAGTAAAATTTGGTTTCTTTATTAGCTTCGAACCCGATACATGTGTGGATTGTGTATGTGTATTTGCGAAGGTATGACAACTTCGGGCGGCGAGTGTGTTGGGGAATCGGATCAATGGAGTGCTTGTCTGACAATGTAGAGGAACCTGTGAGTGAGGAGAAAATGTCCTCATATTACTCCATGAATTTCTCCATCTACTACGGCTATGCGGGGAGTCCTATTTCAAGGTTATATTTTATTCTTCTTTCCACAATGAGTGAGTTGTAAGGAAAATGAATTTCCTGGTTTGGGAAATGATCTTACTTTGCGTTTTTTTGTAGTATTCAAAGAGATGACGGAGGTGATACTACCTCCGGTATCCACCTTCACAAGTTATTTCCCAAAGTAATAATAATAGCACGAGGCCTAGACTCATACATAGCATGTCGCCTCCACAAGTATGAACAGCCCAATAATAGATCAAACTACATCGAGAGGAGCAACATCACATAATACCTCATCAGTAGATGACTTGATGTTGTACGGAAGGCGTGTTGTTGACGGATGAATATCTCTACAGGTGAAGCCAACCGATGGTATATGGTTGCGGGTGTGCTATGGTTGGTAGGCTTCGGCGCTTCTGACCTACGCTGAAATGAGGTTCTTTTGGCTTCTCTATCAACCAAGAAATTGCAGCGGAGAACCCTTCACCCACATTTTGCGAATGGAAGAGGCTTTCCCATCCTGCGGATCCTCTGGGTTCCTCCCTTTGGATCTTGGTGGTGGCAAAAATGGGCCCGGGATCTACATCGGTAGTCTTGCTTCCCTTTTCATTTCCTTTGTACGGATTTCTGACTCGGGATCAAAAAATGCATACGGTTGGTGCCTTTGGATTTGTACAATGATTGTTTGGCCCAACACTCATTTGTCTTTGTGAGTGGGGTTGTTATGAAATTCCACACCACTTCCCTGTGTCATATTTTAAATTGTGGTGTTTTTCGAGTTGCACCACTTTGGCCTTTCCCCTTATTCTTTGGGTTCGGGGGCACCTTTGGTCCTTGGAATTAAGTCTCTCTTCTTCTGCTTAAATTTATGCTCGATCTTTGCGGCATAGCGATATGCCGTCCCAAGCGATGTAATGTCGAGGAACTCATTTCCTCTTTTGAATGTGTTTATGTGAACGGTCGCGGTACTTAAGCACAAAATGTCTGTCTAAATCTTTTAATACCCAACTTTGTGTCGGGGTATGGAACGGATTCGTCCCGATTCGTGCACATCTTCATCCCTTTGTTGCCATGACGTGGTCCATTGGATATGTTGTCCTCATAGCTCCCCGTGGGAAGCCAATATTGTTCCTTAATGCGTCTTGGAACAAATTCCAAGTGGGTGTGCTTCAAACGAGAGAGGGTTCCCGAAAATTTTTCACTCTTGCTGTTGGTAGGTTTCCCACCGGTCTTTGACATGGGTGGCAACTTTGAGGAGTGCAAAAACAATATTTTCTCGGTCGGGAGAAATCATGGACGAAAATACCCTTCCGAAAAATTCCAACCTTCGCGCTATCTACGGCGTACGCATCTATTTGGCCTTCAAATATAGGAATATCCAAATTTATGTACCTTGAAGGAGTGGTGCCTCTGAGTGGCTTTGGATGCGGATGCGCGGTAGGTGAGCGGTGGTTGAAGGATGCGAGAAAAGTTATCCATCATCTTGTTCCTTTGTTTCTCGAGGGCTTCCTGGGAATATTTCGATAGGATCTCCTGCTCCCTCATCTTTCTTTTCTTCCTCCATGGGAGGTCGTCGGGGTTTGCGGGCCAAGTCTTGCAAGGGTTCAACGAGATCGAGCCCTAACTCCTTATACACGACCGCGTTGGGGACATGCAAAGAAAAACAAACAAAGAGAAGACCGCTTTGATACCAACGATATCTGGATTTATGCGGGAATGCAATAGAATACATAAATAACCATAAACATAGAGATGCGGTAGAAATAATGCACCATTTCATTAATATCAAATAACAAAAATGTGCTTACACACATAATGGAAGTAAAATAGCTAGGGTCTTTGGTAGCGAATTTTTGAGAAGAGATTTGGTGGCTATAGACCTGCGGCTTGTGTTATAATGAGTCTCGAGGGCTTTATTTATTGTTGAGAAACAATAGAAAAGCTGAAACGTCCAAAAACCTAACTCTAGGATATGAGGAGCCAAAGCGCATGGGTCCGTTTCGGTAAATTGGTGTTTCAACTTCCGGAGTACGTAACTTTGTCCCGATCTCTGTTTGACGCACTCAATAGCTCTGTTAGAAAGATATATCTGAAAGTCCAACTTTCGATGTGAGAAACATCGATCTGTCCAGGTCCATGGAACCATGTTGCTCCCGTTTTCTCAAAAAACTTCGTTTAGGGCCTCGCTTGACTCGGAAGTTCAAGGGACCGAAAAGCTTGCTAAAATTAGTAGGTGGTCTTTGAATGCGAAAAGTATAAAAATTGATGGTGTAGGTCCAAATGGATTAGGTGGGTGGCCACCAATATCCACCTGGATCGATGTTGCATGATTTGGGTTCTTTCGGGGTGGAGGCTTCTTTTGCCTATCTTGAGGGACTTGATCCCCAAGGAGGTCTTTCCTTTATTGTTTATACATAATACCATGGATCTATTGTTTGGCTCATATGTAACGTGTTAACATTTTCTTCTATTTCCATTATTATGAGCTATATTCCTACTTTTCACATTTTAGGAATATTGGAACAACCATCGAGCATAATCAACAAACACGTACTTGACCATTATGTCATCTAAATGTGCTTCTCATAGAAATGGGAATCTGCCGAGAAGATGAAGGAAAAACTCCATTATCGGGTGAAATGGAGGGGAAGGAGTTCTCAAGACTTCTTCTTCAAACTATGTAGGGAATTAACGAGAGACATCAAAGAGATGAGGATGGAGAGATATGAGAGATTCTCCAGAAGGCTTGCCATGAAGAAAGCTCCAGTTGCTACACGATGGGTGTGAGCATTGAAGTACCATCAAATCTACAACGTGGTACCATGCCTACATTCTTGGCAAGAGAATAAGAGGAAGGAGAAACACCATATGAGGATACTCTTGGTGAATATCTCCAGAAATATGAATCTCGGTCCCAAGAAATTCCAAAGAGCATCTAAATTTCCAGGGTTTTCAGGCAAAGAAGATAAAAGACCCGGTAACCACAATAGAAGAGGGTGCATGAATCACACTTTGGGTAGATTCTTTCTACCTACTTTTGATGGGTCACCCAAGAGCATAACCAAGGCTTGGGTAAAGCTAGACATATTTCCAAGCTGCATCAGAGATTTTAGAGAAGAGAATTCATTAGATTAGCAGTGTTCCATCTTGAAGGTAAGGCTTATGCACAGGTGGTTTATGAATATTCTTCATTAAATAATGCAAATATATCTATACATACAGAGTTCACTAGGAGGTTAGTGAAAAGGTTTGATGAAAAACATTATGAAACATCCTTGGTTGAGCTAGCCAAGCCAAAGTAAACAAAACCTTTACATGGGTTGGAAGATCTATAAACCCAAATCCATTTTAGAATACTATTGAGTGGGTTAAAAACTTGCGAAGAGCACTAGAGCGAAGATCCCACTTTAGAAATATCTCCCTCTTCTCAAAGGAAGACATGGAGATCTCTTTTCAAAGGAGAAAAAAAAAGAGCCTCTTAATGTTTATGGTAGCCTCCATTCATGATGAAGGAAGAGAGAAGGCAGAGGTAACGACATTGCCACATCGAGAAGAAGATCTATTACCTCATGAAGAGAAATATGGAGCAATTTCTCCCATGAGAGTAATTCTTAATAACACAGAAATTGAAAGAGTCTCATATGTGGAGATCGAGACAGGTCCATGAGCGACATTTCCCTTCATTGATAAATTTTGAGACCTTGAAGATGAGAAAAAACATGATAAGGAACGAGGATCAAAATCATATGACTAGGAGCACACACCCCCCTGCTGCTCTATTTTTAGAAGGTTGATGCACGGAAGAGGTAGGCGGTTGCATAGTGAGAGCAAGGACAAAGCATTTGACTCATATATGGAGTCTACTCTTGACATTAATGTCTCATTTCATGGAGGCATTCCACTTGGGATACCACCGGATCGAGGATATGATGAGAGATGCTTCACGTGTGGTTCGCACCTCATAGATTCGGAGGAGTGAGAACATTGGGGGGACTTTACATAGCACGGAGAGTCTAGGGTAGGCTCAAGAGGAGGAGGAGACATTCTCCCAATATCGGTATTACCCACTCGCACCAGCCATCTTGCGGCAGAGAGAAGATGTTTCGGGGATGGATGACACCATCATGGTGCAAGGAGACCACTCCATGGATTTAGAGAATCAAAGATACTTCCACATTGGAAGGAATATTCGATATTTGGTAGAATATGGTGGCCACACATGCTTACATTAGCCAAACTCGAGAAATTTTTGATGGGTGATAGCTTTCAAGGAAGGCTAGCCTCCAAAAACTTCCACCTTCTCTAAAGCATGAGCGGTACACGGGGAGGAGTAAACGGTGAATGCTGACATCTGATTGTATGACTTTGACATGGGAGATGTCAAATAAGAGAGCAACAACATGACAAGTGCTTCATGTGATATATCGGTAACCTTTGTCATTGACGGTATTGACCCTTATTGGAGATCCCGGCTAATGATGAATACTCCGAGATCGTTTTTCATGCGAGTGCTTGATGACTAGTTATATGATGAGAGATATGGAGTGGTAAATGGGGTCATCTAATTTCGGAAGTAAGAAATTCTTCTTCACTAGAGCCTCTAAGCTCGAGGAGGCTACTAGATGAATCATATATGAAGGGTTTCTCTCCAAACCCCCTTTGGTTTCCTCCCTGAGCACTCACTGGTGTCTGACCCAGTTCCCATTTGGGAAGGCTTGAGGGAGATCCACCATCATATGAGGAGATGCATGGATTATTTGGAGGATGAGGAGAAACATGACTCTTTGGAGAGTAGAAGGTTATCATGACCACTTCCTTTCTCATTGGGATCGAGAGGAGGCCATCTATGAGCCACCTTACTAGCTTGAACCAGTACATCGTAAAGATTGTATTTAAATGCATATTGATTCATTTCTGTATTTTCATTTCATTACCATTCATGAGTAGGGAATTGCTCCAAGAGGGAGCACTCTTTCTTCTAGACTTCATGGTATACTTGAGGCCATAAAGCGACATTGATGATAGCCACTCCCTAGGAGATCTTGAGAGAGAAGATACCTTATGCGGGGTATGCTCAATTTGCACCATGCCATACACCTTCTCCAAGCTTGTGAGGAGTTGGGCGAGAAAACAAGTGGTTGGAAAACCACTCATCCTTATACATATTCGAAGGTACCGGTTGGAGTAAAAATTATGTTGGTTGCACTTGGGGCCATTTCCCCTTCTCGGTACCACACATGGCGACTAGCGTGACGTTGATTGTGATCCCATATGTTGATGATGTTCTTATTATTGTCGAGGACATGATTGGAGGGATGAAACATTGATTGCATGTGTCTGTTAGAATGGAACTTCCCATGCTTCTTCATGCTTCAAGGGAGCATGGGACATTATATGGCTGCTACAATATGCCACTTGTTTCTTATGAAGAGAGCCATATGATTGACTTATGTCTTTGGGAGGAGCCTCTCATATGGGAGGAAAATTTCTATGAATTACCATTCTGGAGGGTGATTCATTTTATATGGATGATAGCTTGGAGGATGGAGCTTCACATGGGGATACAAAGATTCCCTACATTTTCCGATCTATCCTTAGATTTCTTCGAGAGAAAAACAACATCTACAAGGGAGGATTGTAATATTCCTAAATTAGCATGCAACTAATTTGAATATTAAAATCTAATTTTATGTAGTTAGAAGAATTAGAGGGTAGGGGAAACCCATAAATCTCCCTTAAAAGGAATAAAACCACTCCAAATGTGAATGGATGGCATCAAAGTGGATAAAAGCTCCCCTGTGAACGAGGGAAGAAACATGTTAATTTGGGTCAAATTTGACCCAAATCCATGACATTGTCATGGCGGTGGAAATTTATGGAGAGACTGACACAATTTTGGAGGGAGATCTCATGCATGGAGATAGTTTCTTTAACAAGTGGGGTTTAGGGGTTAGAAATCTTATCACTTATATAAGGAAGAGGTTCATCACTTATATAAGGAAGAGGATAGCAACCATATTGATTATGTTATGTTTATGTATTTTGATACTTGATTATATGAGTACGTTTAGACATATAATATTTCTTGACTCTTTAGCTAAGATTGCGGTGTTGTTTAGCACGGGGTGTTTACGATCGGGAATCCCACCTCTATCCTTCGAAGCCTCATAGGAAGAGCTTTGCACTACGTTTCCACATTCGGGCATCGGGCCAATCTTCAAGCTTGTGGTACGAACGCAAGCTTCTATTGAGAGATGTGTCTTTGAGGTTGTAGGGTGCGATGAAGTCGAGGTTGTATTGGGTGTTTGCGAGCTAATTTTGTAGTAGAGGAAGGTTTCCTTATATTGGAAGGCAGGTAAGGAAGTGCCTTGGGCTTATTTGACATATTTGGCATCATGCTGTTGTCGACAATTTTTGTCTCCCCTAGGGGAGCCGGTCTAGATTTGCCATAGACCGGTGCACAGGACATCTTGTAGCAAAGGGCATATAATAAAATTTGGGGTGTCAATCCAAAGGCTCTCCTGCTATCTCTTGTAAAACAAAATTAATCTAGATAGGACCCGGACACTCAAAGAGAAATTTCCCGGGGAAGTAATATTGGGAGACAAGATGCAAAGCTCCAACACAAAAGCATCGAATAGTAAAGAGACAATTTCTAACGTAAAGAGGGCCGATTCAAGTAATATGCTACGAGAAATCAAATATCGAGAAGGTGTATGTAGTGAAAGAAATATCAAGAAGATATTAGTTAACTTTGAGTGATACCCGGATACACAACGGGGAACCATATATGGGCTTATCATTCTAAGAATCCATACATGACAATGGCGTTTCAGCTTCCTCCCAAGCAACTAACAACGAAAGATGGATAAAATAGACATGAAGCAGTATCATGCACGAGCCATATTTAAAGCGCTTGGTGATCCAAGTATGGGTATCAACTAGGATAAATCCTTACCTAAAATCGAGTGAACCACTCGCATTCCCGATTACACTTGATACAAGAAGATAAATGAAATGGAAAGAGATGTTATATTAACACATAACGAAGAAGTTACATATTGTGAAATACCAAAGACCAGAATCCTCATTACGGATAGAGACTCCTTCTCACGCCCCCGAGACCCTACGAACTCTGAGCCTTCATACGAGCTTATAAAAATGTATACAAAAATTCCTTTCTTTGCACAAATTCTACGATAAAAATGTCTGGAACCCTTACAATGTCTTTCTTCCTCCTTTTTATCAGGAAGGAGAAGAGAGACTAATAAAAGAAGTAGGTGAGAACGATTAATTGTTTAATTTGAACAAAATGGTGGAAAACCTTCGCGCCCACTGTCGAATGACCATGTTGAGAGCTGTGTGTGCTACGTTGCCCCGGTAGAAATAAATGCAATGGGTGAAAATCTCTTCGGGGAACACGGTATAGAGAAATTCACATGAACATTATGTCCTTTCACGAAGAAAATTTGGTACAGTAAACCTTGAGGGCATTTTTTTACGAAAATATCTTTAGTGATACGGGGTCTTCGATGCGGTACTTTTCCTCCAAAAGGTTATGTAGAAGCCCCAAAGTTCTTAAATGCATTTCTTTAATCCCCTGCTCTTCAACGATATTCTCTGTCTCGCCATTAATTCTTCATCTGATCAGCTTTGTACATTTGAATGAAGTTTAATAGATTTAAATCCTTGCTTTCTTTAATAGTGGTCATATCATAGCGACTCCTGAGTCTTTTTCATAAATTTTCATCCTGAAACATGGTCTGTCATGCGTTCTCGACACGCCAATGGAGGTGAATAATGGCCATTTCCTGCGTGTTGTAACTGCAAAACCCAAACATGTTTAAAAAAAAACTAGGCACAAGGGTGATGCCGGAGCGCGGCGGTGACCACGGAATGGTGATGTGGGTAAGGTGGAACAATGAGGAGATGCGAGGTGGCGAAGAAATTAGAGCCGGCCATGAAAAATACGGTGGAGCTATGATGAAAGGATGAGCGGAAATGCATAATATAAATATGAAACATGACACGTAATCGAAGTATATGAATGGTGGGCGTCATAAATTGCACATGGGCTACGAAAGGCTAAGCGGATGGGGTGACGTGGAGGCGGACTTCGGTGATCAACGGATGTGTGAAACAATTACGGACCACCGTCTTGAGACGGATCAACGGCTTAAAGCCGCGTCGGGAGGAGTTGACGGTGGGCCGGGGGTATGTTTCTTGGGTGTTAAATTCGTAGAAGCCGGAGAATGATCGCCATAGGATGAAAGCCATCCAAATCAAACGTTTTACATTGATTTCGACGCACGTCCATGACCCAAGATGATAGCGCGAAATGGAGCGGTTTTGGGGATCGTACGAAAGGGACACACGGCGATTCGCGTATGGGAATCGCTTCAATTTGCGGAATACCGCACCTTGACAAAGGTGGTGCGACCATGGTAGGTTTCAGCGATGGTTTAGGGTGCGGGGGCCGCAAAAGGTAGTGCGCTATGGTGCTTTGATTCGTGTTTCGATCGGACGAGTGAGATTGTGCACAGTGGCAAGTATATGAAGTAAGCACTTCGGGTCGGCACGTGGTGCAGCGCCGGGTCACGTGAAAGACTAGTTGTAGGGCTAGGACCAAAGGGCTCGGATTCAAATTTTTCAAAATGTCGTCTTCGGCCTTCTATTATGAAATTTGGATGCCGGAGGAGGGAAACGGTAAGCGAGAAAAAGGGTTTCTTGACCACGGTAGGAAATTTGAAAGGTTAGGGAGGGTGATGGCAAGGCCCTGTGGGGTGACATGGATAACAAGGCCAAGATTATTTTATCCCCTACAACACGGTTCCGGTTCAGTACGCGTTATTTTAGTGATTTTTTGTAGGGGTGAGTTCATTGCTCGATTTGGAGTGCTTTCTTTCCATTTGAAGGTATCGGCCCTTCATTGAGAGAGTATTTGGAGGATTTCTTTCAAATCTACATAATATTTAGCCACCTCCTTCTATGTGCCTCCATTAACGATTAATGTTGACCCCTGGGGCTTTAGATCCACCATTTAAATTTTGGGTATTTCAAAAGCCTACACAGGTTATCTAAGAAAAGTGTATGGGAGCATAGATCTCCATTTTTTTGGCCTTGTATGAGCATGATCTTATCGAATCCATTTATATATATACAATTGCGGTATTAGTCACTAAATTTGCATTTTACTTGCTTGATGTTTTGTGTAGATGTGTATTTCTTGATTTGGGTTCTTTTGGGCATTAGAGGCTTCTTTTGACATCTTGAGTAACTTGATCCCCAAGGTCTTGTACTTATTTATTGTTGTTATAAATAATACCATGGATCTATTTTTGGCTCATATGTAATGTGTTAACATTTGCTATAACTTCCATTATTCTCCAGTTATATTCTGTTTTCCCATTTGGGAATATTACATTTTAGAGTGGAATTTCGGCAACATCGGACTAACCATGGATGAGTGCAAAGAGAAAATCGATTAGGACGTCGTGCTTTGAAGAAAGGAGGTCGGGTTTCATCTTCTAATCGCCATGAGAATTCAAACAAGGAAAAATTCAAACACACACGAGAGATTGTTGCGAAGTATGATGAATGAAGGTGCTCCATTTTTTTATGAGAGGTTTAGTCATTTTGGCTATAGTAAAGTCTTCTCTAATCTCACCCTTATTAGGTAGTTTCAATCCGAGAAAAAATACTATTGTAACTAGGTACCCAAGATACCCTTGACGGAAAAAATGTGTAGTAAATCAAAGGATCTGCATTGCTTGCACTTAATTGTTTCATAGGTAGCGTGGAATATGCCATCCATAGAGGGCCAAACCTCAAATAAACCTTATCAGTATTTAATTTCTCTAAACAAGCTTGAGAACTAATTCAACATAACTAATTAAAGAGAGGCCGAAATAATATGTCATGGGATAAAACTAGGGTTAAATGTAAATTTCATTTTGATGTCACAATTAGTTTTGAAATATAGTTCCAAATATATGTTCCTTAGGTGCGATGAACTAATCACCAAAGGGGTCAAAACTATCTTGACTCGAGTGCGAAAATAGTGCACAAAGCTCCTTTCAACAAGTTAAGATATGTGTCAAAATGTATTTCCGGTCCATAATTATTCTCATATATATTCCTCCAAATTACTTGGTATTTTGAGCTTAAATATTTTCCTAATATAGAGGCAAAAAAAGCATTACATTTTCTCGATTACGAGTGATATGAATAGAAACAAAATATTTCAAATTAGCTCAAAAATCAAGCTTCTAAGCATTATTATCTAGTGCCATCATGTATGCCAATGATAAATGCCTTAAGAGAGTTCAAATATTACTAGTAGAGGGTTTCACATGTGCATAACATTTCACCTTGAACACTCGTAAAGTGCTTAGGAAAATAAATTAGGAAGGAGGTTAGACAGTATGCTTCAAAATGTGCTAAAAAATTCCTCTAATTAAAGCTCGAATTAGGGGAAAAATATTGAGACATGTCACTTTGTGGTCAAACCCTATACAAATGAAACCTATGCCCCATATGGAGAGACATGTCCAATGTGAATTCAAACCCTATACAAATTGATCTGTTTTGCTTGTCATATTTACGGATATATACGATGTTGACGAAAAGAATTGTATATTTAGAGGAGCTATTAGGTCTGCAGATCAAGGTTTTTTGGACTAGCTTCCTACATTCCTTTGCCCAGAATGATTTTCTACTTGAATTTTATCGAGAAAAGAGGTCAAAAAACAATTCTTGAATAAGATCATCAAATATCAAATGTTCCCTTCAAACTTAACTTTCTTATTCGCCTCATTGTCAAATTGTCCAAGGGGTTTTACTTTGCATGTCTTTACTTATCAAAACCTCACATCTTCTGTTTTACAATATACCTCAAGGGACCTAGGAAATCTCATCCCACTTCTTGAAGTAGTTTTTTTCTAGTAGAAATATATATATATATACATAAAACTTAATTTTGCGAGGCTTTATCCGGGTGGAGTACGGAATGACGATTTTTTTCCCAAGATTTTGTTTACTAGCTCAAACATTGACTTCTTATTGACAACTTCCAAAGCTAGCTTGGATTTCTTACATCCCCTTGCTTCCCTTGTTTTTTTCCATGCATGGATTGTTTTCTTGTGCATCTGACATTATAATAGTATTCAAGATGGTCGAAAACACGACGATCTATAAGTGGGAAGGATGGATCCATCTTGTAGTCTAGAATTTTTTTCATTGTTAAAACCGGCCAGAAACTAACACATTTCTCACATCAAGAGACTTTCTTCTTTACTTTTGGAAAAGATCAAATTCCTTCTACATCCAAACATTTAAAATTTGGCCCATGCACTTTATCGAGGTCCATGTTTTACGACAACATCTCTTATTCTTGCATTCAAGACACCATCCTGCGGATTAAACTTTGACATCTCATTTTCATGGAGCATGTCCCAATTAGAGTCGGAATCCATGGCATCCTTTCCATCTGATTTCAGGCAGAGCTTCTCACTAAGGGCACAGGAAGTCAAACATAATGAAACATTAACCAATTTTCCCGAGAATAAACGCGGGATTTTCTTTGGCTTCGACCCTAGCTTAATGTAATATTCCCTTGAAAACAATTTTAATGCTACGGGTTCCCTCCATGTGACCATCCAAACCATTGTGCTCATACATGGTTCCTAAAACAAGTCTCTCCAAAGTAACTTTATGACTAAGTCTCATCAAAGCAACATTTTCGGATTTTTTCCAACATCTGTTCTCTTTGGTTAACTTTCTAACTTGAGTTAAATGCAGTGTTCAGGCGAGAAAAGAAAATTTCAATCCAAAAAAATTGATTAGCACATAGCACAATAACAACATGAAATATGAATGGAATGTAAATGTGTACTATCTTCTACTAATCATTCTCAAAAAAGAAGCTAGTTGCCACTCTTGATCTTGACCATGTTAATGAGTGACATTTTGGAGAAATATAAATCATTAACATAAAATTATAAATTCAAATCTAATAACGATGAGAAAATTAATGACAATTTTGAAAAGAATGATACCACATTGTTTCCTTGATGTCCTCTATCAAGGATGATACCACATGACGATAGTTGCACATTTGAGCAAAGAGATAATGGTAGGGAGATGTGGTAAAAAATTGTTCAAATTCCTATATGCTCATGGTACAGGAGATAATAGAGTTTATGAATATGTCAATTTTGAGAGAAAATTATAAGGCTAAAGCAGGTTAGTGCATAGATAAATAGAGAAGTTTGGGAGGATGCTTGTATTAGAGTTGATATTCATGGAGCTAAACTCATAAAGGGTGTCTTCAAGGATATTGTGATGAGACCATTATTGGATACTATGGGGCATTTGGAAATAATCCAATTCTCAATTTAAAGAGGAGAATTTAATCGCATTAGTATTGGTAGGTTGTGACTATAGTGCATGTGGTGTACCAATAACACAACTTAACTGCGGTGAGCATAGTCTTCTTATCCACAAAGGATGGGATTACGAACAAGATTTGTGTGTTAAGCAAGGGAAATTCATCATCACTTTCATAACTAGATATATCATTATTTGAATGTGTTGAACCAAAATCTCACAGTGTGAGATAACCAAAGAAAATGTCATTATTGTATTGGTGAGTACGTAGGGAGCAAAGGAGTTTATATGAAGCTTAATTGTGATGCTTACAAGTACCTTTTAACAAATTAAGGTATGTATAAGAATAACAAAGATTCAAGTGTGGATTTTCGAGACTACCCTACATGATGATTTCGATTTTGAACATGGTTCCATATAAACTAGAAGATTTATAGTAGATAAACGATTTTCTTGGTCTGTCAAAATATGCGATTACTCAAGGAGAAACAAGAGGTGGAATCCATTTGATAATTGTAATGAGTATAAACTACATTCCATTGACAACCATTGAGCCTGCGAGATGTAGCCTTACACAGAATATTCTCTTAATACCACGGTTTACGGCTTCACCATATCTAGCAAATGTTGAATTAGACATGTTTGTGCTTAGCATTGTTTCCACAAATATTTAGGGGGGATTTTGTAAAAGTTCTTTATATAATAATGGATCCCCAAGATCATTAAGGAGATACTTCAACAAAAGCATTGCTAGTACATAAATCTATGTCCTTAAGGTCTCTCTTTGTTCTCGCTTAGCTCTTCAAATAGATCAAGCATATTTTCAACAGTAGATTTTATCATAAAGGATCACATCATACCCATTTTGATCGTTTTTAAAGGCATGTACCAACATAGGAAGAATAAAAATTTTCCATAGAAATGACTACATCATCAAGTGGCCAGTTCCTTGGACAGAAAAATAAATTTGGAAGGTGAACCGAAATGTCTTCTTCGTTTGAGGTTGTTATCCTTCTTTATCATGCCTTAGATACTTGACAAACCTTTGTATTTATTCGCTATTCAATCTAAGCCTTTGTTCATGACATATTTTTCCCCTTCACTAGAAAATTATTATACAACCAATGCGGCATTAATGTAACCAAATTTTACACTAACGAAATTCCCTAGAAATGGATACCTGGCATTTGGCTCACGGTAGATTGCCACTCCAACCAAGATTATCCATTGTGGTTGAGACTAAATTATCATCGCTACTTGTTATAGATGGTATCCCTACTCCACGAATTCCTATCATCAAGCTTAAACGCAAATGCATGAGACATTATCTTATACGGAGACCCAACAAGTTCCTTTCTTATGGGTTGCCTAACTTCTAACCCTAATAATGTCCATGAATCTTGTAAAATTTTTCTAGCTCATTTACTCCCATGTATTCAAAAATAAATTCTATCTCTTTGAAGTATTTTTCATCCTCAACCATCCATTCCACATGTTTTTTATACCAAACGGGGTTTCTCCTCCACATGTCCCTTGAACTCCAAGTTCTCATCAAATATCAAAGTTTCATCTGGGTGAGACACGGCTATTATCTCTACTTCATCTTGTTGAGGAGCAGACTCTCCTCACCTTCCACATTATCATGTAAGGACTCCACATACCCCATGGACCTTGGCCGAGATATACACTTTTCCATGATACAAGTAGTGGTATATTGAACCCTTGAATTGTTATATTCAATAAGATGGGACTATTATTATACATACGAGGTCAAAAGTAGAAGTTGCGAAGAATAACTGAGTGTTGATAACGGTACGGGTAGCATTACAAAAAATGATAGTGCGGCAACAATTTAGAAAAAAAATTTGTTAAGCACGAAAACAAAGGAAGTGTTACAAGAGCGAGGGGATAAAAATTCTCATAAAGTTAGTACGACCAACTATGTCCTTATATTGATGCAAAGATAAATCATTGTCGAAACAAGTGCATGTAGCTAGGAATATCGAAAAGGAATTTCTAGGGAAAAATAATTATGATTGTGAAATGCTAAAAATTGAAGATATTACGGAGTTAACTTGATCACATTGAGAACGGAGTTATTTGTGTACTTGAATCAAAGTTTTCTTCAAGGAATTGTATATTGGATAATAACAAGGGTAGACATTGTGTTGAACACACAAAAACACAATCCATTAACAAAAGTTTGTCAAATTTGGAGGGTGTATCCTATTCATTTTCAAAAGGGTCTTAAGTAGGTAAAATAGAAATATCTCACACAAAAATGCAAGGTTGTAGGAGGAGTTGCATATATTTTCAACAAATACATTATTGCATATTCCAAAAGTATCTTTAATTTAGCAATTATTTCAAAATTATCTTGAATTTAGCGATTGAGAATTTCCAAGTTGACATCCATACTTTGGGGAAAATATCTTGCAAAATACTTGTTTAGCGTGCCTACTTGTGAAATTTTAGGGGACAAAGGGCCAGAGTGCCTACTCCATATTAGTAATATGCCTCTTTTAGTTTGTTTTGTTTCCTATCCGATTACTGCTTGTGAACTTGGGGAACTTGAGATAAATGACTCCCTCTAAAGAATTTTTTTTTTTTTTTTGGTACGTAGGAGTTATCCAAACCTTAACTTGTAGCCTTGACGGAGTAGTCTATAAGTTTTATTTTGTAAAGTATTTCATTTAACCTTTTCTATGATTGTCTTGCACTTTCACAAATTTATTGTCCTGCGTAACTTTCATTTTCTCGTTTAGAGGTGACCGAAACCTTAACTTGGCCTTGAATATAGTAGTATCTGAATTGAATTTTCTGCGATATCCCATGATTCCGGGGTATAAATTTGATGGGCACTCCTACCGCCATTTAAATTTAAATGTTATGTATTATATGTTCTTTTTATTTATTTTGTTATAAGCATAGTAACCCTAATTAATATGCCTAAATTAATGGAGCCACTAGAGCTGAGTAATAACTATTTGAGATTGTTGAGAGGTAGTGATATGGTGATTCGATGGAGTCATAATGCGAGTACGGTAAGTTACATGATAGTGCTAACCAAGTTTTGATATTACTCAATGCCAAGTTTCAATATTTCTCAATGGCTCACCATCAAAGGGTCATATTTATTTTCTTTCCACTCTAATTCCCTTTGTCCTTACGTATTTGTTCTCTAAGTTACGAATCCTTGATGATATGTGTATCATCTCTAGAGTATTTCCCATCTTTTCAAAAATTTCCTATCCCAAAAGTGGACTAGCAACTTTGGGAGTTTTTCACACCTCGGGTCGTCGTTGTTGGGTTGGTCAAGAACCATGGCTTCACGAAAGCGACCTACTTTTCTAAATTTGGGTTTGGTTTTCTACATCGGCATCTCTAATTTCGGGTTATTAAAAATAATTTGGGAAAATATCTTCGACACGAGAAATTAATGCAATAGTCTTAAGTCCGGTTTACTATCCTTTGGTGGCCTCTTCGGTTTAAGTGAGTTCCCATTGAATTAACGGATCGGTGGCGGGGAATTTTTAAGCCCTACGAGTCACCTTGGATCTCCCTAATGCGATGTGGTGTCACGATATTCTTTGAATTTTCAATGCTTGTGCATGTTAAGAAGATGATGATAGAAGATATACTATTATCCTATAGTGTTCAAACTCTTTCTTGACATTTTTCATTATTTTAGATGGTAATTTGTTTATTTTCGCTACGCTAAGTATAGTCAACACTTCGCTCTATGTTTGTTAGCTTATAATTTAAGTTACTTATGTATATGGTTTTCTCATTAACTCAACAATACACTAAGTAATTATCAAAGGTGTGGAGATGAGAGTTTATGCTGGAAGTTCATAGTTCTAGAGTTGTGAACACTTTGAAGTCAGAAATACACTAAGTAATTAGCAAATATGTGGAGAGATGAGAGTTGATGTGGATAAGTTGTCTATAGTTTTCAAAATGTAACATTTCAAAACTAGCAAATCAATAGTTGAGATTGTAGACTCTTTCACAGTACTTCAAGGAAATAGGAAAGTATTTCCATGGACTTCCTAAAGAGGTTGCAAAAACCAAAGGAGGTAACAACTATGTGCTTATGAGTGATGAAAAAGTAAGTTTTAATCCTTACGAGAGGACTTTCATAAACAACGAGAGAAACACCAATAATGCAAATTCCAACCTCCCAGGAATATAACCTCTATCTATAGTATATTAAGGGCAAACTTGCTTCCATTTACGATATAATCGTCGGTTTATAATATTATTTACCAAAAGAACACACTTGCGGGGATATTGTACCTAAATCAAGAAAAAAAATTATTTAAATATAGGCGAGATTTTGGCCACATACTTCTATTATCATTGAGAGAGATAATATATTATAAGGTATTTTTGGGACTACCGTATGGATGTTGATGGATACCAAATTGAAGAGAAGTATAACCTTCCTTTTACAAATTAATGTATAATGCGAGGTCATAGACACGCATACGTGAAGTTGTTGGGAGAGTACAATTATAAGCATTCCAAGACCTCGAATAGAAGTTTACGATACATAACATACTAAGATTGAGTAATCCATGGCTAAACTCAAATTTATCCATTTGGGACAAAGATAAGATGGTTTATCAAGTATAGGAGGTTGAAAATTTTGATGGAATAGATATCCCTCGGTCGTAGCTAGTAGGCACGAGGTAAATCTATTTTGTTAACAAATGACCAACTCAACTCAAATGTCTCCAACTCTCCATTTGAGACACTAATGTGGGATTTCTATAACAAAACCCTTTTGACTTGGTTTTCAAGCATAGGTGGGTGAAAAGTTTGATGGAATATAAATCCTTCATCCGTAGCTTATTGGCAAGAGTAGAGCCTATTTTGTTAAGCAAAATGACTTATTAGATATCATTTTTGGGATTCCATTGCGTTAAGTAAGTCATTCGATATCTATGGCCATTTCCATGGTGATTAAGCATTACGGTACATTTTAGGCCAACCCATGTTGAATCGATGGTGTTATCAAAAGTTACATCCATTGAAAATAAATCTGGAAATTAACTATATCGAAGTCGGTTGTTGAAAATGTATTTTTGGAATTTTCTCGGATGGACTACTTGGTGGTTACATTACATATGTTGGATTTTGGATCGTATTACATCACATGGATATTTGTTTGGAGGGGAGTGTTTTCTTACTTATGCTCCATTGAATCCCATATCTACCCATCTCTTATCACCCATTATATCATATCTACCCACACTCTTAAAATCTACCATTAATATAATATGGATAATCTTACAAAATATGCCCTAAGTAAATCTCAAAGTCTGGGATCCCATCGAATACAAAAATCTTTGAACCACGAGAATTCAAAGCTGTACCAAACGGCTTAAACCTTTACAAACAAGAGAATCTATCTTTTGGAAATACAACACAAAATTATACAAGAGATTACACGGCGAAAAACACGAATATTCCCGCACAATACCACAAAGGAGATTTGGAGAAGCGAGTATCCCTATAAGCTACACTAAAACACAAAATCTTCGAATCTTCGGTCATACGAGCTCTTCACATCGATCTAATGCCTAAAACTCCCCTGCGATTTGAATCTTGGACCTATGGATTCAAGCGGCGGTGGGGCAAAACTAAAGAAAAAACAAGGTGTGCCAAAGAATGGGCGTACGGCATTCAACGTATCGTCCAAGTCGGGTTCCGCGAGGCGTCGGAGCCAGGTTCGACGGGGGTCGAGTCGAGTTCAACTTGATCTTGCGCCACCAGGCCTAGTGACGTGCTTGTACGGAATAGTGATTTGAAGGCTGAATTTTTTTTGTGGCGGAATAGGGAGGCTAGGTGAAGGGTGAAATTTTTTTTTCGGGGGTAAGAATTGGAATTAAAATTAAAAATTAAATGTAAATAATAATATTTTTTTTTTTTTTTTTTAATTATATAAAGTGTTATATTAAAAATTGAATATAGATAAATAAGATATTAATTTGTATATAAATTATTTAATATGTAAAACACAACTTTCCATACACAACCCGACCCAACCCAAACTCGTTTCCTTGGGTGCCCTCACAACTGCCACCGGCCAGAGCCCACCCGAACTAAGGCACAAGGCGAGAAAATGGCAAACGAGTCGCACGAACGTGAACATTAAGGGACACGGGTGGTCACAACTTAGCATTTTTGATATGGCCTCTCTCACACGACTCGACCCGACCCGACCCAAACACGTTTCCTTCGGCGCCCTCACATGGCACAACTCGACCCTCCCGAACAAAGGCACAAAGGAGTGCCAAATGGAAAACGGGTCACACGATCATGCACGAGCACACGGAGTCACAACTTAGCATTTTTTTACACGATACCCTCACACGGCACGAAACAGGACCCGCTCAAATGAAGTCACAAGGGGCTAACGGCAAACGAGTCGCATGAATGTGCATAAGGCACGAGGGTGGTCACAACTTAGCATTTTTTATACATGCGCCCTCACCGACCCAACTCAACGCTTGCTCGAGAACGAAGGCAAAATGGGTCCACGAACGTGCACAAGACACATGGCGGTCTGTGGCATAGCATTTTCCGTATAGCCTCCCTCACATGACCGACACGAAGATGTTTCCTTAAGCACCCTCACACGACACGACATGACCCAGCTTTGACCCAAGCGTGTTTCCTTGGCGCCCTCCCCACGACGACCCAACCGAGGACCCACCCTGAACCCATTTCCTTGGGCACCCTCACATGACACGACCCGACCTAAATGCGTTTCCTTGGGCGCCCACACACAACCCTACCCTACCTTCCCAAATGAAGGCACGAGAGAAAAAATTCAAACGGGTCACATGAACGTGTGCCTGAGAGCACGAGCGATCCACAACTTAGCATTTTTTATATAGCCTCCCTCACACGACGACCTGGCCGTGCACGACGAACGCGCCCTCGCGGCGCCCTCGCCAACACCGAGCCCACCTTAACGAAGGTACAAGGGATAAAATAGCAAATGGATGGCATGAACATGCCTGAGGGCACACGGGCGGTCACAACAGCATTTTTTATACGACCACCCTCACACGACCCAACCACAAACTGCACGAACGATTTTCGTTGGGCGCCCTCACACGACCCAACCTAACCCGACTCACTCGAATGTGTTTCCACAAGCACCCTCACATGACTCAGCGGCTTTGACCGCCGAACGTGTTTCCTTGGTTGCCTTCATACGAAACAACACGACCCGCTTTGAACGTGTTTCCTTGGGCGCCCTCAATACAAATCATGACTCAACCCGACACGACTGCACGAACGTGTTTCCTTGGGCACCCTCACATGAGCCAATACGAATACAATGACACGACTATAGTTGGTATCGAAGCTTGGAAATTATATTGGTTGGTCTCATTGAGCGTGGCATGAAAGGCATTGGTCGGGGTCAAGGCTGACATAAAGAACATGGCAAGTTGGGAAGAATGTCAAGGAGGATTTTTCGGACCTTGTATAGGTTGAGGCGTATGAAAGAGAGCACCCACCTATTCATGTTGAACTTGAAGTCTTGGAGAATGTTTGATATAGCTTCTTTGACTTGGTTGGGCAATGGAGAGCGGATAGAGTTACTTGATTGCGATGAAGAAGAAGAAGTCAAGACATGTGAAGAAGAGGATGTTGCGGATGTGTTAATGATAGAGGAATAACTTGATGAACATGTTGGACGAGGGGATTGTACTGCTGCGGACATTGATGATGGAGGACACTTATAGGGGGTTAGGGTTAGGGTTAATGGGGTTAGTATTTAGGGGGTTAAATGGGTTAGGGTTTTAGGGGTTTAAGGGGTTAAATGGGTTAGGGGTACGGGAATTGTGTCAACATACTCCATTTGTAAATGGTCGGTATGCTTATAATGTTAGATGGAGAAGACTACACAAAAATGGGATTGTAGATCCTTACATTGATAATGCGGTATAAGTAATGGCTCATTTTGTTCATACTTTGTTCGGAAATGTTGTTGTTTTCTTTTATAGATTATATTCGGCTACCTGGTGCTAACATGACTTGTAAGAATGGAGACTTGTTTGCTTTTGTTTAGAGTTTTTTTTTGGAAGGCATCGATGTTGGTTGTTTCATAAAGGAAAGAAAAAATTGATGCGAGGGTTGTTTACCATTGTTTGTAATCGAAAAATCCAACAAAAACTAATTCTTTACACCGAGACAAAATGTCTACCATACCTTAATTTGCGGTCATGTGCATGCTTGATAAATTTGAAATCACACTTATGTACTAGAAATTCACCATTGGCTAACCCACAACCTTGTATTAGAGTCAACTCCAAAAAGAGAAAAAAAAAACCGGGGCATCGAGATCCCTATCGAAAGGATGATGACTCAATGTAGATGATATGGAGAAAATAATGATAACACCAAGCAAGCGAGACCCTTGGATACAACCTAACTCGACCGAAACTCGCCGAATGTGTTTCCTTGGATGCCCTCACGGGCAGGCTTATGACCCAACCCGTACGCGTTCCTTGGGTGCCCTCACCACGACACGACGACCGACTCACTGAATGCATTTCCTTAGAGTGGCCTCCCGCGCACGACATGACCGGACCAAAGGCGCGCGCTCGAATGCGTTTCCACGGGTGCCATCCCGCGGCCGGCCAACTTTGCTGAACGGTGAAGGCACGAGGGAGAAAATGGCAAATGGGTCATATGAACGTGCACAAGGCACACGGGCAATCTCGGTCGCATTTTATACGACCTCCCTCACACGATCCAACTCAAACACACATTTTCTGTGGCACCCTCACATTGCAAGACTGAAACCTGCCCAAACGAAGGCATGAGGGAGCAAAATAACACATCAAAAACATCATGAGAATCTCGAGTCTAGAAGTAGAATGTCACTTGTGTATTACGTGTGTGGAAAAAAACATACAACGGCAATTTGGTGCAATATTCTCAAACCCCTTGCTCTTGATGTTTAGTCTATAAATAGACGTTCTTTACAATCTAGATGATCGGCCATACGGCTAAATCTTTGAATTCTATTTTGACATCTATCATAATTGAAACCACTAACTTGAAACGAGAAAAATGACATTTATCCTTTAAAGAAAGCAAACTCCCTAATACGACTCTATCTCCTATTTATTACATTCATTTATCCTATCGATTGAAATAGTTACATAATGAATGTCACATGCTCGAAGGAAAAATCACCATAATTCACCACCACTTTACATCTTCAAAACTTGTTCTAGATATGTGGAACATAATCCTGCTTTTTAGTAATGGATAACGCTTCACTTTAATCTTTGTTTTGATTGATGAGATGGTTGTGTGGCACCCCTTTTGAGCAATGATTCTCTGTGATATGTCCCAATGACATCTTGGAGGTCTCCAGTCGCTTAGCGTGTTGTTAAGATGTTCAAAATTATTCCAAAAATCTCCTCGCTACGAAAATAGGGCGAGTTTAGGCAGGTTTCGTAGCGAGTTTTAGTAAGCGTGTGAAAAATGGCTTTTCCATCTATCTCTTTGACTCCTTTGTTGTTCCAACACCTTTGTTACGTGAATACACCTTACAAACCATAAATATCCCTCCATATTTCTTGATAAAACTGATTTTAAATAAAAAATGCACCTACGGGGAATTTTAGCGCGTATTTATGGCCTCAAGCACGAGGTACGCTATGAGCGTATGCAAAAAAACATAATTTTCTCATTTCAAGATTATCTTCAAAAAATTGTTCTCTATTTTGCCAAATTTGGGTTCTGCGCATGTTATGAACATCATGAGGCATTTCATCTCATTTTTTCATTCTTTTGGCATTTCTTCTTCATTCACAATCGGTTGGCTAATGGGCTCTTCTACTACTTTCATCTTCGGTCCTTTTTTCCAACTCCACTTGAATCAAATCCGGCTATACGAAGATCTTCCACTTGGTCTTTTAATGTATTTTTTGGATTGTAAGTGCAAGTTTATCCTTTTGATGTGTTTGACCTCTCATCTTAGTGGGTTGAGTCAGTTTATCAAATTTTATGTATTGTCCAAGGTTTTTTTTGAAACACTTGTGGCTTGCTCTTCCCATATTTTCCTCATACGCTCAAATTGAACATTCTCGGATCTGTATTCTTTGCTTCTTTCTTCAAGGCTGATACCTCTTTCTTTGCTTCCTTCAAGCGCTCTTTAAGGGTTTCAATTTTTGATTTTTCAATCATTTTCTCTTTATCCTTTCTTTGCTTGATAACCATTTCTTCTTTTTCTTTGGTGAAGATAGATCTATGATGCTTGGTGGTTGGTAGCTTCATTTATTTTATCAATCTCTTTGCTCTCCATGACCTTCCCTGCATGTCTATTCATTGGTTTCCTAGGATGAAAAATGAAACCGGCATCATCACCTACAAAATCCATTTTTTAACGTTGCCACCTTTCTTGATTTTCTTCCTCCATCTTCAATGTCTTGACTTGCACAATGGGTGACTCTTCAATGTCGGTTGCATGCGGATGTCCTCCAAATTTCCTTTAGCCAATTTCTAGCTCTAGTGACTCTCTTGCTGCCTTGTTTGTTGGCTTGTCTTCTTTTGTTTTGCGAGGTGTTGTTTGAGGTGTGTCGATCTTACGCAAGGTTATTGCTTCCATTCTCACTTGTTTTACGGAAAAGATGATCTATTCTCTTCTTCAACTTCCTACTGCACCATAGGCGGTGATGAAGTAGTTCTAGGTTTGGAGTATTTATTAGGAGTAACCACATCAATTTCATAGCCACTCATGAACAAGAAGGAATTCCGATCTTTGTCTAACCTCTAGCTCCTCTAACACTAATAGCTTAGTTAAATCATGATGAAAAAAGGAATTCTCACTTCCTTCTATCTTGATTTGAACTTTGTCTAACATTTTCCCTAGACTTATGTATAAATAAAAAGGAAAGTCGAAGTGACCTCTTACCCACAAAATGTGAAAGTCGAGATCATGGGGATTAGACCATGTGAAATCTTCCTTCACAAGTGAAATACTTCGAATGACCATCAACGGCTTTGAATAATTGTCCTTCATGAAACTCCTAGGGATAGAATTTGTCGAGTAAGTTTCATTGTGTTCTTGCTTGATGAACTTTTTTGCAATCTACATTGTGAATTTGAAGCCTTTAAACCATTTTTCCCCTCCTACAGGTATTCCTATGGTGATGAGATGCTCTGCGGGTATTCTTGTAAGGTTCGGAATTCCAACCTTTGAAGTTGTTCCTATGAAGCTAGTGGCAAAATCCTTTGAAACATGTAAATGAAACCCTTGAAACCTTTGACGGGGTGCAAAGCATCCGGTTCTTCGAAAACCTCCATGGTAGTAGGGTCTTCATTGAGTAAATTCATTTCCATGGGCTCATGCCTATGACAATGGCCACCCTCTCTTCTTGTAGCCATGGATGTCTTATAGTCTTCTGACCTCGCTTGATTGATGAAACCTACGAATTCGAACTTGCCAACCACACTTGTCTCGGTGAAGCGGCTCTCAATCGACTCACATGCGGATAAATCACAATATGACAAAAGGCTAATTGAGGTAAGGTTTATGGTTTAACTAACAACTCAAGCTTTAGTCATGATACTTTCAAGCCAAAAAAGGTAATGATGACATCAAAACATGGCTATGTACATTTTAATTTATCATAACAAACTTGAATATTATCACCCTAACTCCTCTAATCATAAAATGACACATCATGCAAATCTCACAAGACGGGTTAAAAAATGGATTTTTGTGGTAGAAATTAGTTATGCACACAATGATTCTCTACGAAACTATTAAGTGGAGTTTCGTAGTGAAATTTGTTCCTATGTAAAACGCTATGAAAATTTGAAAAACTAATAGATGTGCCCCTTTGATTTTGAATGCATTGGAAATGACAACTTACACCTTATGAGGACTGATTTGACATGAAATAGCATAAATGGAGGTGATCATGAAACAGGATAGGCTAAAAATGTAAATAAATTTCCCTATACCACCTTGAAATGGCTTAGGAGACACCTTATCCATTTGGTGAATGAACTATATGACCATTATCTAAAATGTTTCACAATTTTATGAGCGATAACAAATTTCATCCTCATGCTTGAGTCGTGGTGTTCTTTGAATCCATTGAACTTGATCTCTTTAATGATTTCATTAAGGGCGGCTATGTGGAGTTGTAGTTGTCATGCCAAACCTAGATGAGCTTTTCGACACTCCAACACACATATTTGCTTATGTTGGCTTGATTGGAGGAAGGTTTATCTTTATTATGTTCATTTCCTTTGAAAATTTTGCATCTTGCAAACACTCTACATGTATGGGAGGGAAAAGAGGTTGTTTCGAATGAAACAAGCGCTGTTGTCAAGCTGCCATGGAAATATACGGAGATGACCTTGTTGGTGCTGATATTCTAGTCAACCTTGTCTCTTACGTATTGCACAAAGAAAAAGAATTCATATTGTGAAGCGGAAATTCCGCAAATTAGAGAAGATAATCAAGGCCTTTGGTAAGCTAGGGAGTTTTGTAATATGGTTTTTGCCTTTTCTCTCTTTTGGAGAGTTGCACTCAAAATTATTCTTGGAAAGATTGATCATGGTGGTTCATCATTGGATGGTTCTAGTGGAGAGGAAAATGGAGAGCTCCTCCACCTCTAGGAAAGGTTCTAGGCGGAATTACATCTATTGTAATTGTTGAAAAACTACCCGATATGCTTGAACATGGAAAGAACATGATTGCGATGTATCCTTTCTTTTGCATCGGCTATTACATGATATCTCTATGTTGGTTATGCTCTTTTGGGCATACGTATGGATGGGACTCTACATTTATGGCGTCCACCGCCTACGAGCTCTTTGGGCTGAAGAATTTTGAATTATTTATAATTTCTGACCATAGGTAATCCCTTGAGGAGCTTTCTTCTTTTCGACCTCCTTGCGGCATATATCTATGATAAAGGAGCATAAAAACAAAGTGGTGTGTTCCATGCGGAGTTTTGAAAAGATCATATATTAATCATGTGGATTATATTTTCTTGAGACTCACTTTTATGAGTATCATGGAGGTGTGTGTTGTGGGTACTCTTTTGAGCATGATTACATGTCCCCAAATTGGGAATGCTAGCGAGCATGCTGAAAACGCATTTTCGGGAATGTATGCTACGAGAAAAAAATATTAGCCCTTGGATCTCTTAGATATGATAATCTAAGATCCAAATCCAAGTGGAAATCGAAACCAAGAAAACTATTTGAGATAAACAAGCCTCTCACACCTAGAATGTCTGGAAAATGCCCAATAATGGAGATTTTAACGAGGAATATATAAACACGATGCTAGAGAAAAGCACTATATTAACTCATGAAATGTGTCAAGGAACACATTATCATCATTTGATGTCACAACATCAACTTGAACTTCATTATGGGATCAAAAGTTAGGGAAAAGCGGCATTTTGGCCATTAAAAACGTTATTCCTAATAGACGACATAATAAAAGGGGAAAATAACGGTTTTATACTTTAAATTATGCTATATGGGACTCTCTTCCAGAAAATAATCAGAAAAAAATATGTTTTACTAAGTTAAACGGATCTCACGGTCCGGTGCGGCTCGAAAAGGCCCAGACCCATGACTTAACTTATGTAAAATTTACGGAAGCAAAGACAACATGATTTTTCGAGGGTTTATGATACAATATAAAATAACATAAATGGATTGTATTACATCAGATCATGGAGAAAAATAGAGAAAATCCTCTTTTATACATTATTGGAATGACCGACAAGGGTTATGAAGGTACGAGTGCAAAATGTCGGATGCGGATATGGATGCGGAAAATGAATTCTAGCTAAAGCTACGAGTATATGCAGCTGAAAAATACGAGAAGGCGAATGAGGAATCCTTCTTACAAAGTTTACGAGAGAAGGGGTGGCCCGCACCACGAAGAAACAAGGCGAATTGAGGGGGTTTGACCCTCACCTTGCCCAACACAAAAGGACGCGGTTCCTACAAGGGATTGTGGTATTGATGCGGGAATACTTTATTGATGCCAATATGTTACTTAATATGCTACGGAATGATTCCTCAACGATCTCTCGAGAGAAAGAGAGCCTCCTCCTCTGAAATACGAAGTGCCGAAGTGGTGTTGTGAACCCTCAGGTTTGCAACAACCTGACAACACAACGTTATACTTGAGCGAGAAAAAAATGTTGTAGATGAAGGTGGCTTGGCTTCAAGCCTGGATGTGAGGAAAATTAGTACACTCCTTCAATAGGCCTCGAAAGGAGGAAAGGATTCTAAACATAAAATCCTTGTGCTAGCGACACGGCAATCTCAACTAGCGATTTGCGAACGAATAGTCTTGAGACCAAAAATCAAATCATAAGCATAAACTTGTTATGGATGCCTTGCCCTCCTTTTAAACATGTGTAAGCCTCCTTGCCTTGGGCCCCACTCATTAGGGTTTTCTCCACCAAGAAAATATTCCTCCCACTTGCAACTGTGGCCCCTTTATGGATGATTTCCTCCTCTCATATCTGCGTTGTTGACTTGGTCAAACTTGACCTTGTCCACATGCAGGCATCCTGTTCACACATGGGAGTGTAAAATCCGGCTTCTACCTTGATCCTGTCCACACCATGAGGGATTTTATTGATTTTTGTTGTGCATGGGTCTCCTTACCCACATTTATTCACCTCCCCAGGAAATCAACAAAATTCAATATTCCAATTTCTTGCATGCAAATTTTGGAATAATGGGGCCTCCCCTCCCAAATGTTGCTTGTCCTCAAGCTTAGCTGAGATAGGGCGAAGAGATGCCTCCAGGCATGGAGACTAAAATGTGTTGGGAAAACACCTTTTCCCTAGTGGATCCCCTCCATCCCCAGAGAGCAATCATGTGCAAATGAGTCCTCACACCATGGCAACTCCCGGAAAATTTTCCTCCACCTTGAGCTCCTGCAAAGTAGATTGTACGAAAATGTGCACGGTAGACAAGATAGCCTACCCCACACTATCTTCCTCTCCCCATCATGCTCTCTTGTTAGCACTCAAATCTACCTCGGGCTAAAATGAAGTAAAACTCAAGGCTACATCAAACCAAGCTCGGCCTCGTAGCTAGCCCTACGAGGACGGGGAGGAAGGGCTCTCTCCGTCCAATCTCGAAAATGAGCAATAGGATGCGAGATGACTTATAATAAGAACTGATTTTAGGCTAGCAAAGAGATAGGTATGTTTGATTTTTTGATTTTTTAGATTTTCGCTTGAAGAAATGGGAAAACAAATTTTGGGTGCGGGGATAAGGTTCGGACCTTTGCAGTTTCGAGTTGGGGCGAGGTAGGTGAATGTCTTGATGCTTTTGATTGGATATATGGACGATTAGACCGAAGAGGAGGTGAAGAGGGCAAAGAAGAACTTGGATCCTCTCGAACGAGGAAATTTGAAAACATATAGAACTAAGCGAGATTCAAGACGGCTTAACGTAAACAATGGATTCAACCTTATTCACTCATTCAATTTAGTTCGGAAGCATAATGAAAGGATGGCATACATTAAACATGAAGAAACTTACGATGAAAGCAAAGAAGAAACACCATCGAAGCAGAACACACAAGGATCCCAACAAGTGCCGCAAAACCCACGATCTTTCCTTAGCCAAAATATGCGAAATATGTACGATGATATCAAAAGTCTCCCAAGAGTCCAACTTTGTAGAATGCCCTCGAAAATTACAATATATAGATCACTCTAACACCCTTTCCCCACCTCTAGGGGTCTAATTCCCTCTTCGGGGATCAGTTTCAACCAATTCTATTCACATGGAACTACAATCTGAGCGACTAGCAACTTGCCTCTAAGGTGAAGCAAGTCCATTACATGATTTTTACCCTTTTTGTGAGTGAATCTTTTAGAAGAGATAAAAATAAGCCAAATTTACATGCCAAACATGAATTTACATCATAAAACCCAAAAAATCCATCCACAAGCAAAACTGGTCCATACTAGGCGAAAATCGAAGTGGCGAGTTGAAAATTCGGCAAAAATTTAAGTGGGTCGCATTTGAGCCGAGTGGGTCCCACACTTTTTCCAGCCTGAATTTGGGGTACTTCCCGGCATCCAAATTGAGCCCATGATAGCTCGTTGGAAATCACGGATGTTTACTATCCAACCCAAGTGGAATTTCTGAATTTGGAGCTCATTTGACCCTCCAAAACTTCTTTCTCCCGAAGTACTTTTCTTGGTGCAAAAGGTGGCGGCAAGGTGGTTTTCATAGTGTTTTTGAGCTCTTTGACCATCCAGTTTGATGAAATGCTTGGGTAATGTACGAGGATGCATAATTAACCATGACAAATCCAAAAATGCAAAAATCTCCTCCGGCCAAGTGTCCCGAAAAAAAAAAGTGAGCATATGAGGGTGAGACCCCTTAGCGAAAAACACATTTTTTGACCCAAAAATTTGAAAATGACAAAATTTTCTCCGAATTTTGAGTCGGAGGCGGAGGTCCTCCATCATGTATCACGACCGAGTTAATGAAGCCTCGGCCAAAATCCGAAGTGGATTAGGCCTTTTCCGCCCGTCTTAGTGCTTTGCGCAATCTCCTCTTGAGAGTCTTCATTCTCGCTTTGCGGACATGCATGCGAGCCCAATAATGGCCTTTCATGTGACGAAGCATGTCTTTGTCTTGATTGACGCCATGACAATTTCTCCCGAGTGAATGTTCACATGTGTGAGTACGATATCTCGGTCCGTGGTGTCATGTCACCGGGTCTCTTTCGATTCCACTTGTCGGTCCTCACGGATTTGACGCAACTCATAATATGTGAGCTCATCCTCAAGGCGTTGTTTCTTGCTCCAAATAATTAATCACCTTTGAGCCTTACGTTGATCTTTCGACTTGTCATTCTCGGCCCTTTGCTCCTGGATGACTTCCCTCGATTCCGAGCTAGGAGAGCTCGCATCAACATCAGTAATTTGTGAAATGCGTATCCCTCGGCCACTTGATGGGCCCTCATCATGCATGGGCCTCTTGCCCCTATCTGTGTCTGTACCTACGTATTTGAAGAAGAGGCGAGACCCCTTCCACATCATGTGGAGATAATACTCGGCTCTCGCGTGCGTCGACGAACCCCTTCCACCTCATGTGAGAGATAATACTCATAGTGTGTTTGCCAAATAAGGCCACGTGGCCTCGCTGATGTGTCGAACCAAAGGACGGCAGGTATGCTCAACCTCGAGGGCATGTCGAGGTGGTGTGAAGGCTCTCTGCATCATGAAGAGCGCTCTCGGGGAGGCGGGCCACAGCAGCACTCGCGAAAAAGTCTCTAGAAATGAGAAATCCTCCCAAGTGATGCCTGATGCCTTGTTGATGCAACACTATGATCTTGATCAAAGCATAATGGTATATACTCTGTCTTTGTACATCTTGGGCTCGTCTTCTTTTGCACAAAAATCACCATCCTCTCTATGTTGCGATATATGAAGTGCGGAATATTCATCATACGTACCCTTGTGAAGTGTATCAACAAACGAATATGGTACGCAAAGAGACGAGCATATCTGCCCTCCTGAGAATAAAATGCGAATGATGAGTTTCATCGGCGGTGCATACTCATCCCTCAAGAATACGAATGGAAAAACTGCCCAAGTACCTCATATATCGGTTTTTAATGTATGGCTCATAGTGGAATTTCTCTAAATGCGCGTTTGTTCCATTCTCGCCCATGTTTGGTATGCCGGTGGCGCAGGCTTGATAGTCAAGGGTGACAAAATGAATTCAACCCCGGCAAGATTGCCGGCCATCCCGCAAATATGAAACAAACGGACGGACCAAATTCACGATGAAAGTAGGGTTTGTGCCGTCATCTCACAAAATCGGAAACATGACAAATACCGAAGCAATCCATTGCAAATGGACATGCACGCAACCGAGCCAAAAGTAGGCTCCTCTCTGCGATGATTACCACCTACCTTGCTCTATGAGACCCTGTGGCACATTACCTTCGATCCTAGAATCAACTGCTGACCCTTGCTCATGCTACGGCTACGTACGACATGGCTTTGAACAAGATATTGGCACTATGTATCTTGATATAAATGCGGTGAAAAACGAGTTATAATGTTTGTTTTCAACACACCAATAAATATCCCCCAGCTGTCGAAAGCCATTAAGAAACAAACAATGATACCGGCTCTATTTTAGGTGGATTGAAATAGAAACACGGAGTCTGTTTTAATTTCAAATCGAAATTTTACAAATGGTAGCGAGAAGCCTTTAGAATATTTGGTAAGAAATTTGTCAAGGGCAATGCATCATATATGACTATGTTTGTCGATAGAGCGTTAAGCAGAGTTATAAAAACGTGTTATCAATGGGCAATGGTTAATATGTCGATGATCATCTGGCAAGGGCAAAGTTATGACGGTGGTAAAACGATAATGAAGACCAGGTGGTATAATGGATGTGAAAACGGTGGGCTTTGAACATACATGCCAAGGTGGATATATCAATGATATAAGGTGAAGAAAATACTCATAAAACCATCCATATATATTTTAAAACCGAACAAATTAGCCATGTATGTAGGGTTTTCTCTTCCAGTCAGATGTTTGATCTTCAAAGATACCACCAACACATTAAAAACTTCTTGGGCAATAGTTTAGAACACGATGCAAGGCCGTTGAGCAGATTTAAATTGAAGCTGGGCGCTCAACCGACTTACATTCTGTTTGGCAAGTGGGTCGCGGCATTCGAGTGAGTCGCTTTTGCCAAGTGGAGTACACTGCGTTATAATTTGCCCAGCGGAGAAACGCCGGACGGTCGCTTTCCCAAGTGGGTCGCTTTTGCCCAAGTGGGTCTCACGACCTCCAACTCTGTCAACAATGCTCCAAAATTCGATTTCGGCCTCCAAACTCCCGAAGTTGCGACTTGTATGCTATGGATCTTTGGAAATGAAACTTGCTTTTATACATGATGTAAATATCTTTCACAATCAGATTTGATCCAAATCTATTTGATAACCCATATTACAATGTTTTTGCATTTTCCGCTGACTTTTAATACTGATCTCTCTTTTGACTTTTTGAGTTTTGAATTGATGATTTTGTTGTCTTCTTACTGGGGGTATGGCTCTTTAGGTAAGGAAAAGATCGATGCCTTTGAAATTTCTTCTTGGTGAAATAAATGAATTTATTACAAAAATAATATTGAACAATTTCTAGTTCCAAGCGAGTTTTGGACTAGAAATGTTTTTTAAATGTAATGATAATAAAACATGAAATCAAAATTTGCGGAACCATCCTCATCACCAGGCTTTATGAGCGGTATGCAAATGACCTAAGAAAACCACAGACACTAGGACCAAAGACACTTATTGAAGTTAAATGACCATAAATGAAATGACAATGATTTTGAGTGATTTTTTGAAATTTTTTTAAAATAGCAACTGCGGTGTAAGCATGAGGAAACATAAGACAACGGACCCTTCGTCGGTCGATAGCATGCTCCTAGCGGAAATGCGATGAAGTGGAACAAGCGAGACCTAAGAATGAATATGCAAAGACGAAATGATCAACGACGGAGGGCACCGCCCAAGGACCGACTCTAACATTGGCTCCAATGGGGATGGTGGCTCCAAGGAGATGCAGAACGGCGGATCTGGGGGAGTCGGTGATGCCTTTCATCCATTGGGCGATGGAGTCATTATTTCAGGCGATAAACAAAACTTAGGACATTTTTATTATTTCTTGATTTGACTAAAAAGGAAGTAGTGAGCAGTAAGCGACATGACCAAAAGCTGACATGACTTTAGAACTTAAAAATGCGATAAAGCTGACTTGATAATTTCAAACCAACCAACCTCCACCTCCGAATTATAGCCTTCGCTCGGGCCCCCAGTGAAGATGAGAGATCGGTACACACTTGCAACGAAACAAAAGTAAAATGATATATACAATGATAATGAGATCGTGAGAAGATACTCGGAAATGTCTGTTGAAACAACCGACCATTGATCGGTCCTCCCGGGACAATCATCTCCCATTCATTTCTTTGAGAAAAATGCCATTTTGTCCCAAATGCGCTGCAATCTTAAAAAGGACCCTTCCACAGTTTTCAAATTTGTCGTGCTTTCCCATATCCTCATTCGAGCATCCCATTTCAAAACTACCTCATCTGGCACGAAACTTATCTTGCTTTCGCCTTTCTGTCGTGAATCTTCTTTATGTGCTCCTGTAACTTGAAAGTATTTTGAAATACCTCCTCTGGTATACTGCTGTAAATGAATCATCGATTAATCCTCACGTACATAGGATATTCCTCACTCCCCGACCTCTTGAAGCAATTTGACCACGGGACAGCAAGTGATAGGAGAAAAACCGTATCCGTTCCATACACCAACTCGAAAGGAGACATGCCAATAGACTTTTCGACTTACCACTATCAGCCCACAATGCATTCACTAACTTCTTGTGCCAGGCCTTTTTGTTGGATTTCCGACGAATTTCTTAATGATATTCACCAAGTTTATTTGAAGATTCCGCCAAGCCATTTCACTTGCGGATGGTAGGCGGTCGAATGCCCCCGAGGTAATATTGTACTTAAAGAAAAAGTCAACCATCCTCTTAGACTTAAGACGTACCGCATTATCTGTGATTATTTTATAGGGCACCGAAAACGTGACGAGAATATTGTTTTCAAGAAAAGAAATAATTACCGCATCCGTGGCTGTCGAGTGAGTCCGCTCAATCCACTTCGTGAAGTAATTTTGTGGTATCGGTATCCATCTGTCTTTTGTCCCGGAGAAGATGCTTGGGTGAATTTCTCGATAAATCCAATCGCTATTTGCGGAATGGTGCACTAACTTCAATTGGTTTTAGAGGCAAAGAAATTTGTAGTTTTGCTTCCCTTCGAAAATTTGACATAAGCCAGATTTTTAACGACATAAATACATCGGAAAACAAGAAGGCCAATAATACCCTGCCCTTTCGAATCTTATTCGCCAGTACTTCAAAACAAATGACCTCCACGGTCACCTGTAGAAAGTCCTCCAAAACTTTTGAGCTTCCTCCTCTACGAACAATTCAACAACATACCTCCGGGGTCTTTCCAATATAATGCGGAATTCGAATACGGTGTGACTCTTAGCACCGTGTTCTACTCTTATTTCTAGGCATCTGAGCGGTGGAGACAAATTCGCGGCCACGTCTGTGAAATGTCGACGCACGAGGGAAGAAGCAAAATGTCGAATGCACAGTGACGTACTTTCCTCGTCTTCATCGGACATGACGGCAATCAAATTTATGTCTAGAGCATACGGATTTGTTTCGGCCATGGAAGGCTTGGCGAGTCCTTGTAACTGATTATCTTAGTTTGGTTTAATTTCCACATCGTATTCTAACAACGCGGTGATCCTTACCCCTTCTTCCTGCGGATGCTGCACCAAAACATCTTTAACGAGTGCGTTAGGAACGTATGCTATAATGTGGGAATGCAATATGTACCTGCAGGAAATCTTTGAAGGCCTTTACAAGCGCAAGTGCTTGTTTCTCAATGATATTGTACTTCAATGCTCCATCTCTTATGGTCAAGTTTGAAGAAAGCAATGGGCTTCTCAACTCGATCCCTTTTTGCATCCTTGTTTTAACGATGTGTACTCGAGAAGCGAAAAGAAAATAAAATGAAGTCATTTGTGTAATCCGGGGCGTTAAATGAGAGAGTTTGAGGAAGAGCTATCTTTGCAAATTGAATGACTTTACACTTTCTTGTCCACCTTGCATTGTCCTTTTACGACGTATTTCGTGGTTCTGGGTGTTCGTACGAGATTTGGAATGAAACGGCCTTGAAAGTCTATTTCATTAAATATGTTGTGTTATTTCTTGTTCGGGGTTGTTCGATACGCTGTATGGCTTCAACACGTGCGGGATCAGCACCGAATGCCATCTTTCGATATGATGTGGCCAAGGAGCTTGCCTTCATCCATAGCGAAAAGGCTCTTTTTCGGATTCGAGGCGAAGTACCATATTGCACTTAAGAGAAGCAATTTTCAAATGATATAAATGTTCCTCATCGGAATTGGAAAACACGGTTAAATCATCAAGGTAAACAACCAAAAACACATCTTTCTCGTTGGCAAAAGCCATGTCCATTGCAATACGAAGGTAGCGCACCATTCTTTAAACCAAACGGCATCTTTGCATAATGAAATGTTCCCAAGGGTGGTGAACGCAGTCTTGTCACGATCATCTTCACACTAAATCCCGATTATAACACGAGTATCCGTCGGTAGTGACATCGCCAGTGCTCCAACTACTCGTACAATATATGGTCCATTTTTGGCGCGGATAATTGTCTTTTAATGATACCTTATTGATTTGCAATCAATACATAAACGGATCTCCTTTGTCTTCTTTCTCACGGGCACCAGTTTGATATCAGTAGAAAGAAATCGAATGAGCACGATGATTCACGACTTATACAACCTATTTACCTCTTTTTCGATCGATGGTAGCGACTTTGGGTTAATTCTCCTCAACTTTTGTGAAAAGCTTGATTTGGTTTGATGGGGATAGTATGTTTGAATGATGTTAGTATCATATGTTTTTAAATCTGAATAATCCCACGCGAATGCATCGGAAAATGAAGACAACAATTTCACATAAATACGCTTTTACCTTTGGTGACAATGACTTTGACAATTTTACCATCTTGGGATTCTCGGTACATCTGATATTTGCCTCTTCGACACCTTTTAACATTTGGCCTCAATGTCGGTTTACGGGCTACATCATCATGATCAAACGGCTCTTCCAAAGGAATCAATCCCTTAGGAATGATGTTATCCTTAAGTTGCGGCACTTCCATTTGGTTTATTTGTATGTCATCTTGCCATCATCAAATTGTATCTATGGAGGTATCTTTAAACTTACCCTCATTACGCGAGAAATTCACTAATCTCCTCATCATCACGAAAGACTTGCCAACATCGGCGGTTATGCCGGAACGGTGGGCGGTGTTCCACATGTATCTCGAACTTGTTCTTTTTTTTTGGAATTCATTGGAATTTTAAGATTGCTTCTTTGCCCTTAGCAAGTCCATCGACAACACCATTTTGTATGTCTGGAACACACACGTCCAAGTATGATCGGGAAAATAACGAGGAATGTCTAGAGCTGCATTTCGGTAAGCCCTCATGCGAGGATGCTTGGCTTGAAACTCACCTTTAACTTGCTTTATCACTAATTCCGAATCATAGGTATCTTTGCCAATCCTTTTCGCTTTCGGCTTCTTAAGAATCTTAAGACGTGATAAGGAGCCTCATATTCGGCTTCTAGGTATTAGAACGATCGAATGCCGGCTTGTAGGAACACACTCTCACATTGCTCGGGACCTTATCCGGAGCGAGAGAAAACGGACTACGAATCCAAACACCAATTCCGACACGTCGCTGCCAACTGCGCCATCAAAATCCATGGTCAAAGACCATCTTCATCGTCCTCTAAATGCGGCTAATACGGCCTCTTGTTTTCTGTTGCGCCCATTGTCTTCGAGTTGATTGCTCCATAACGGGTTGTTTTTTTCTCTTCTTTCTTTTTGCAACACTTCTCTAAAATTTTCGATTGATTTACGGTATATCTTACTTTGAACTAATTGACTTTCTATATCATTAAAACTATCGACGAAGCAACAAAAGCAAACTCCTAAGTCGGTATGTACATAATTTACGGGATGATTGATTGGCTTCTCTTTGCTGATTATCATGTATTTCATCTTAAAGCTCGATATAACTTTCTCATTTGGCCAGAAGGCGGAATTGTATAAAGAGAAATCTAGCGAAGTGTACCTTTCAACTTTGCCCCAAAGATCTTGCGAGGAGCATCCCCGGCTTGAAGTGGAGGAATGTCGGCAACCACCACATCCATCAAAACATTCTTTGCTGGGATTTGATCTAAGCTTACAACCAAATCTTTGATGAGTCCTATACACTTTACCCGATGGAATCAAAATGAATACAAATCATGATATTCTCTTGTAATGTCTAATCCCGACTTTTCCATGATCGCCTTTGGCATCAATTGTCATGAAAACACCCCGAATCGAGCATAGCATTGTGCAATATATATTCGAGCAACCTCCGACAGTGTAAAAAAGGAGGAACATTACGCTCGGGGGACTCACCATTTAATGCGGGCCCAAAAATCAATTGAAGGTGATCATCCTCAACATTTCTTGTGTCGATCATTGGATCAAAGTTCGAGGAATTTTGGAGACTTGACTACGGTAGGTTCTTTGTTCTTCATGATTTGTCAAAGGAATAGATATTTTCAGTTTGGAAATTTCATTTTCCAAACTAAATCTTAAACTTTCTCCAACCTCCTTGAGCGGAACTTCCTTCTTTTCAGCCTTTTCTTTCTTATGTTTGGCGGTTACCTTCTACGCGACGATACTTTACTGTTCTTGAGATCAATTGTCTCTTTTCCTCTCTTGTGGTATCGGTGAATCCGTCTTTGGTGCGAAGCTTCTTTTCTTTTACGCATGGGATTTATGGGCATCTCGATTTCTACGTGAATATTGTTTTCTGCGAAGCGATCGATGCATTCATATATCCTCTTTGATATTCTTGAAATTCTTCCTCTAAATCTACATCGTTTGTTAGGATGAAATCCTCATCTTTACGAACAATTGAACTTTCTCTTGTATTCTTCATCCTCGGTGATATAGATAGGCGGATCATCGGGAGTGAAGAAATGATTTTTGCTACGAAACATCATCATCATCGTCGGAATCATGACTCACAAAATTCTGCAAAAGAGGAGTCTTAATCTGGCATTGAGGTATGGCTGCGGAGAAGCTCTTTGTTCCTTGTTGCTTAATTACGAATTGTAGTGCTGCTGCCCACGGTAGTTGGGATTACGAATACACATGTCTGATTTGTCAAGTGTCACCTTTTTAAGCAATTTTTCCACCTCACGAAGCAAGTGTTGTTCTGATGTAGAAGTGGAAGGCTCTTCCTTTATGATCACTCTTTTCTCTTGCTTTCAACCGTGCTCTTTTATCGTTGGTTGCCTCAACACTAACGGCGATCTTACGCATATCTTCTAAAGTAGGTGGATCTCTATCGCGAAGGGAATAAGCCATCTGGGATCAAAGCCATCAGGGAATTTCGGAAGGCAGACTTTTAGGCAGTCTCAAGTGTACGGAATTGCATTATACCTTGTATTGAATCTAATAATATAATCACGAACGGACTCACCGGGATTACGTTTGATGTTTGTATATTCTAAAGTAATACGCAACGGATCCTTTTTCATCTCATCGATCTAAAAAGCGTGCGGAGTGCCTTAAATGTAGTGATGCTTCTTTGTGGCAAGGCTCCTAAACCATTTTCTTACCCTCTCCTCCAAAAGTTTGCACAAAAAGCCTCATACTCACATTCTCTTCATCAATCTCAAAACGATCAAAAAAATCGCCATATTGTCTACATCTTGTTGTGCGGGAATCCTGCAGTAGTGCCATCAAATATTGGGATCTTGCTGCGATGATGCTGCGGGCATATCATTCAGCGTTGTTGGTAACACGGGGTGCAAAACGACGACCATAGCTCTTGGTGGATTGATAATAATGCAACGTCGAGGGAGAAACGGGAGGACTAGGGCAATAGGTACTTGCCGAGTGTATTTGGTGGAGACGGAGAGAAATTACTATGGATTGCTGATCGAAGAGAAACTCGAGGCTGAACCGAGATGGTAGGGATAAAGGGAGGCTCGGTAGGGATCGAAGTGAACTAGATGCGATTTCGGATGGTCCAAGAATTGTAGACGATTCGGTGAATTCGGGAGTGTTGGTATCCACGATGGAATTTTACAGCGTAAATCGAGGTAATGTGAAACAAATCTATGTTGCAAATCTTGATGAAAGCAATGGATGCGGAACTAATCTTGACAATTCGAGTTTCGGAAAAATTTACAAACGAGGATGTTTCAAATCGTGCATCAAAAGGAATTTCATCAACATATATAATTTTTACGGGACGGGATGCAGATCTGGTAAGCAATGCGGAACTCCCAAAACTAACTTGACTTTCTATTCGGAACTTTCTTGACTTCCTTGTCTTCTAAGGGTCCTAGGAATCAGATTTGGATTTTCAAATATTGTTGGTGGATCGGGTCGAGGATTCGCCCTAGTATTCCTTCTTAGGCTTGATGTATTGATCTTCTCGGGATAAATTTTCAAGGAACACAATCAATTATTTTCGGCCTTTCGACTTCTAGACTCAATCACCCAAAGGGTCTAGTACGAATAAGTATACGGGGTGATTTACAAATCGAGTTCTGCACCACGAAGCTTACGAAGATTGGTAGGAAAGCGGCGTTTATCTACTACGCTTATGCATAGCAAAAGCGTTTCGAAACTACCTAGCGTGACTTCGGACACAAAATCCCCAGACTCATGAAACGAACACATTAACAAACAAACCATTGAGATTTATTTCCCGGTATGGTCGCCACTATGTTAGCACTCAAATCTACCTCGAGTACAGAAATGAAGTAAAACTCAAGGCTACATCAAACCAAGCTCGGCCTCGTAGCTAGCCCTACGAGGACGGAGAGGGCTCTCTCCGTCAATCTCGAAAAATAGACGATAGGATGCGAGATGACTTATAATAAGAGCGATTTTAGGCTAGTAAAGAGATAGGTATGTTTGATTTTTTGATTTTTAGATTTTATTTGAAGAAATGGGAAAACAAATTTTGGGTCGGGGGATAAGGTCGGACAGCTGCAGTTTCGAGTTGGGGTGAGGTAGGTGAATGTCTTGATGATTTTGATTGGATATATGGACGGATTAGACCGACGAGGAGGCTGAAGAGGGCAAAGAAGAACTTGGATCCTCTCGAAAACAGTGAAAAACATATAGAACTAGCCGGAATTCAAAGACGAAACAACGTAAACAATGGATTCAACCTTATTCCTCATTCAATTTAGTTCGAGAAGCATAATGAAAGGATGGCATACATTAAACATGAAGAAACACGGTAAACAAAGAAGAAACACCATCGAAACGAACACCACAGAGGATCCCAACAAGTGCGCAAAACCCTGATCTTTCCTTAGCCAAAATATGCAAAATATGTACAATGATATCAAAAGTCTCCCAGAGTCCAACTTTGTAGAATGCCTCGAAATTACAATATATAGATCACTCTAACACCTTTCCCCACCTCTAAGGGTCGAATTCCCTCTTCGAAGTTCAGTTTGACAATTCTATTCATGGAACTACAATCTAGGCGGTAACAACTTGCCTCTAAAGGTAGAGCGATCCATTACATTATTTTTACCCTTTTTGTGAGTGAATCTTCTAGAAGAGATAAAAATAAGCCAAAGTTACATGCCAAACATGAATTTACATCATAAAAACCAAAAATTCCATCCACAAGCAAAACTGGTCCATACTAGGCGAAAATGCGAGGCTGGCGGTTGAAAATTAAATAAAATTTAAGTGGGTCGCATTTGAGCCGAGTGGGTCGCACTTTTTCCATCCTGAATTTGAGGTACTTCCCACATCAAAATTGAGCCCATGATATTCTTCGTTGGAAATCCTGGATGTTACTATCAACCCAAGTGGAATTTACGGGTACCGGAGCTCATTTGACCTCCAAAACTTCTTTCTCGAGAAGTACTTCACCTTTGGTGCAAAAGGTGGCCGACGAGGTGGTTTCATAGTGTTTTGAGCTCTTTGACCATCTAGATTTTGATGAAATGCTTGGGTAATGTGCGAGGATGCATAATTAACCATGAAAAATCCAAAAAAATGCAAAAATCTCCTCCAATGAAGTGTCCCAAAAAAAAGTGAGCATATGAGGTGAGACCCATGGCCAAGAAAACTTTGTTTTTTGACCCAAAAATTTGAAAATGACAAAATTTTCTCCGAATTTGCCCAAATTCGGAGCTGAAGTCCTCCATCATGTATACGACCGAGTCAATGAATCCTCGGCCAAAATCCCGAAGTGGATTAGGCCTTTTCCGCCGTCTTAGTGCTTTGTGCAATCTCCTCTTCGGAATCTTCATTCTCGCTTTGCGGACATGCATGCGAGCCCAATAATGGCCTTTCGTAATGACGACATGTCTTTGTCTCAATTGACGCTCGCCAACAATTTCTCCGAGTGAATGTTCACATGTGTAGTCACCCGAGTATCTCCGATCCCGGTGTCATGTCACCGGGTCTCTTTCGATTCCACTTGTCGGTCCTCACGGATTCGACGCAACTCATAATAGCAAGAGCTCATCCTCAAAATTTTATTTTGTTTATTTACACTCCAAAATAATTAATCACCCAGGCAGCACGCAATTGATCTCTCGGCTTGTCATTCTCGTCACTTTGCTCTGGATGACTTCCCTCGGTTTCGAGCTAGGAGAGCTCGCATCAACACTGTATTAGTATGAGCTCTGTGTCCCGGCCACCGGTGGGCCCTCATCATGCGCGGGCCTCTTTCCCTGTCTGTGTCTGTCTGGCGAAGAAGGCGAGACCCCTTCCACATCATGTGGAGATAATGCTAAGCTCTGTCGCGTGAAGTCGGCCAGACCCCTTCCACCTCATGTGGAGATAATACTCGGCAGAGTGTCGGCTGCCAAATAAGGCCTGGCCTCGGCGGTATGTCCGAACCAAAGGAGCGCCGATATGCTCAGCCTCGGGCATGTCCAGAGGTGGTGTGAAGAGAGCTCTCACATCATGAGCGTATCGGGAGGCGAGTTTTGTGGCACTACGAAAAAGTCTCCCAGAAATGAGAAATCCTCCCAAGTGATGCCACCGATGCACTTGTTGATGCAACACTATGATCTTGATCAAAGCATAATGGTATATACTCTGTCTTCTTTGCGCTAGGCTCGTCTTCTTTTACTTTAAAATCACCATCCTCTCTATGTTGCGATATATGAAGTACGGAATATTCATCATACGTACCCTTGTGAAGTGCATCAGCAAGCGAATATGGTACGCGAAGGGCGAGCATATGCGCCCTCACAACTAAAATACTGAATGATGAGTTTCATCGGCGGTGCATACTCGTCCCTCGAGAATACGAATGGAAAAACTACGCCCAAGTACCTCATATATCCGAGTTTTAATGTATGGCTCATAGTGGAATTTCTCTAAATGCGACGTTTGTTCCATTCCTCGCCCATGTTTGGTATGCCGGTGGCTTGAGCGATAGTCGAGGGTGACAAAATGAATTCAGCACGACAGATTTACACAGCCCATCCGTAAATGTAGAACAAACGAACGAGCCAATTCACGATGAAGCCGGGTTTGTGCAATCATCTCACAAAATCGGAAACATGACAAATACCGAAAACAATCCATTGCAAATGGACATGCACACTGTAGGAGCCAAGAAGTAGGCTCCTCTGCGATGATTACCACCTCTTCTTACTCTGAGACCCCGTGGCACATTACCTTCGATCGTAGAATCAACTTGCACGACCCTTGCTCATACTCATTTTCTGTCTCGGCTTGTAGCTTTGAACAAGATATTGGCACTATGTATCTTGATATAAATGCGGTGAAAACGAGTTATAATTTTTGTTTCAACACCCAATAAATATCCCAACTTGTCAAAGCACCATTAAGGAAACAAACAATGATACCGGCTATTTTGTTTTAGGTGGATTGAAATAAACACGGTCTACGGCTGTTTTAATTGCAAGTGAAATTTTACAAATGGTAGCCGAGCGGCCTTTAGAATATTTGGTAAATTTTGTCAAAGGGAGCGATGCATCTTGTATTTGTGTTTGTCGATAGGCGGTAGCGAGTTATAAACGTGTTATCGATGGAAATGGGATACGATATGTCAATGATCATCATGGAACAAAAGTTATGGCAGGTGGTAAAACGATAATGAAGACCACGGAGTGGTATAATGGATGTGAAAACGGTGGGCTTTGAACATACATGCCAAGGTGGATATATCGATGATATAAGGTGGAGAAAATATAGCATAAAACCATCCATATATATTTTAAAACTACTGAGGAACAAATCAGCCATGTATGTAGGGTTTTGCTCTTCCATTCGGATGTTTGAAGTCTTCAAGATACCACCAACACATTAAAAACTGCGGGCAATAGTTTAGAACTTGTTTGAAGGCCGTTGGAGACGATTTAAATTGGCCCAGGCGCTCAACACGACTTTTACGAACCTGGCAAGTGGGTCGCGCGCGATCAAGTGGGTCGCTTTGCCAAGTGGGTCGCTCACGTTATAATTTGCACCTTTGGAGAAAACGCCCCGGAGTGGGTCGCTTTTCCCAAGTGGAGTTGCTTTTGCCCAAGTGGGTCTCACGACCTCCAACTACGCTCAACAATGCTCCAAAAATTCGATTTCGGCCTCCAAACTCCAGAGATTTCGACTTGTATGCTATGGATCTTTGGAAATGAAACTTGTTTCCTTTTATACATGATGTAAATATCTTTCACAATCAGATTCCAGTTAAATCTATTTGATAACCATATTACAATGTTTTTGCATTTTCACATTTGGCTTTTTAATATAATCTCTCTTTTGACTTTCGAGTTTTTGAATTGATGATTTTGTTGTCTTCTTGGGGGTATGGCTCTTCATGGGCGGGAAAAGATCAGAGGTACGCTTTGAAATTTCTTCTTGGTGAAATAAATACAATTTATTACAAAAATAATATTGAACAATTTCTGGTTCCAAAGCAGAGTTTTGAATTTGGAAATGTTTTTAAATGCTAATGATAATAAAACATGAAATCAAAATTTGCGGAACCATCCTCATCTGAGGCTTTATATTTGGTATGCAGATGACTCGAAAACCCTAGACAGGACCAAAGACACTTATTGAGATTAAATGACCATAAATGAAATGACGATGATTTTGAGTGATTTTTGAGAAATTTTTTTAAAATAGCCTTTGCGGTGTAAGCATGAGGAAACATAAGACAACGGACCCCTTCGTCGGTCGATAGCATGCTCCTAGCGAAATGCAATGAAGTGGAACAAGCGAGACACCTAAGAATGAATATGCAAAAGACGAAATGATCCCGCGACGGAGGGCGCAAGGACCGACTCTAACACTCTCAATAGAGATAAGAACAATATTGTCAAAAGAGGTCATGATCAGCATCAATATGAGGGAAATACTAAAGGTTTCATGTGGTGCAAGGAAGTACTGTAGGTTTCCCATGTAGTTGAGTGCAATTTCCCAAGCTGGCACAGCCGGAAAATAGTATGGTAAGTAGTCTTTTAACATATGGATGGTTATGTATGTCATCAAGTCTACTAATGAATAGTAGCTGATTTAGGTACAATAGCTGATCATACATTAAGCACAACATACTTGCCCAAGGTCATACGAGAGATGGTTGTCTCCATCATATAGATTGGCCCAAAATTGACCATGAAGCGAATGAAAAGTTTGCTCTTGTGGAGAAATTCATTTCATAGAAATGGGAAGAGCATGCAAATATTGTAGACGATCAAATAAGTGCAAAAACAAATATCTCACTCCTCCTTGTTTACCAGTACATCAAATGTGAGCTGATCCTGCGGACACTCCATCGACAAGTCCAACCCCCGAGGTGACAACGTTGTTGGCCTTGCTAGAAATAGGCTCTTGCCAACTCATAACATTTTTCTTTGACATGCACCATGTCAAAGGCATCTCCCATAATGCTTCTACACATGAGAAGTTCCTCCCAAAGGTGGAAGCACCTCTTGAACATCTAAGGCCAAGGAGTAGACCCTTTGCACCATGATAGTGCGACCTCCTACTCCCACAACATCATACGAAGTGTGAGAGCAATTACGCACTTATCTCTCAAGAATAACTCAAACAACAAAATTTTTTGTTGCCTCCTCATACCTCCATCATACCAATCATGTAGTGAAAACATGGTGAAGAATGTCATATCAACACAATGCTCCACAATATTTACTTCTCCATGATGCACGTGTATACTTTTACCCCATACCCTTAGAAGAGGATGATGATGGCGAACTCTTTCGAGAGCAACCAATGCGACCAAGCCTCCTGTTTGCCTAGTGTTATAGATTTGCAAGTAGTTTCCAGCCTCTTTCTTATCATCCACACCCATCCATCCACATGTGGGTGCCTTCCATCATTTTCTTCCTTAGCACTCTCCACGGAAGACTATCATTCTCCCAAATCAGATTTTTGCTCTTGCATTTCATGGGACTTTGAAATGTGATCTTCTCAACGTCAATTTGATCCCATAGGCCAAATAGGTAGTAGGGAAAAAACCTCCCATCATGATGTGTATGGCTCAAGAAGTGTCCAACACAAACATGAAGATTTTATCCATACGAAGATATCCATCATCCTATCTGTTCCTCCTTGAATCCATGAAGATCCAAGTGTGAGAAGGAAAGAGCCTCCTCGGACATTGAAGAACTTTGCACTTCATGATGTGTTGAAGTGCACCTCCAATGAAATCTATCCATGAGATCTCCTCCTCATGCATGGCCTTCCAAAACCAAAGAGGCCATGGATGTTGCGAGTAGAATTTTCTCTTTGAGTTGGGGGAGTGCTCATTGACAAAGTGTCATCTAGAAAGGAGAAAGTGTTTCTCACTTCAAGATGTCTACATCAATCCTTTCTTCCTCCATTGCTTCATAAATGAAGGCGCCATTTGAATGCTCCCATAAAGAATGGGGTCCTCCTTCCTTCATCACTTCTCTTATACGGCGCGGTGTAACTTTATTGCTCTAAATCAATGGGTATACAAAAATGTAGATCAATTTGATCCCATAGGGACCCAAATGGGTAGTAGGAAAAAACCTCCCATCATGATGTGTATGGCTCAGAAGTGTCCAACACAAACATGAGAGATGTTGTCCATCTTTGAAGATGTCCTCCATCTTCTATCTGTTCCTCCTTGAATCCATGAAGATCCAAGTGTGAGAATGAAAGAGCCTCCTCGGACATTGAAGAACTTTGTACTTCATGATGTGTTGAAGTGCACCTCCGGTGATCTCTCCATGAGATCTCCTCCTCATGCATGGCCTTCCAAAACCAAAGAGGCCATGGATCTGCTTTGCGGAGTAGAAGTTTCTCTTTGAGTGGGAGTGCTCATTGACAATGTTGTCATCTAGAAAAGGAGAAAGTGTTTCTCACTTCAAGATGTCTACCATCGATCCTTTCTTCCTCCGTGCTTCATGAATGAAGGCGCCATTTGAATGCTCCCATAAAGAATGGGTCCTCCTTCCTTCATCTTTGCTCTTATCTGTTGGCAGTGTAACTTTTTTCTCTAAATGTTGAGTATACAAAAATGTAGATCCCTCCTTTATATTTGTTGAAATGATAGCGGTCAAACTTAAACGCACCTTGGTGAAATGTGGGAGCAAGAGTTCCTCCCTCAACTACGTTGCTTCCTTCAATGCTGAAAATTAAAGTGCTCCTCCAAGGTTGTGACAACGGCTTGGTACATGTTTCCTCAAGTTGTGGTGAGGGTCCTTTTTACGATATTGCTGCAAATCTCTGATCGGCCTTTGAAAACTCGGCGAAGTGAGCCTGCTCTTGCATGGCTCAAATGGTTGAACCACCAAGTGTTTACTTCACCTTTAAGGTGCGGCGCTACAATTTCGACGGAGACTCTCTCTCTACTACGGGATGCAATAGAAAGAAAGCCCCAAGTTTCATCACCCAAGCCCTTGCTACACATGTGAGTGATCCATCGAAGTGGACAATAAGAATCTATTGCCCCTCATCATTCCATGGATGTAGAGTCTCCTTTCTTCTTCCGAATTTGAATGAAGCTGAGGTAAAGCTAGAGTCTCCCTTGAAGGCTCTAGGTTCAGCAGTACTTAACCAAGGTATTCACTTATAATTTCAGATTCCAAGTGTCCTTTATGTCTCTTTTCTTCTCCTCTTTGAGAATAGGAAGTGCATGGTTCTTCCTCTTCTCGAAACTCTCTAGGAGTTTCTTGCAACTCTTCATCTGCTTAACCTCCTTGGGGAGGTCCTTCTTAGATCTGAAAAGTGATGAGATCAATCTCTTCCTCTTCATCATTCTAATATTTCTCCCTCCTAATGGGCGGAACTCACGGTGAGTCAAGACTATGCTGCGATACCAGCGTAATATCCCCAAATTGGGATTGCTAGCAAGGCATGCTGAAAAATTCATTTTTCGGGAATGTATGCTACAGAGAAAAAAATATTAGCCCTTGGATATATTACATATGATAATATAATATCCAAATCAGAGAAAATCAGAAACCAAGCAAACTAGGTGAGATAAACAAGCCTCTCACACCTAGAATGGTCGTAAAATGCCAAATAATGGAATCTATGACAATATATAAAAAAAAATGTTGGAGAATAAGCACTATATTTAATCATTAAATGTGTCAAAGAACACATTATCATTATTTTATGTCACAGCAGCAACTTTCACTTCATTTTTGGATCAAAAGTTGGGGAAAAGCAACATTTTGGCCCTTAAAAACGTTATTCCCAATGAAGCGTAATAACGAGAAAATAACGGTTTTATCCTTTAAATTATGCTATATGGGACTCCAATACATAAAATAATAAGAAAAAAAATCTGTTTTTCTAAGTTAAACAAATCTCCCGGTCCGGTGCGACTCGAAAAGGCCCAAACCCATGACTTAACTTATGCGGAAAATTTGCGAAGAAAATACGACGTGATTTTTGAGGGGTTTATGATGCAATATAAATTAAATAACGTACATGGAGTGTATTACATCATATCTTGGAGAAAAATAGATAAAAATCCTCTTTTTTACACATTATTGGAATGGCCCCGTAGGGGGGGGGGGTTCGCAGAAGGTACGAGTGCAAAATGTTATGCTCTGAGATCTAGATACGGAAAATGTAGTCTATTTGAAGCTATAAGTATATATAGCTGAAAAATACTGAAAATTAAGGAGAATCCTTCTTACAAGTTTCGAGAGAAGGGTTGGCCTTTCACGAGAAACGAGCTCGAAGATTGAGGGGTTTGACCCTCACCTTTTGCAACTGCTTGCAAAAAAAGGATGCATTTCCTGCTGAAATGAAGCCTTGCTTTGTGGATGTTGGGAATACTTTGGCCAAGTGCAAGATGTGACAATATGCTCCAGAATTCTTTCTCATTGATCTCTCGAGAAAGCCTCACTCCTACGAAATACAAGTGCGGAAGTGGTGCGCGGGCCCTCAGCGACACCTGCAGCACAACGTTATACTTGAGCAAAAATAACGATGTAGCTGAAGGAGGTGGCTTTGGCCTCAAGCCTGGATGTGAGGCAAATCAATACACTCCTTCAAGAGGCCTCTCAAGAAAGGAGAAGGATTCCTAAATAGGGAAATCATTATGCTAAGCGACACAACAATCTCAACAAAACGATCGCAGAGAGAAAGCAAATAGTCTTCAAGACCAAAAATCAAATCATAAGCATAAAATTTTTAGCATTACCTTGCCTCCCTTTTAAACATAATGAGCCTCCTTGCCTTGGGCCCCACTCATTAGGGTTTGCTCCACCAAGGAATATTCCTCCCACTTGCCTTTGTCTTTAACCTCATGGATGATTTCCTCCTCTCATATACGTGCTATTGACTTGGTCAAACTTGACCTTGTCCACATGCATTTGTCCCTTGTTCACACATGGGAGTGTAAAATCCAGTTGCTACCTTGATCACAATACCATGAGGGATTTTATTCGATTTTATTGTGCACAGGTCTCCTTACCCATTTATTCACCTCTAAGGAAATCAACAAAATTCAATATTCGATTTCTTTTTACATGCAAATTTTGGAATATTACATATTTTTAAATTTAGGATAAGGCCATTTAATTGATTTGTTGAAGTCACGACATAAAAAACAGTATCTAATTTTCTTTGGAGAAACATAAAGATTAAAACGCGCGGCCAGTATAGGGTGCTTTTGCCCATTTTCCACGATCGAAGACATTAACTTCAAAAATGTACGGCGGGAAAACATGAATGAGGTGGAAATTCGAGAGAGGTTTTTTACCAACATGGGACAATGAACGGAAACCTCTCTTAAGTCACACACGGGTTTTCGGGAGCGGGGAGGATTGAAGACATTTTTTAGGGCCATTTTTTTTTAATATTTCAATTTCCGTTATTTAGGGCATGATTTTGTGGCGTACGTTGTGGAGAGCTCGAGATGAATTTTGAAAATCCGAGAGAGGTTTTTGACCAACACAAGGAAAGAAAAAGTAAATCTGCGATGTTGCATAGGTTTCACCGTTTGGGAGAAAAAAATGTCTAAGTGTACCCCTATTCTCGATAGATTCGGCCGGATTTCGATTTAGATTTTAGAGATTGACTTGTTATTTTCGACGGGGATGATTGAGTTTGATCTCACGAGCCAGTAGTATTTGATATAAATATCTGTGTTTGTAAAAGCTAAAAGGGAGTATGATTATAGAAGTAGCGGTGCTAGCGCCTCATTTGAATTTATGATCCGATAAAGGAAGTCGAATGGTAGAGCCCATTGTCGGAATCATTTATCGTTGCCTCTTTGTGACCACCTTTGATTAGAACTAGATCATGGACCTAAGTGATAGCTTAAAATTCAAATTTTTTGGAAGGTGCCAAACCTAATAAACTAGATATATCTCATCTTCTGATTAACTTCATAGGCAGTTGAAAAGATGACACAGTATGAAGAAGTTGTCATGAGTTTGAAAAGTATAGTAAAGCTATAAAATTTGGTTTTGACCAAGTTTGACTTGGAATTGGGAAAAATTAAAGGTATTCCAAGGAATATTCTTAGAATATTCCCATAATATTTTTTTTTGGACCAACCAACATTGTACGAAGTGGCATATTGTAATTGGGGTATTGGTTGAATTTTTGGAGTGTGGGCCAATGGGAGGCCACCACGTAGCGAGGCCCAAGCGCCACGTGGCCACAAATGGTTTATTAAAGTTTTGGGGCCAAGCACCATGTTTTACCATTTGGATATACCATTAAGTCTTAACACTATAAGCAATGCGATAATAGTTAAGGTTTTACGAGTTCTCTGTTTGGGGTTTTGGAGGGGCCAACCCCTCCCCGTATATTGCAACCCTAAAAACCATGGGCTTAAGCCCTAACTGCGCTTGTCGCATTGTGGTTGCATTCAAATATGGTCGTTAATGTTTAGCCATGCTTTATTTAAACAACGACCGCCAACCTTTAACCTTGACCCGGAACTATTCACATGAGTGGAGGTTACGACAATTACGCGGTAGTTATGTTCAACTCCAACGGTTACGGTTAGAAAAGTTTGTGGGATTCCGGACATGTGTCCATGACCTTGACGAGTCCAATTTATTGTTACGGCTTAACTAGTAGAATATTTTGAGAGGGCGGCGCCATTTTGGTAATTTTCCACTTTTAAGCTGGAGTTAAGTCAGGTGCTCTGATTAGTGGATCTTTTTTAGGGGTCATTGGGAAAATTAGTTCGGAGCTCTATCTTGGAAGGCTAGATTCGACCAATTATGGAGTGCCAATAGTAAATTTCGAATATCTCCAACTTATTCTGAGACTCATTGGTGAGGTTTTCAAATCCATCGAGAGGAATTTTTAGTAGATTCTTTCTTCAAATAAGTTAGGGGCCACCATGGGCCGGCGGTAGTTTGAGGCCTAGCCGAGGTGAGCTAGAGGCCTTATTCGATGAAATAGTCAATTTTGGATGTTTCATATGTTCTGAAACTAATGGTGTAGTTTTTCAAATCTTAGCAGAAATTTTAAATTCCAATAGGCTTCGGTGAAGTTCTAGGGACCATCGGTGCACGACTTTTTGCCGGCTTGAAACGGTTTGTAATGTTCCTTTTTTCGACATTGTCAATCGACAAGAAAATCTATTTCGAGAGATGAAGTGAAGGGGTGCAGGTTTTCACCTTCATAAAGAAGGATGAGCTCAGAAGCTTCCTAGCCCACTATCGGTTGTCTATAGGGTGTTGTCGAGAGTACAATATTCCCCGAGAGGAATACAACAAGATTGGGAATCTTTCAAGATAACAAAAATGCGGCTACGGCAATATAAAGACATAAAATGGAAATAGGAAGTGAATAAAAATTATGCCAAAATGTGTAGAAAACCTTGAGCCATTTTATTATGAATATCGACGACAAATGATACAATGGACATCAAAGAAACAGCGAGAAGCCTTCCATGAAAACATATACCAAAATACAAAGTGCTACTCCATAGCGAGAATGCCCATGAATATGGAATGCCTGGAGTCATAGAAGAGGAGACTATTGTCATGAATGAAAAAGCATGTGGATCCTTCACTTATACATGGCTCATACATCATTGGGAAGAAGATCTAATCTCCCCGATCACTACCTCAAAGTCAATCCTAAAAGGGATGCAAAATTTGAAATTGCAAACTATCAAAATTATAGAGTTCTTTGGTGACGACAACAACTCAATATGTGGAGTGGAATGGAGAAATACGGATAGCTGAATCGATGAGTTCCTTTCCTCAAATTATTCTCACAAATTTCGAGGCCCCGATCACGACGAGAAGAGAGTTCACCCTTTGAAATGTCTACAACACCACTCATATAAATATTCTCTAACTAGAACGTTGTCTATGAGAGGGCACAACGGCGTAACTAATGGTAGTGGTTGAACTCCTGCTAATGATAGTGGAATAATCTCAGGAACCATCCTTACTAACCTCCTGGAAGTATAGAACCTCCCTCCTCTGAAAGATCGACAAAATGGTGTTGTGGGGAAACCTCCCCGGCCAACACCTGCTGACTTCTTGCACAATAATATGCTATGGAATCTTGCCAACGATGGTAAGTTTGATGCCATGCTTTGAATGTTGGAATATGGGAGATGAGTGAAATCCTTCATGAGCTCCTCAAGAAGGAGAAATCCTAAACGGAACCCTCGGTAACAAAGTCCCCTTGCGGCCCTACTGTGAACGGCCAAGAGGCGGCAATTTGTACCGAATAGACAAATAATCAAATGATCTAAGATAAACTCGATGGGCTGCCTTGCCTCTCTTTTAAACACAGCAGGTCTCTCTTCCTTCTCTAGAGTTTCTCCCCCATGGAATATTCCTCCATTAAAGCTTGTGTTGTCCCACTTAGTGCTTTCCAACTCATGCTGCATGTAATTTGACTTGGTCAATTAGGCCTTGTCCATTTGCATTTTAACCTCTTTCACATGAGGTGAAATCCCGGCTCCATATTGATCCCTTTTCACATTGTAGGGATTTCATCCTGTTATTACATGAATGGGTCACTTTACCTACTTTTTTTCAACAAAATGAAAATATATGAAACTATAGTGTTCCATTTTAGCTTGAGGCTAAAATTGAAGACATTAAATCCTCCCCTCCCACATGATGCTTGTCCTCGAGCAAGCCCATAGAGAACAAAATTTCTCCCCCTTCTTCTCCTTGGCCTCCTCATCAACAATCCCCACCACTTGCTCAAAAAATGTTTGCAATAAATCTGCCCTCCAATGCTCCTCCCCCAAGTATGCAACCCGGATTGGTGTACACACGAAAAAGATAGAAGGTGTAAGTGGAAATATTCATGCTTTGAACCATGGCCTCCTCGAGGTAGGAGTGATGACATGCATGGGAAAATATAGTCCCTTTGGTGATCCACTCACCCATGCCTCATCCAAATGAAAATCTTGCCCCAAGTTTTGTGCAATTTGCGGGGGCTGAATGGATATTTTATTGCTTATCCCAATAAGCTCTTCTCTCCCTTTGCTTGTAGTACATATGGGGCTTCCTCGTACGCCAGGCTGAAATGGTGTGGCCTCGAGAACATTTGAAGAGCTACCCCATCAAATATTCGGCCATGACACCTCTTCATATTCTTCAAGTGGTTTGCCCCCAAGGCAAAATGTAGCAATATGGCAATCATGGTTTTCCCATGGTATCTCCTGCCACTTGCATAAAACATGCATAGTAGGGAGAATCATGCTCCCAGTAGGCTGTCCTAACATATAGAACACTCTCCAAAAATTCTTCTATTGAATGTACAACATCATCCATGCAAGGAAACATAATACAATGTAAACAAGCTATCACAAGACAACTAGAGGTAGGTCACTAACTACTCTTATGGAACGATGCGGTGCACCTCTTGTGCATCAAAACATAAATTAGTGGATTTCCGGCCACTTGTTTGCTTTCTAACATCTCATGAGATGGAATCATGAAAGTACAAATAGGTGCCAATGGTGTGTTAGCCACCTATAAAATTTGTCATATCAAACGGTGGCTAAATCATTTTTGAAGCCTTCGAAGCAAGTTTTACGAAATTGTGAATTCTTGAATTCTTATGAAGACATCTTGTTACGGTTAATCTTCTCTTGTTTCCTCTTGATTCTAAAGATGCATTTGTTTTCCCTTAAGAAAAAGGCTATGCCAAACATTTTTCCTCATTTTCCCCTCCTTCACTCCAAAATTAACCTTCATTTTATTCCCTTTCTTCCTCATGAAATTCCTACTACTTCTCATTTATTCACTTCTTCCCTTCATAAATCCCTTTTATAAGGTTTAAAACTCCCTTTTGAACCTTCACAAGAGGCATCCCAAATCCATGAAAAAAATCCTTGAAAATTTCATAAAAAATAAGTTTTCTAACTATGGGCTTAAGCCCCTTTGGGATAAATCCTAAACCACTTCCCCACATGTACCCTAGCACTAGAACCAAGCACTAACCCATCGGGCGCTTATCGCTTGAGAATAGTCGGAGTGCGCGGTCTGTTGCTATGTTAAAACTGATCGGATGCAGCCTTTGACCTTTAAACCCCCGATCCCGTTGCTTCATATAACCACGAGGAGCTGTGATCGGGAGCTAAAATTTGTGAATAAAACATTCCTGATCACTTTTTTCCTTTGCAAATTCATAAAACCCATTTTCCTAAGTTTTCATCTACGTAACGATTGCAATATTTCTTCATCGAAAAGGACCGTCGATGCAAAAGTGATCGACGGTGAATAGAATCTCACATGGAGATTTACAAAAGGGTAGATTGAAAGACCATCACCTTTCTTCCGATGTCGATTAGCCCTTATATAAACCCTGGTCCCTTTGCTTTTCCATATATTCAAAGGCATAATCGAGGCACCAAGCCTCATTGTATAACCTTGCGACTCCATAAAACCTTTGTTTTCCATAAAATTTAGATTATTTCATGTTATAACTAAAGCCCACCGATCATTGGTTGGAGCCCTTCTCCGCCTTATTGATCTTGGACCAATAAAACGACTACGCTATCTCCCATCGGAGAATTCCATTGGCGCGAGTTTAATTTTTATTCGCAACCTTCGATTAGCGATCTCCCGATTCATTTCCCACCATCGTCCCCGTGTCACGGATCAACGGCCCATAGTCCCGATCACATCGGCTCTTCCTGGGTCCCATCGCCCTCGCTGATCACAAAGCTCCGATTACATCTGAGTCATCCACGTGTCTCGTCTGACGGTAATATTTAAGCACGAAACTTTGGTTAAAAATCATATACCTTTGTGTAATGTTTTTTAGCCAAATCCCGAAACATTGATCTCTCTATGAGATCAACGGCCATATTAACCCTTTCTCGCCTCGTTTCTTTTCCATTTAATCCCGGATTTTCAACCAAGCCATCCAAACTCGTCCAATGGCTCGAGATTAAAACCACCTTGCTTGCTTCGGCAAGCATCACGGAAATATCGTGCTCACTCCCCACCATTCGATGCGAGGCCCCGGATCTAGCAGGTTGACGTGCATTTTCGCGCATATTTATGCCCAAAGGATAATTCTCAAAAATAACATGATATGGGTGGTTTTTAAATGCCACGTGTCGACTGATAACGCATATTGCATTTGAAAAGGTGAAACCACCTTTCTCCCTTTTGTTGTGCGATACCACACCCAGAGTTTCTCAAGCCGAAACCACCCTTCCCATTTTCATTATGTTTTATCGCATTCGCTTGCACGGGTCGATCTTTGCGGATCAACGACTCGGTAATCTTGCCATTACATTATCGCCCTCGCTTTCTCCAAGGGACTTCGTAAAAGCGATCACGGTCATTGATCTCCGTGGGCCGATCTCATCCAACGACCCCGATCATCAGAAACCCCAAATTTCCTTTCAAAGTATTTTCTTCGCCAAAGGTCCCAACCCCAATTCCTTTTTTATTTCTTTTATTTTCATGAAATTGACACCTTCTCCGTTCTATTTCCACGGTCGCTCTCGGCCGGCCCCGTCTCTGCGAAGATGTGACGGATGCGGCTTAAATCTCCCGCCATTTCTTCGACCGCCTCCCTATTTGACCCCACGGCAATCTCCACCGTTGGATGCTTTCATCCAATAGCTACGACCTAACACGCAACCTACGAAGTAGTTCTTCCCGGCCACGCATGATTTTTTATAACATTTTTTGTATTTTATGAGGTTTTTTATGGTTTTTCAATATATTAAGGGAAAAATAAAAGCGAGGATGACGATCCTCCGAGTTTCATTCATTAAAGAAGATCATTCTTCATGGTTCCATACCACATTTTGTCGGTGCATCATGAGCATTTGACGCCATAGAGCCCTTTCTTTGCACATCAACGAAGACACAACAACGTTTAATAAATCAAAGAGTATCGGTGTTGAAGACCCAACACGGCGAGCGAAGATTTGAAGATTGTTTACCGAGTTTTTGGATGGATTGCGGCTAAGATGGAAACAATAAAAATCTAATCCGATAAAATAAACCCAATTTAAAGAACGAAGACAAGATTCGGGCCTAATTATGCCTAATACACGGATCGAGCGATTAGCCTGTTTAGGTCAAAACAAAAATATCTATCGGAGGACGAGCCTCACCACCCGCCCGGAGGCTAGTAGAAAGTTCCTCTCGGCTACCTAAAAGCCACTGTGGCCTCAAACATTCAACGAGAGAGCCGATTAATGACGAGACGAGAGAATATACTTCCAATACAATTGAATAGTTATTACGAATCAAAGAAGCCAATATAAACTATCGGGAGAGTTATTACAAAGATGACACGAGCCTTAAAGTCAACAAAAGCTTCCCAACAAGCTTAAATATTTATTGTAAACCAATTAATACGGATAAATATCTGCAATCTTCTCCATTGAGCCCCTCAAGACGAGAAGCATTAAGCGTAATTGAACTTAGAAGATCTTTCTCTCTTTCGACCTCCTCATCCTTCTATAAAATATTGAGGAGCTCATTGTAAAGGGTTATTCTGCTTTGCATATTTGTTGCCTATAAATAGTTTATTGAAGCTACGTAAGCTTTGTTTTTAAGTGAAAATACCTAAGTTGAGATGAGAAGTTTGAAGTTGTAGAAGACCCACGGACTTGATGATTGTAAGCTGGTTTGAAGCATTCAAATACAAGTTGATTTATGGGATCCTGGTCTATGTCAACGGTGATGTTTTTCTTATTGTAAATTTTTATGTTATTTTTGTTTCCATTATTTCCATCTTCTCTAATAAAGAACGGCAATTATAGAGTTAGGATTTCTTGTCAAAGGTACCCTGCTCTTACGATAATATTTATCTACATATTTTCTTCCAAATTGTGTATTTAAGAATGATTCAATACGGTTCAAGCGAGTTAGGAATGTTGGTGTCCCCTCGTCCTCTTGTTTACTTTAAACATTGTTCTTGAATGTTATTTTCAGCTTCTACCAAGTAAAGTTAGACTAGGGAGAATTTATGGTGAGCCCTGTCCTACAGTTTTATCTCAAAGGTTGTACGAAAATTTCCCTAAGGGTATGTTGAAAGCGATATAGGTTGAATTCCTTACCTAATCTTAGACTATTCTTTGGTATCTTATGTGATGTCTTGATAAGTTTGCTAAGTAAAGCGAGCTAGGGAAGTCTATGGTGGTATTTTGTCCTCTGGTTTCTCCTCCAACAATTGCTTTCAAAAGTTTCCCCTTAGAATATCTTGACGAAGATGATTTCAAAGTCCTTACTTGATCTTAAGCTATTATTTTTGTGTTTTAAATGTTTTCTATTGAAAGTGCATCAAAAGCGAGGCTAGTTTGAAGTACTTACTGATCTTAGATTACTTTTATGTCTTTCTTAAGTGTATGTCGACGGGATAGTTTCAAAGTACTTGCTTGATCTTAGGTTGTTCTTTGTTCTTCATTTGGTTAAATTCCCCTTCTTATTGTTTCATTTCATTCCATAAAATCAACTTTAAAAGAGATCCTTAGACATAGATCACTTTCCCCATGGACCATTCTTGAACCTTGTTGTTTCAATTAAATCTTACTACGACTCCATAGCCCAATGGATTGAAGTTGTTTCTTGCCTATCTTCTTAGGTTTGAATCAATTTTTACTTTCATTCATCTTCACCCTTCATTTAGACTTCCTTCACCTTCACATATATTTTCCCAACCAAAACAAAAACAAAACCCTTGTTCTTAATAACTAGCCTAATATCACATTCAAAAGCCTTAAATATAAATCAATCTTTGCACTAATGAGAGATCCCTCTCTGTGGATTCGAGAGGCTATATCCTAGAATCCCAAAGTGGTTGAAGCAGTGTTGTCTCTGCCGGTTTGTATTTACCGATCTTGAAAATTACATATTCCTAACATTTACGGCGACTCGGTTGGGGATTTACAGTGTTTTTATTTTAGATACCTTGTAAGATCTCGGATTACCCCTCCAATTCAAGAACATTTGGTGTGTTATCCGGACAGACACGAACTAACATTTACGGTGACTCACCGTGAGAGTTACAGTGATTTTCATTTTAGATACCTTGTAAGATCTGGGATTACCTTGTTTCAAGAATATTTGGTGTGTTAGCCGGTTGAGCCACACAACTAACATTTACGGCGACTGCTAGGGATTTGTGAGTTCATAATGGCTTAGCAATCCCTTATTGATTCATTAGTCTTTCGAACAACCATAAAAAATTTAGAAAAAACCCAAAAATATTATAGATTGGTATATGGTGGTGGATCATAAAACATTTTACCTCAAAAAGAGCTAAAAACTTCCACCTAGTGACTCCAACGGCCTCAGTGGAGAGCCTTTACTTTTCAGTCCTAATAAGACTCCTTGGGAATGCATTAGGCAAACCCGATCATCTTGTTGGTGGACGAGAAAAATTTAAAACATCAACTTGGTGACTCCACACTCTATAACTCTCGAGAGAAGACCAAATGACTCCACTAGTAGAAGACTCATTGGTCGACAAGATACGATGACCTCTTTTACGATTTATAAACATGGATTTAGATATGGACCCGGAAGACAAGCATATGATCATGATGGAAGAAATGATGTACATGCTTGGAGAAGAGAGTGGATAGGTATGTAGCTAATTCAAAAATTGGTCATCACAGACAACCTATGTAACACTACTGAGCAAACCACGATGGAAAAAATGATGTGCATGCTTGGAAAAGAGAATGGAAAGTATGAGGCTAATTTAAACAATGATGATCAGGAATACCTCATGCTTGTTTCAAATCAACCACAAAACTCTACCACTACAAGACATGCATGATCCATGAGTTATAGAGAAAAAAATCAGAAAAGTTTCTAATCATGATGGAAAAGATGATGTACATACTTGGAAAGAGAATGGATGAGTTGATGGCTAATATGAATATTGATGATCTAGAGAAACATATGCTTTTCCTTGATCAAACACAAGCTTAATCACCTCAAGATCAAGACGGTGGCGAAGATATGTATGATGATCGAATTTTTATGGAAGATGATGAAAAAATATATATAGGAAGAAATGAGGAAGGTCGAGAAACTCTTGATTGCCTCCCCATATCTTGTACTATGTTGTTAGGAGATCTTCACAATATAAAAATTGCAAATGCTAATAGTGAGTACTACTTTGAGGAAACAAGTAGCCATTTGGAAAACACAAGAGACTCTGAAATAGAGGAGACACCAACACATGTGAAACTCTTCCTTTTTGTTATAACTCATTTCGAGTTTACACAACAAGAGTGGCATTACGATAATATACAAGAAACAAATCATGAACCTTGTATTCAAATTGAGTATCATAACCATCATGAGAATTTTTTTGAAACACAAGAATATCGAGGAAACAATAGAAAATCCTCAAAGTTTCCCTAAACACAAGTGAACAATCACTAAAAGAGGCTCAAGAATATATCCGGCCTCGAGCTAGTTAACACATGAGAAAGGGAATGCTCCTTTTACGGCACATATGCGAAAGAAAAATATCTCCTTGGACAAAGAAAAAAATGATCAAATACTAAGCAAGAAGCTACCCTCCAAACCATCATCTCAACTTGAGACAATCATGAACATGGTGCCTATTCCATAGAGAACAATCCAATGGAACTCAAGACCAGAAGAGGATAGTACGGAAATTAATGATATCTTGAAACTAGTCCTCTTTGGAATATGAATTTTGATGGGCCGTGTACTAAAACTAATGTAGGTGCAAGAATATGGCTTTTACAATACGAGAAACAATCATTCTAAAGCCCATTCATACAAATTGAGTTTTCGATTACTGGCGACATGGCTGAGTATGAGGCACTCCTCTTGGGGCTACACTTATTAAAGAAATCATGAGCCTAGAGGATAACGGTTCATGGAAGTGTAGAATTGGTAATTAGGCGAGTGAAAAGGAGAATCCATGGTTAAACATCCCGAGACTTAAAGCTTATAAGAATGATGCCATGGATTTTTTTAAATCTTTCAAGAGGAATTTCAACTTATCCTTGTTCCTAAAAACCAAAACGAGTTTTGCTAGTGGATTAGCCCTTGTTGCTAGTACATGTCGAGACCTTGGGAGAGCAAACAATATACAATTTCAAGAAAATTCGGACCAGCTATCCCAAACAATAAAAGATATTGGTAGGACTTTGAGGAGAAAAACAAATCGAATACTATCCCTGCGAGGATATACTATCTTTTCAGAAGAAGCTTCTCCCATCAACGATATCGATCTACCATTCAAAGAACTTTGAACTTATATCGAGAAGCAAGCATATATTTAAGAAATAATAAATTTCATTGCTTGTTGTTTTGCGGAGTTAAATATGATGATGCTTCCGAAGCAACATTACGAAGATATACTCTACCGAATGAAGTCTTGGAAGCGGGTAATCTACCGGATATGGAGGGCCAATAAAGAATATTCATCTTTTCTTTGTTGATCCTTTGGAAAGTGTGTGACAGTTGGCTCAAATTATCAAAAGCATTCATCCTTTGCAAAGCCAAGTACGCCGAAAAGTTGTTACCGCTTTGTGATAGCCTTAGTTTTGAAGATCAATCTTCAAAATGTACAATGTTACTTACGACTAGTATCCAATTTCTTGACTCTTCTTTGTCACTACTCACTTGGCTACATTGGCACTATTGTACTATATAGAGATCTAAATATTCCAAGATAGAATAGGTTAGATAGTAATATCAATAAAGCTCGGTTTATAAATTAGATAGTTGTTGATTTTTTGTCTTCGAAGAAAAAAGGAAAAATACAAAAACAATAGAAGATGGAAAAGAGGGCGAATGTAAAAACAGAAAATTATAGCCCCATGCCAAAAAGAGAAACAAAGTCGAAAGTGTGAAAACTCAAATGCCACTCTTTAAGAAACACACTCCTAGTTAGTCATACGAAGCCTAATGTGATTAATTATTTTTAAATTTGTTGATAGGTTAGTGAATCGGATTTTCCAAAAAAACTTAATCTTGGCTTATCAGTTGGAGAAGATTAGGGTAGAAAATAAAGGTTCAAACAAGCTCAAAATCCGAACCTAAGTTTCCAAAATAAAGAAGAATGACTCTAAAAAGTTGTTTAAATTTTGAGTCAAAGACGAGAGAGTGAAGCCCGGTTCTAATAAGCCCAAAACTTGAACCCCGAGGAAAAGAATGTAAGATAGCTCAAACCAACTCAAAAACGGAAGTGAAAGAAAAGAGAAGGATGTGCTTAGAACTTTCGAGATCTTAAGCCTTCATCATTTGATTTAATTTTACGCAAATAATGAATCTATGTGCGGCTTGTTTTTATGCCATAGATCGGCAACAAGTTAGGCTTTGTTCAATCGACTTGTATGCTTTTAAATTTCTTGTTTTAAAAATTAGAGAATAAAAATCGTGGAAATTTGTTTAATCCTAACAAATAGTAGTTAGGTAGAGAAGCTTATGAACTCATCTGGTGAATGCGAGCTCATGGAGAAATAAGAAGTAGACTTAGATTATTTTTTCTTTCAAAGAATAAAATTCTTGTAAAAGAGTTTTTCAAGCCAAATGCACTCTTGAAAAGAAGAAAAAATGTTAGATCATTAGGATTGGGTAGGTAGAAAGCTTGTTTTGATAGATTTCCATTGTTTTTCATGGTACACTTCAACATTGTCGGAAAGAAAAGAAGATCGGCAAAGGAAGAAATTTTTTAGCCTAAAAGGATGAGTCATTGGTCGGCTTCCGGAGAAGACATGTACGAGGTTCTTGGCACCTCCGAGGAGTTGCCATCCCAAGTTGGAGCCTTTGTTAGCCACCTATAAAATTTGTCATATCAAATAGGTGGCTAAATAATTTTTGAAGCCTTCAAGAAACAAGTTTTACCACAATTTTAATTCTTGAAGTCTTATGAAGACATATTATTCTTTGATTAATCTTCACTTGTTGTTTCCCTCTTGATTAAAGAGTGCATTTGTTTTCCATGAAGAAAAAGACTACGCAAAACCCATTTTTCCCTCATTTTCCCTCCTTCATAATTAACCTTCATTTTATTCCCTTTCTTCCCTCCTTAATTCTCTGACTTTTCATTTTATTCCCTTCTTCCCTTCATAAAATCCCTTTTATAAGGTTTAAAACTCACTTTTGAACCTTATGAAGTTCCAAATTCATCGAAAAAATCCTTGAAAATTTCATAAAAAATAAGTTTTCTAACTATGGGCTTAAGCCCCTTTGGGATAAATCATAAACCACTTACCCACATGTGCCTAGCGCTAAATTTGACGCTAACCCATTGCGCGCTTATCGCATCGGAGCAGGTCGGGTGCACGAGTCTATTTGCTATGTTAAAACCTCGTGCGATTGGCCCTTTGTGTATAAACCCCCAACCCCATTGCAGCAATATAACCGCGAGCTACCGCAATCGGGCGCGCTAAACTTTGTGAATAAAACATTCCGGTCACTTTTTTCCTTTGTAAATTCATAAAACCCATTTTCCTAAGTTTCGTCTAAAACCGTGATCACAAGTATTTCTTCATGAAAAGGATCGTCGATCCCCAAGGTCGATCGACGGTCATTAGAATCTTGCATCGAATTTACAAATGGGTAGATTGAAAGACCATCACCTTTCTTCCAATGTCGATTGGCTCTTATATATATAAACCACGGTCCCTTTGCTTTTCCATATATTCAAAGGCCACATGATAAGGGTGCCAAGCCTCATTGTATAACCCGCCCCGACTCCATAAAACCTTTGTTTTCCATAAAATTTAGATTATTTCATGTTATAACTAAAACTGTCAATCATTGGTTGGATCCCTTCTCCATCGTTGATCATGGACCAATCAAACGGCTAGTGTTATCTCGCATCGGATAATTCCATTGGCGTAGTTTAATTTTATTCGCAACCTCAGATTGGCGATCTCCCGATTCATTTTCCACCATCGTCCCGGTTGCGGATCGACGGCCCATAGTCAATCGCATCGGCGCTCCCGGTCCATCGCCCCCGCCGATTCTGGCTACGATTACATCCGGGCCATCCACGTGTCCGGATACGACGGCCAGTTTAAGCCCGCAACTTTGGTTAAAAATCGTATACCCCCGTGAGTAATGTTTTTTGGCCAAATCCCGGTAGATTGATCTCTGTGAGATCAACGGCCCATATCAACCCTTTCTCTGCCTCGTTTATTTTCCATTTAACCCAGTTTGATCTCGGTAGTCCAAACTCGGTCCGTGGCTCGGATTAAAACCACCCTTCTTGCCATGGGCATCTTGCGGGTATCACGCTCACCCCATAGTTCGATCGGGGCCCCAAATCTAACGGTTGACGCGCATTTTCACGCAAATTCCCGAAGGATAATTCTCAAAACTCACGTGATATGCGCAATTTTAAACACCGCGTGTGTTGATAACGTATATCGCGTTCGAAAAAGGTGAAACCACCTTTCTCCCATTTTTCTACGCGATACCCTTAGGTTTCTCAAGCCGAAACCACCCTTCCCATTTGCCTTATGTTTTATCGCGTTCGCTTCCCACCATTGATATTTGTAGATCAACGGCTCATATTTAATACGGCCATTACACTATTGCCCTCCGCTTTCTCCAAGGGACTTCGTAGCGATCACGGCCATTGATCTCCATGGATCGATCTCATCAGAACGGCCACGATCATCGAGAATCCCCAAATTTCCTTTCAATGTATTTTTCTCCCGCCAAAGGATTTTAACTTCATTTCCTTTGTATTTCTTCTATTTCGGTGGAGAAAGTGGCCCTTCTACGTATATTTCACGGGTCGCTCTCGTAGTTGATCTCTGCAAGATCGACGGATTTGACTTAATCTACCACCATTCTTCCATTGCCATCTCTTGACCCCTAACGAAAATATCCCATAGTTGGGTGCTAAATACGATAGCTGCGACCTAACACACAACCTGCGAAGTAGTTCTTCCCGGCCACGCGAGTTTTTATAACATTTTTGGTATTTTGCGAGGTTTTTATGGTTTTCATTATATTGAAGGAAAAAATAAAATCCAAGGATAGTCCTCCATGGTTTCGTTCATTAAATATGATCATTCTCCATCGTTCCATACACGTTTTGTCGGTGCATCATGAGCATTGATGCCATGAAACCCCTCTGCTTTTGCACATCAACAAGACATAGCAACGTTTAATAAATCCAAAGTATATCGGTGTTGAAGACCCAACCACGGCGAGAACTAAATATTTGAATATTGTTTACAGGTTTTTGGATGGATTACGGCTAAGATCGACAATCAAAAGCTAATCCACTAAAATAAACCTATTTTAAAGAACGGAAGACAAGATTAGGGCCCTAATTATGCCTAATACATAGATCGGAAAGTGATTAGCCCTGTTTAGGTCAAAACAAAAATATCTATCAAACGAGAGAAAGCTTCCACCACCACATCGAGAGGCTAATTGATTCCTCTCGGTACCTAAAGGCCACACAGCAGCCTCAAAGCATTCAACGGAGAATTCGAGTAATGACCGGAAGCAGAGCATATCTGCCCAAATACGAGTTGAATAGTTATTACGAATCAAAGAAGCTAATATAAACTATCGGCGAGTTATTACAAAAGATGAAAACGAGCCTTAAAGTCAACAAAATCTTCCCAATGACTTAAATATTTATTGTAAACCAATTAATACGAGAGAAATATCTGTAATCTTCTCCATTGAGCCCCTCAAAGGCTAAGAAGCATTAAAGCTGTATTAATTGAACTTAGAAGATCTTTTCTCTCTTTCGACCTCCTCATCCTTCTATAAAATCTTATTGAGGAGCTCATTGTAAAGGGTTGGTCAGCATATGTTGTTGCACCTTAAATATATTCTTTTGAAGTTCTTTGTCAGCTCGTTGTTTTGTAAGTGAAAATACCTAAGTTGAGATGACAAGTTTGAAGGCTGTGAAGACCTTGGACTTGATGATTATGGCCCATTTTGGAAACATCCAAATAAAGGCGGTTATGGGATCCTGGTCTATTTCCAACGATGATGTTTTTCTTATTGTAAATTATTATTTTATTTAATTGTTTCCATTCTTTCCATATTCTCGATAAGAAAAAAACAATTATAGAGTTAGGATTTACTTTGTCAAGGGTACCCTTCTCTTCATGATAAGCTTTATCTACATGTTTTCTTCCAAATTGTGTATTTAAGAATGATTCAATACGATTCGAAAGTTAGGAATGTTGGTGTTCCCTTGTCCTACTATTTACTTTAAACATTGTTCTTGAATGTTATTTTTCATTTTCTACCAAATGAGATTAGACTAGGGAGAATTTATGGTGAGCCCTGTCCTCTAGTTTTATCTCAAAGGTTGTTTGAAAATTTCCCTAAGGGCATGTTGAAACGGAGGATAGGTTCAAAGTCCTTACGATCTTAGACTATTATTTGTTATCTTATGTGTTTTCTTGATAAGTTTGCTAAGTAAAGCAAAGCTAGGGAAGTCTATGGTGAGGAGCCATGTCCTCTAGTTTCTCCTCCAACGGAGTTGCTTTAAAAATTTTCCCTTAGAATATGTTGAAAGCGAGGATAGGTTCAAAGTCCTTATTTGATCTTAAGCTATTATTTTTGTGTTTTAAATTTTTTTATTGAAAGTGCATCAAAATCGATTTCGTTTGAAGTACTTACACGATCTTAGATTACTTTTTATGTCTTTCTTAAGTATATGTTGAAAGTAGGATAGTTTCAAAGTACTTACTTGATCTTATGATGCTCTTTGTTCTTCATTTGTTTAAATTCCCCTTCTTATTGTTTCATTTCATTCCACAAATCAAATTTAAAGAGATCTTTAGACATAGATGACTTGCCCCATGGACCACTCTTGAACCTTATTTTTTCAATTCTACAAATCCTACTATGACTCCATATGTGATGGATTGAAGTTGGTTCTTGCACATCTTCTTAGGTTGAATCAATTTTTACTTTCATTCATCTTACCCTTCATTTATACTTCCTTCACCTTCACATATCTTTGCCCAGAGCCAAAACAAACAAAAAAACCCATGTTCTTAATAACTAGCCTAATATCACATTTAAATCAATCTTTGCACTAATAGAGAGATCCCTCTCTGGATTCGGGAGGGCTAGATCCTAGAATCCCAAAGTGGTTGAAACAATGTTGTCTGCAGTTTGTATTTACCAATCTTGCAAATTACATATTCCTAACATGGTGCACATCAAAGTATGTGGCTTCCCCCACGGAGCCATCATAAAAATAGCCAAAATCTAGGCTACAAGTAGCTGCAAGTACATCATAACAAATGCAAGAAGGGATGATCCTCCTTGATCAATATACTGCTCATAGAAATTAAAGAGGTACATAATGTGAAATGATGCCTTCTCTACCATACTTGAGACCTTGGTGAAATGGCTCATGCAGATACTCTCCTACTCCTCCGATGAGTGAGGATGGTTGTGCCAACCTCTCCAAAATCAACAGACTGCTCACATCTCTATCCATATGATGATGTAGATCATAATGAATTCCCTCCCAAGTGAACTCCCTCTAGCAACACAGTATGCATCCAAATGCATAGCTAGGAAGTCCTCATGTCTTGCATGCAAATAATTTCTCCTTGAGACTAGAAGCCCTAGCGAAGAGTGTACCATGATGATAGATAATCATATCATCCACTAAGTATACGCCATCCCCATCGAAGGCCATCCAAGAATCATGCATGCGTCGATATCTTGGGGAATACTCAACCAAAGGCGGAGTCATCATCTAAGGATCAATCCTCCACATGAAACCGGTCTTTGGTGTTCTGCAATATGGTGCTCCATCGTAGGTGTTGCCTACTACCTTGACATCCCCTCATGCCAAATTCTCGTCACCTCCAAGTTGCTTCCATGCCGCTCATGCGGCTTCTCGCGCTCTAGTAGTGCGGGATCCCCGGAAAGCTAGTCTCCCATGGCTTGTCATCACAAGGAATCTCCGATCCTGGGCAATGTAAGCATGAGTAACCTCCACATACTCCAATGCATGAAAGAGTCCTTCCTCGAAGGTATCATCTCTCTCACTAAATATATGGAGAAGCGGTCATCTGCATCATGAAGATGCAATCCTCCATCCTGCCGGCAAAATGCCTCGGCCACGGTGTGAGCGATGAGAGTGAGTGCGAAAATGAGAGAGTGTCTCCCTCCTCCTTGAGTCTATCCCAAACTCTCTACGATGTGTTGAATTCTCCAGACTTTTTCCACCTCACGAATTCAAGGTGTGAGGCCCCCCAAATATGGAGCATCCAACCTCCTGCTGTTGATCTAGTGGTCTCCTTGGTGTGATGTCTCCATGCGGTGAGACACCATCATCAAGAGATGATTGAATGTATGAATGGAGAAAACCCTCCATGCTTCCTTCCCAATACTGATCCAATAATCATCTCAAGTGCATCAATCTCAACAAAATGAACGGGGGTGTGTGATCCCATCACATGATGTTGATCATCCTCCCTATCTCCTCCTTCTATTTCCATAGCTCTCTACACCCTACTACCAATGGCAAGATGTATCATGAGTTGTGCCTTGATCTCTACATGGGAGATCTGTGGAATTTCTTGCGAAGACACAAGAACCCCTCTATATGGAGCAAGAGCTCCTCTTTCCTCTTCATGAGGGCCAACTGGATCGACTTTGGCTTTGTTGCTTGGGTTGCCCTCTTCCTCATCGACATGTAGGGGCAACTTCTCCAGACTGATCTCCTTTTGAAAAATAGACCTCCATGCTCTCTTGTGCGAAATGAGATGGATACCTTGCCTCCAACAAGTTATGATTCAATATTTCAACCTTCTCAATGTTACCGAAGTGGAGCGAGTTTATGTTTCCTCCCCTTTATATGAAAAGTCTTGGTTTGTTTCTCTTGCATGTGTTTCAAATTTTCTCCCCACCAAATCCTTCCATCATTGTTCCCATGAATCTGAAATAGGAAGAAGTATTTTCATCCACTTTAAATACCATGACTCAAATATCCACCATGCATATGTCTTACCTATAAAGTGCGTATGCCAAATCCGATGGCATCTCCTTTGGAAACTTTGTGCCTCTTTGCAACATGGTCTTCGGCTCCTCTACCCATGCTTTGAGGCTGAACATGTAGGTGAAACTACGGAAGTAGATAGAGAAAATATATCTTGCTGGTTCTCCCCTTCACCTTAGACTTTGCAAAAATCCAAGAAAGTGAGATGATCTCTGAATGCCGAGTTTGAGACTCATACCCTCTCGAGAAAATCCCCAAGAGTTTTCCTCTTGGTCACCTTTCCTTCTTTTCCCATCTTTTCCATGACAAAGTTGCATATGATTGCCTTGTGCATCCAAGGGATGTGTTGCATGCTCACATTCCTCATTAGAAACCCCCTAGAATTGTTTTCTAAACCCTTGTGGGAGATTCTTCAAATATCTCCCTTCTCTTTTGCTTGTTGCTCCCATGAAAGCCCTAGGTGGATTTGGGGAGAAGCTTGGCTGCTCTCATCTCCTTTTTCTTCTCCACAAAGTGAGTCTTACTCTTCTTCTTAGATGGCATCTTATTTGAAGATCCATAGGCTGGAAGCAAGGTGTACTCTGATACCAACGCAATGTTCCTTTTCGGAAACATTGTCCAATCGAAAAGAAAATCTATTTCAAAGATAAGTGAAGGGGATTTACCGGATTTTTTCACCTTCATAAATAAGGATGAGCTCCAAAGGCTTCTGTCCCACTATCGAGACTCTTGTCTATAGAGTTTTTTCAAGGGACAATGTTCCCGAAGAGGGAATACAACAAGATTGGGGAATCTTTCAAGATAACCTAAAAATGCGACTACGACAATATAAAGACATAAAAGCTGAAAGAAACGTTGAATAAACATTATGCCAAAATGTATGAAAACCATTGAGCCATTTTATTATGAATATCAGCAGAAAATGATATAATGGACATCAAAGAACGAGGCAAGAAGCCTTCCATGAAAACATATGCAAAATACAAAGTCTTGGTCCATAGCAAAATGCCCATGAATAGGGACTACGCGGTCATAGAGAGGAGATTATTGTACTGAATGAAAAACATCATGGATGCATATACATGGTGCATACATCATTGGGAGAGAACATCTAAGCTCCCAATCCTCCTCAATTCAATCCTAGAAGGATTGGGCAAAAATATACAAAAGCTGTCAAAATGCGGAGTTCTTTGAGTGGCAATGACAACTCAATATGTGGAGTGGAATGGAGAAATATGAATGGCTGAACTTGATGAAGTGCCTTTCTTGATTATTCTCCAAATTTCGGTGATCCGGACACGAGAGAGTTCACCCTTGAAATGTACGCAACACCCTCAACGCAAATATGCTCCAACTAGAACGTAGTCTATGGGGGCACAACGTTGTAGCTGATGGTAGTGGTTGGTCTCCTGCCAATGATAGTGGAATAAGATTGAGAACCATCCTTACTAACCTCCGGAATTAGAGAACCTCCCTCCTGCGAAAGATCAGCTCGAAATGGTGTTGTGGAAACATCCCCGGCCAACACCTTGCAACTTACGATAATGTTGCTATAGATACGCGGCGATGAAGTAGGGTGATGCCATGGCACAAGATCTTAGGAATATGGGAAGATATAAATCCTTCGCCTGAGCTCCCTCGAAGGAGAGGAAATCTAAACTGAGGACTCCCACTTTGGTGCCGGGGAGCCTTTGCAACTCTGCTAAACGGCAAGAGGTAGCAATTTGTCTGAATAGACAAATAATCAAATGATCTAAGATAAACTCGATGGGCCCTTGCCTATTTTTTAAACTGTGAATTCTCCTTTTTCCTTCTCTGTAATTTTCCTCCCCCATGGAATATTCCTCCACTAAAATTACTTGTTTGTCCCACTTAGTGCTTTCCAACTCATGCCAATGCGAGTTTGACTTGGTCAATTAGGCCTTGTCCATTTGCATTTTAACCTCTTTCACACATGAGGTGTGAAATCTAGCTCCATGATGATCCCTTTTCACATTGTAAGTTTTATTCTGTTATTACATGAATGGGTCACTTTACCCACTTTTATTCAACAAAATAGAAAACATGCAACTATAATGTTCCATTTGACTTGAGGCTAAAATTAGGAACATTACAAGTTCGGGGCCTAGCGAGGAGACGTGAGGCCTTATGCGGCGAAAAAAATAGTCATTTTCTTCAGCCAAGAATTATGAATCCATTGATGAAGTGATACTTCTACATATTGAAGGACATGGTGCAAATTATATTTTGAAGATAGAAAGAGAGAGAAATCACTATACTTCGTGAGAAATTGTTTGCTATGAAGCAAGAGAAGAAGAAATTCTCAAAATGCATGAGATGGAGATGTAGCTCCATCGAAGCCCAAGAGGCTTTGACACAGAACATGCATGAAGCAAAGGTAATTCACTCAAATTTTTCTTCATTTTCCTCTTCATAAATATGTGTTGGTTCATTTGAAAAGCACACTAGAGGTATAGGATACAAGTTAATGTTTAAAATGGGCTATGAAGGCAAGGGTTTAGGAAAACATGCACAAGGCATGATTGATCCTATTTTGGTTGAGGAGAGACCTAAGAAATTTTGTCTTGGTTGTATATGCCAAAGCCATGAAGGCATGTGAGGCAACTTCAAAGATAGCTTTGTTCCAAGTTCTAATACAAACATGTCAAGTTTTTTTTTTTCGAGTTGATTTCCATTGTTTGAAGCCTATGTTGCGACGAATATTGTAGACATGCAACTTATGGAGAGCATGCAAGTTCGGACGGTTTTCAAAGACATAAACATTGATCTTTGGTCTTCAAAGAAAAAGTTGGAACCTCTACTAGTTCATCTCCTCATGAAGGTAAAAGTATGGACATGCAAAGCAATATATGAGGTATAATTCTTCCCATAGTCAAGTTGATTGTGTTTAGAGGCATGACAATTACGCATGAGTGAATGGAAGAAGAGTTGTTGTGCATATTGTGGTATGTTTAACCATGATGTTTCGAGATGTTGGAAGATGATGAAGGTATACGAGAGCCGATTGAGGCAAAGGAAACTTACAAATAAGGTGCTTAAGACTTGCACACATTGCCGGAAAGAGGGGACATGTTGTTTCCCAATGTTGGAAATTGCATCCAACTAATCGTCTCAAGCATTTGCGGCAAGAGGGAAGAAATAATGGCGAAATTGGAACCAAGGATTCCATCATTTATGTGAGAACGAGGATGTTTCACATGAAGAATATTTGCGGCAACAAAATTCGTCGTGGAAGTGGCTTGGTAAGAAGCGGTTTTGACTTCTTAACACGGTAAGTCATACTTTCATTTGTACATATGAAAATTTTAGTCAAGTATGCATGTATTTATGTTGTAATATCACACTGTTTGAGCCACCTTGGATCGATGATCAGAAGTGATGTTCGACTACCTTCTGTAAATTTCTCGCAGAGAATTTCTAAGTGAGTGCGGAAGATAGATCTTAACGAAGGGACAAGAGCATTCGGGGAAAGCAAGTGTCGACTACCTTTGGGTTGTGGTTCGAAGGAAGTAGCCATACGAGCAAGTATATGGAGGGTACACGAAAAGAAGAGGGGGTGTTGTACTCTCATCTACTATACAAATCGGTATATGACCTTTTGGAGTACGAATTCCTAATGGGGAGGTGTGATTAGAGAAGCTGGATCATGGACCTAAGTGATAGCTCAAAATTAAAGGTGTTCAAAAGTGTGTCGAAACTTTGTGTTGGATAGATCTCGTCTTCTTGATTTGTTGCCCTCGAAACGAGTTCAAAAAACGAGACACCGTATGAAGAATTTAGCGCGATTTGAAAAGTCTAGTAAGCTGCGAAATTTGGACTTTGACCAATTTTGACTTGGAATTGAGGAAAAGTTAAAAGAGAATGATACAGGAATATTCCCCAAAATATTCGCCAAAACATTCCATTTGTACCAACCATCATTGGACAAGTGGAAGATTGTAATTGGGGAGTGTTTGGTTCATTTTTTGGAGTGTAGGCCGATGGGAGGCCGCCACGTGGCAACGGAATGGTTTATTAAAATCTTAGGACTCCACGAATTGAACGCCGACCTCCTTTCTGACGTCGTGTTTTATCATTAGGCTATACCATTAATTCTTAACATTATAATAAATTTTGTAATATTTAAGGTTCCACAGGTTCTCCATTTGGGGTTTTGGGAGGCTAGCCCCTCCCAAACGTACGCGACCACTGAAAACCACGGGCTTAAGCCCTAGCAATAGCTATACATTATGGTTGCGTTCACATATGGTCGTTAATGTTCGGTTTGGTTTATTTAAACAACATTTTTGCAAACCTTTAACCTTGACCCCGAGAACTATTCACATGGCGGAGGTTACTGCTAATTACGGCGGCATTTATGTTCAACTCCAACGGTTACGGTTAGAAAACCATAGGTTCGGACATGTGTCCAACAACCCGAACATTCCAATTTATTGTTACGGTTTAAGCGGAAAAAAATTTGGAGCGTGCGCACCATTTTTGGTGATTTTCCACTTTTAATGAGTTAAGTCAGTTCTCCACAATTAGTGGAGCTTTTGGGAGTTATCGGGCAAAATGAGTTCGAGCTCTATCTTGAGCTAGATTCGACCAATTTGGAGTGCCAATAGTTAATTTCATTTATATAACATTAAAAACTCATTGGTGGGGTTTCAAATCCATCAAAGGACTTTTGACTATGTTTTTGCTTCGGAAAGTTATAGGGGCCCTGAGGGCCACCATGGACCCGACGACGGTTTGAGGCCCGGCCCCGGGGGCGGCTGAGAGCCTTGTCGGAAACAAAATAGTCAATTTTGGATGTTTCGAGATGTTATTAAAATAATGGTGTGGTTTTCATATCTTTTAGAGGACTTTTAAAGGCCTATATGCTTCGGTAAAGTTCCGAGGACCATTAGTGCTAGCTTTTGCCGACGCGGTTCGGGCCCTAGCGAGGTAGATAGAGGCCTTATGCGGCGAACCAATAGTAATTTTTTAGACTTTAATAAGTATGAATCCATTTATGTAGGTTGAAGAATATTTTGAGGACTTCCGGAGGTCGAGAACGCATTAGAGAAGTTTTTAGTGACCACTAGTACCGGGGGGTGCCTACATGTGTTGGAGGCGAAGCTGGAGTATGGGAGGCAATTCAATGAACCAATAGTCTATCCTAACTATTTTGGAATTATGAATCCAATTAAGGGATTTTTAGAGCCATTTGAGGACTTTTAAGTCCGAGAACCTACGAAAATTTATGAGCCGACGAGAAAACCGTGGAGGAAGGCCTAGATTGGGGATACGTGCTCATTTTGAGCAAACGATCAATCCATTTTGGAGGTATGATATGTGTTGGATATATTAGGTGAGGTTTTAGGGACATAAAAATAATTCTAAAGGTATTTGTGCCACAGAGAAGCTCAAGGTAGCTCATTGCACCGATAGAAGGAATCAAGTATAAGGGACCCTAGATTTGTTTACAGAGTGAGGACAGCCATGAAAGGGATATAGATGGTATTCTAATCCCATTGGTTCAGTTCAGTAACCATTGGAGTTCAGTGTGTGTTGGCGGATGGCGGATAAATCCGTCTTGCGGACAAGACCGATCTCCCTAGTACTAAAAGTGTCTAGCAACAAACAGCCAAATAGACTAATCTTTCTCTAAGAATATATGATCTATGAAAAGCTCTATAGAGGTGTTAAGGACTTACCATTTTTCCAGTGCTTGTTTGAAGTCGTTATTGTCCCTCGTGCGCTTGAAGGAGTTTTCTTCGTAAACCTGCAGTCACAAACAAGCAAAATATTACATAGCACCTGTATAGAAATCATCATAAACCATGCTTATCATAGTGATCAAGGAATCTATGAAATAAACCATTGATTGAAAGCTTATTGAGAAAAATGAGTATATTTGTATTAATTTCAAAAGAAGAAAATCCTTACAACCTAATCCTTGATGTTGCACAAGACTTTCCGGGGTCCGAAGCAGGAATCTCCTTTAATTTGATAAGCTCTACACTCCTCCAACCAAGACTAATAGAGGTATGTAATCTCTCCTCACAAAAGTCTTAATCAAATGAGCCTGAATCTCAACAGCACTTAACTTCAAATATTCTAAAGCTTCTAACTCCCCTTGAGGCTACCCAATGCCTCTTTTTATAGTGGAAAAGAAGAGGTTTTTTGTTCCAAGTATGAAGGGATATAATCCTCCTTCAAAGGGATAAGCTCCTCACATCAAGGGGTTAGCTCCATAAGGTAAGGGATTCATGCACCTCACAAGAGCGGTTCTGCCACCGCAAAATCCATTCTAGAAGCTTCCAGATTGTACTTTAATTGAGCTTTTTGGGATTTACTTGCGCCTTTTTAATCTTACAGGGGTCCGCACCTATAACAAAGATAAAGTGCGTTCAGGTACACAGGATAGCTGAACATTGGGTGCGGGACTGCAGGCAAGATAGCCAGAAAGTGCGATACCAAAGTTTAGGAGACTTTTAGGAACTTTTCTCTGATTCTCAAGGCTTGACATGAGGAACTGATGTGTTAGACTTGCAAAGGAGGAAGTATGAGTGATAATGAGCTCATACAATTAGCAGAATGTCAAGGTGACAATTTTTAGTGTAACAGATTGCCCCCTAAAGTGCAAAGTCTGGAATAGATGATGTTGAAGTTTGTCATATATGAAGAGTGCAGTACTTTATCATTTCAAGGATCATCCTATGGACACCCCAGTCGAAACCTGTAAAAACATTCAATGAAAAATATATATATATCATCGCTGAGGTAGGCATTCCCATACTCAGATCAAAACTAACTAATTCAAACTGTTCTGATACAGGAATGATTTTGAGTACATCATAGTATAGAAATGTGTAGACACAATATGGACGCAGCCATCTGTTTGTAAATAGTCTACTGTAAGATAACAAAATTCCTCGCAGCCTGGATGGTAGAAACTAGATCCGGGGTCTTGATTTCCGCATCTCGAACTAGTACGATTCTATCCATGTGAATAAATGTGTCGAAGTCGAACATGGTAGAAACCAGTTCATTACCAGTCAATGATGTAAACTGTTAACAAGTATGAGAGTAACCACCAGTAATGTCAATGGAGTACCCAATAAAATCCATGAAATGTGAATGAATGAGCTGAAGTCAAACATATCACAGAATCATTCGATCGAAGGTCAATGATGTAACCTGTCGTCAAAAGCGAGAAACCTGCCATTAATGCATGCAGATTTCAAGGTACTGACGATTTCTAGATCAACTTCCTAGCTAATGAGTTGTCGTCGATAGGAAGTGATCCGTCGTAGGGAAGCCCACAACACGAAATCATAGATCAAGTTTTGAAAACATATTGGCAAGGACTGACTCAGGGATGGTCAAAATGGATGACAGAAATTTTGCAGATGAATGGTTTGTTTGAACTATCCTCTTGAACACATAACGACACTGCAGATGGCTTGGTGAAAATTGACCCAAAGCTAATACCCAGAAACTGGCTGAAGACTTTCAATGTGGTTTGATTAACTGTTAGGCAAAGGATTTCCCAACCCAGGTGAATGAAAGTGTCGTGTTCAAGAGTAGTTAACGGCTTTTCAAATAATCAAAATACAACAAACATGTTCATTTTTCTCTCTTTTCCCCCGCCATTTTTGGCAAGTACCTCTTTATTTTTTACAATCTTGAGGAGGATAACATTTGCTTGTTTATAAGCTCATCCTTCGAATGAGTCCAACTTAGTTTAAGATTTGAACCCTAAGAAGGAGTGGTTCGTTCCTGTTGAAAATTAAACAGGTCCTTTACTATTAAATTTTAACGAGTCCAGTATAGGATAAACTCGGTGTTTTTCATTTTTAGGGAGTCAAAAGAAAAACTTAAGAAAACTCCATGGGTGTACTTCTTCATAAATTTAGTCTCTCGAGCCCGAAAAAGGATAAAATAATGCGGGAGAGAACTTTATTGACCATATTTAGTCAACGTATACCTTTTTTGTAAATAGTCCATTTCAGTCCGTAAAAGGGGTAAACTTATACTGAAGGGACGATCATTCATTTACTTTAACGAGTTCGAACAATCAAGTACTCGGAAATATTTTCATGTTTAGAAAGTCTGAAAAGGGCTTAAAAGAGAACTCCAGATTTCACTTTTTCATAAGTTTAACGAGTTTGAAAAAGGGATAAAAATGTACTCATAGTTTTCACTTTTTCGTAAGTTTTAACGAGTTCAAAAAAGGGATAAAAATATACTCCTGTGGCCGACTTTCAGTTTAATTTACGAGCAGGAAAAGATGGAAATAACTCAGCATTTTCATGTGTTTTACGAGAATGAAAGATAGCAAAATAATCTCGGGATTTTCATGATTTTAACGAGTCTTGAAAATAATAACCGAAATCGACTCAAGATAGGTTTCATTTTTACAAAAGCTTGAAACGGAGAAAAATTATGCTTCAGAGTGGTTTCATTTTTACACAAGCTTGAAATAGAGAGAAAACTGTGCTTGATGCCCTCTAAGCGTAACTGCTAGAGTGCATGCCCCCCCAGCTTCATTTCATTCAACTAAATACACTACTGGTAATTAATAGTTGGATGGAATGAAGGTTCATTTACGAGATCATATGAAAGACCTGACCTAAAACTATAAGAAAATTATGCAAAAACTAACCTAAATATGACTTAACATTTACGAGATCTAGTCAAAGACTTGACTCAATTAGGGGAGGATTTGTTTCATTTTTTAAAGAGCTTGACACAGGAAAAGAATTATGCTCATGGCAACGTGTTTCATTTTTTAATGAGGTTAACACAGTAATAGGAACTATCCTCACCTAAATGTTTCATTTTTTAACGAGGTTGACATAGTAAAAGAACTGTCCTCAAATCTACTCTCTACAATCTACCTATATAACCTACTAATTCATTTTTTAATGAGGTTGACACAGGAACAGAACTGTCCTCATACCTAATTCATTTTTTAACGAGGTTGACTTAGTAACAGGAACTATCCTCTGACCAACTGATTCATTTTTTTAATGAGGTTGACACAGGAAAAGAATTGTCCTCATACCTGATTCATTTTTTAACGAGGTTGACTTAGTAACAGGAACCATCCTCATAAACTACTTATTTCTAATCTATCAATCTACTCTCTACAATCTACCTACTGATTCATTTTTTAATGAGGTTGACACAGGAAAAGAACTGTCCTCATCGCCGATTGATTCATTTTTTAATGAGGTTGACACAGTAAAAGGAACTATCCTCAAAGACATGTTTCATTTTTTTAAATACGTTGACACAGTAACAGGAACTATCCTCAAACTCACTGATTCATTTTTTAACGAGTTTGACACATTAAAAGGAACTTTCCTTAGCAGCCACTGATTCATTTTTTTTTTTTAATGAGGTTGACACAGTAAAAGGAACTATCCTCGGACTCACTGATTCATTTTTTAACGAGGTTGACACAGTAAAAGGAAATATCCTCGCCAGTCACTGATTCATTTTTAATGAGGTTGACACAGTAAAAGGAACTATCCTCATAGACATGTTTAATTTTTTTTAAAGAGGTTGACACAGTAACAGGAACTATCCTCAAACTCACTGATTCATTTTTAACGAGGTTGACACAGTAAAAGGAACTGTCCTCAAACCTGATCATGGCTTCCAAGAGGTCTTCATCAAAAGGAAGAATAGTTCTCTGGAAGGAACACATGTCAAGGGACTCAAAAGGGATAAGAACATCACGTTCAAATAATCCCATAGAGTTTTCCATGTCAATTACCAGATCTAAGTCAAAAGAAGACGAGCAAACAGTGAGAGGCTCACTTACATTGGTAATTGAAAACATGGGACTAGCTGCCACATAATTAACCCGTGGCGGGGTAGATACCACTTGCGTATGAGGAACATTCAAGGATGTCAGATAATTGGTAGTTGAATCAAGACTAGTGAATGAAAGCTGCTCTACAGTCACAATGTTTCCATTGTGAGGGAAAAACATCACGCGAAAGAGTGTCGATACGACAGCTTTCATTGCATAAACATAGTCTCTCCCAAGGATTAAATTGAAATCCAAGGGACCTCGAACTACCATAAGATCAATACAGACAGTTTTACCTTCCAAAGTAATAGAAAACTTAGGAAGGATCCCTAAAGGTTCACTAATGGTTCTATTAAAAGCTTTCAGATTCTGCGTAATAGGCACAAGCTGAGGGGAACCCAAAGCTTTCCAAGCAGTTGAGGATAAAATACTGACAGAAGCACCTTCATCTACCTGTGTGCGGTGTATGTCCCTACCACCAACCTTCACAATAATTTGGAAAGGGATAGAGGAAGGAAGACGAGGTTCTGTCAGTCTATTCCAATCAAAGGAAAAGACCTCAGTACTTGGAGGGGGTTCTGTAGAAACAATTGAAATGCCCCCCGGCGTAGAAGAATCTGATGTAACAAGAAGAACCTGAGCGGTATGAAGTTCACTCTCTACAGGGAGAATGGGATCGACCGAATGTGAAATCGAATCGACCACTTGATCAACTAATGGATCATCAACCTGAGCGATATGATTTTCACTCTCCAATGGAAGAGTGGGATCAACTGTACTTGAAATTATATCAATCACTCCGTCAATTGACGGTAGGTTGGGAGAAATTTTACGGTAACCAATTGGAAATTCTTGCTGTGGAACAGTAAGGTTTTCCAACAATTTTTAGGCTTCATCCATGTCAGGGAAAATGTGAGTTTGATGAATCCCTTTGCATAACTTACAAGGAAACCTAACTTTACCTTTTTTCCCAGGAACCTGACTATCACTGGTTGATGGATCAACGGAAAGTTGATAATATTTTTCTGACCATACTTCCAAGACCTTTGGAATACCAGGACAATTGATAAGGAAGTGGTCACCCTTACAAAGCCTGCAAGGGTATTTGGATTTACGATGCATGTTGGAGGTTTCCTCAACACAACTAACATTTACAGCCATGGTTGGTTGGTTGACTTATTTCTTATCTTGCTTCTTCTTCTTCTTCTTCCCTTTCTTCTTCTTCTTAGCCACCTGGTTACTAGCGTCAAGGCTTTTACCAAGCGAAGAGGAAGAAATGGAGGAAGAAATATTAGGCGAAGAAGGTAAAGGGTCAACAAAAGGTTGGTGATGTTGAGATGGTGAACTCTGTTGAGGTGAAGCATCCGGTTGAGGTGAAACAATTGGAGTATTCGGGGCCAACGAAGTTGAAAATAACCATATTGGTAAACCTATTGTAAATCCAGGTAATGACAAAGTAGCCATATAAGGAGGACCAACATTTCCAAAGCAAGGAAAAGTACTAGGAATCTTGTTAAGAGGGGTTCCTTGGTTGGTAAATTCTGGAACAGTTGCCATTATATTCAACTTCAGTGAATTTTATTAACAATTTAAAACTAAAATTAACAATTCACAATTCACACCTAACAATTAAAATTCACAATCACACCTATGGTCTCTAAAAGTAAAAACAAACAAATTAACATGCGCTATCAAATCTAGGAGTCAAACCACACACAAAAAGTAACTTCCCGTACTAAAAACACTAGTTGGTGATGAAATCCAACATTGTAGAATTTAATACAGAAAGGGTGGTTGGAACAGTTACCCTAACAACCTGCTTAATGAAACAGACTGGCACAAGTTTCTTCATAAAACCATCTCGAGTGAAGAGAACCCCCCAGAGAGTCCAAGTGAGTCTAGTCGACGTCTGCTCCAGGTACAGTGAGATCTTTCCTTCACCGTCACCTTAGGAAATAATCTTAAGCTTATGGACACTAAGGTTACCAAAAGTAACAAATACAACTAGGGGAACAGTCTACGATCCGATTCCACGCGCAAGGGCAGAGTAACGAAGCTCAATCCCCTTGAAGGCTCCTCAACATGGTTAATCCGAGGCTTACCGACAAGTGACCCCAAGCTCCTCTACAATGGTTAATCTGAGGTTTATCATTTGTAATGCGCGCAAAATCTTCTATCTTCCCCAATGAAATAGAATTGATTGTCTCAAAGGTTCGAACATGATCTCGTGATTGACTTCTTTAAGAGAAGCTTCCCAGATTGTACCAATTACAATTGGATTTATTTCCTACCACAAGATTTATCTACTTGTTTGTTTTTACTATCTTGGAGAGTTAATTACTCCCTACTCCAAGATACTAGCCTAAGCTATGTTGGTGATAAGAGCCCTAGAAATGTAAAAATTACTAGATGAATTTTAATTAAGCGCTGTGTTATTTAGGCTATTATTACTCAAAAGGGTAAATGGATATGAAACCAATGGTGTTATGACCCGACCCAAAACTAAATGCAATCGAATATGATAATGTAATCTTTTCAATTCGATGAATCATGACTAAAGTAAGGAGAGAGTTTCCATCCACTTCCAACAATGCAAAAAATTTATCACTAAGAGAAAATATAACAAAATCTCTAATGCACTAATTTCATCAAAAAAAACTAATGCAAATCAATCCCAAAACAATTTTTTATTTTTGTGTTTTTAAAAAAAGAATAAAAACATCTAAATTCAAATCAAAGAAAATTGATCTAAATCTACAATTGATTTTTCAGAATGTAAACTATGCAGTTGTAATCTATGCACAATTCACTTGAAAAGTATGCAAATGTAATCTATGCACATTTTTCATTCATATTCTGAAAATGAGAATTCTAATTATGCAAATGTGATCTATGCAAGAGAATTCTCAAACACAATACGATTCTAATGTAATCTAAGAACCAATCAAGTGTAAGTCAAGAAAATCAGGTGAGAATTCTGAAGATCAAAAAACACTCAAAGGCGATTAACACTCATACACAATTAGAGTATCCGTCTTGTTGGTGGATAAATTCCCAGCGGAGTCGCCAATTTGTTGGCGGATAAATCTGTCTTGCGGACAAGACCGATCTCCCTAGTACTAAAATTATCTAGCAACAAACAACCAAATAGACTAATCTTTCTCTAAGCATATATGATCTATGAAAAGCTCTATAGAGGTGTTAACGACTTACCATTTGTCCAGTGCTTGTTTGAAGTCGTTATTGTCCCTCGCGCGCTTGAAGGAGTTTTCTTCGTAAACCTGCAGTCACAAACAAGAAAAATATTACATAGCACCTGTATAGAAATCATCATAAACCATGCTTACCATAGTGATCAAGGAATCTATGAAATAAACCATTGATTGAAAGCTTATTGAGAAAAATGAGTATATTTGTATTAATTTCAAAAGAAGAAAATCCTTACAACCTGAGCCTTGATGTTGCACAGGACTTTCCGGGGTCCGAAGCAGGAATCTCCTTTACTTTGATAAGATCTACACTCCTCCAACCAAGACTAATAGAGGTATGTAATCTCTCCTCACAAAAGTCTTAATCAAATGAACCTGAATCTCAACAGCACTTAACTTCAAATATTCTAAAGCTTCTAACTCCCCCTGAGGCTACCCAATGCCTCTTTTTATAGTGGAAAAGAAGAGGTTTTTTGTTCCAAGTATGAAGGGATAGAATCCTCCTTCAAAGGGATAAGCTCCTCACATCAAGGGGTTAGCTCCATAAGGTAAGGGATTCATGCACCTCACAAGAGCGGTTCTGCCACCGCAAAATCCATTCTAGAAGCTTCCAGATTTTACTTTAATTGAGCTTTTTGGGATTTACTTGCACCTTTTTAATCTTACAGGGGTCCGCACCTATAACAAAGATAAAGTGCGTTCAGGTACGCAGGATAGCTGAACATTGGGTGCGGGACCGCAGGCAAGATAGCCAGAAAGTGTGATACCAAAGTTTAGGAGACTTTTAGGAACTTTTCTCTGATTCTCAAGGCTTGACATGAGGAACTGATGTGTTAGACTTGCAAAGGAGGAATTATGAGTGATAATGAGCTCATACAGTTAGCGGAATTTCAAGGTGACAATTTTTAGTGTAACAGTGTGGAACTTGTAAAATAAACTTTACCATAATCCCAAAGAGCCAAGTCAAGATGACAAGAGCTCAAGGAGA